>CM060949.1:8828567-9328567 GCA_030765055.1 Mantis religiosa
GTTCTACTTGCGGTAGTAACATTTTGTGATTTTAAAATAAAATAAAAATTGCACAACCACCCACGGAAGCATCGAAAAGTATCCAGCGAAGTTTCTGGAGTATGTTCTATATATCAATCGTGTAGCTTTTGTTCATAGTTTCAGAATTACCACTACAGCTTCCAGAGGGGAAGCGTGGCGACCTTCTAATGTGACGGGGCGAATCAAATTTGGTCCCACAGGCGCTCACGGGCGAATGTATTGCAATAACGCCAGAATCAGCGGAAAATAAAACGCCTGAAGCGACAGAATGTGCCGGTTATTTCCCTGGAGCAGGCTCGGACAGTCACACCAGCATTCCCAAAGCAATTATCAAAGACGTCACGTCCACGTCGTCTTGGTCATAATCTCTTGACGTCTTGACCTCACCCGCAAACTCTGCTTCCTTCTTCCTCAGAGCCTCGTGGAAGAGATTCTTGAAAATATTCAAAGGCGAGGCGTGAGTTTCAAAGCGAGGGAAGCTCCGAATAATAATTCTCATTACAATAAGAGAGAATAATAACTCAAAGAACTAAGGCTACTCTTTAGTACTGTTTCTATTGTACAGTCACACGTAGGTCAGGTAGCGAGGCGTGACTTTCAAAGCGAGAGAAGCTCCAAATAATAATTTTCATTAAAATAAAAGAGAATAATGACTCAAAGAACTAAGGCTACTCTTCAGTACTCTTTCTATTGCACAGTCACACGTAGGCCCAGTAGCGAGGCGTGACCTTCAAAGCGAGAGAAGCTCCAAATAATAATTTTCATTAAAATAAGAGAATAATGACTCAAAGAACTAAAACTACTCTTTAGTACTCTTTCAATTGTATAGTCTCACGTAGGTCCAGTAGCGAGGCGTGACTTTCAAAGCGAGGGAAGCTCCAACTAATAATTTTTATTAAAGAGAGAATAATGACTCAAAGAACTAAGGCTACTCTTTAGTACTCTTTCTATTGTACAGTCACACGTAGGTCCAGTAGCGAGGCGTGACTTTCAAAGCGAGGGAAGCTCCAACTAATAATTTTTATTAAAGTAAGAGAGAATAATGACTCAAAGAACTAAGGCTACTCTTTAGTACTCTTTCTATTGTACAGTGACACGTAGGTCCAGTAGCGAGGGGTGACTTTCAAAGCGAGGGAAGCTGCAAATAATAATTTTCATTAAAATAAGAGAGAATAATTACTCAAAGAACTAAGGCTACTCTTCAGTACCCTTTCTATTGTACAGTCACACGTAGGTCCAGTAGCAAGGCGTGACTTTCAAAGCGAGGGAAGCTCCAAATACTAATTTTCATTAAAATAACAAGAGAATAATGACTCAAAGAACTAAGACTACTCTTTAGTACCCTTTCTATTGTACAGTCTCACGTAGGCCCTACTCACACTACAAGCTATCCCTCTCCACTCAGACTTTCCCCGACCCACACTGCCTGCTCTGTAAGCCTGAAATAGAGAAAGAAGGCAGTTCACACATATCTGCTAAGAACTTAAATCTTCACAAGAATTTTTCATTTGTCACCACTAACTATCGTTTTAGGTAAAATACTATTGCTAATGCTTTTGAAACATACCTGAAGTGGTATTTAAAAGCAACACATATAACAAAAACGAGAACTTTCTTACATGTTACACAGACTTTACGTGACATGATCTGTCAGTGCTTCCTAACAATGGAAGAGTTGCGATTGCTTCCGCAAACCTACGAAGAATTTTATTCAAGGTTACGAATGCGTAAATACAGAATTGAATGATCTCGCGAAACTAGTTATTTGAATCTAAGCAGCTGTCAAATTGTCCGCAGCGCCGAGACTATTTGCGAATATATTTTGAACATGTGTACAGAGCATATAAAATATTAGATGGGAAGAATGTTCTTCTTTTTCCTCTTTTTGGCCAGAAATACTTAGGAAAGGTCCGCTCCGAGGGCTTCATTACACGCTTCGCCTCTGGTCACCTTGGCAACTAATTTTAAAATGTTTGACTATTACTCAGACGCTACTGTATTCCTTTGTAACTGCTATAATATTTATTTTGAAGCAGATAGAGGAACAAGTGTTTTTACAAGAGTAGAGAAAGAAATGTCAATGCGAATCATCAGTTTTTTTCGATCCCGCAGTAGAAAGTTGGCATTACTGGCGTAAAAAGAGAAACCGTTCCGCTAGCGGAAGACAGTGCATGCATTCCGAAACAAACGACGTACGCCAGAGAACCAAGTTAAGCCGATCGCAGCGCCAGCCGCATCTCTTCATTTGTTTCATTAGACTCGTATAACTCAACGTAGCTCATAATCGTGTGTTTAAACAGCATTAGGTTAGAGATGCGTAATTTTTTTGGTGGAGGTAGGAAATATATTTAATTACAGTTTATGGTTATTGTCTGTCGTGACTAATGCAAGGGTGTGTATGACCAACATTTAATTTCCCAGTCCAGGCTCCATGTAATTACATAAACAAAATTAGCAGAGACACAGTGGCAAAAGGACCATATTGTTGTGTTAATACAGACCACACACCTGTTTCTCTTTATACGCTGCGACACTGTTTACATGCAGTGTACAGCGAGGTAAGACATGAAACACGACAAATACTTGTGTAAACGAAATAGTGTTGACTTAGCCCTTCAAGAAAGACGTGATAAAAAGAATTAATAAAAATAAATGTTACACTCGCTTGAATTTCTCTACTCTTGTACAAACACTTATTGCTCTATCTACTTCAAGATAAACATTATCTTATTGGGAATACAGTAGACTTTAAGTGATAGTCAAATGTTTTGGTCGTTATGTGATGTATACATGACTTTCTCTACTCTTGTACAAACACTTATTACTCTATCTACTTCAACATAAACATTATCTTATTGGGATTACAGAAGACTCTAAGTGATAATCAAATGTTTTGTTCGCTATGTGATGTATACATGACTTTCTCTACTCTTGTACAAACACTTATTGCTCTATCTACTTCAAGATAAACATTATCTTATTGGGAATACAGTAGACTTTAAGTGATAGTCAAATGTTTTGGTCGTTATGTGATGTATACATGACTTTCTCTACTCTTGTACAAACACTTACTGCTCTATCTACTTCAAGATAAACATTATCTTATTGGGAATACAGTAGACTTTAAGTGATAGTCAAATGTTTTGGTCGTTATGTGATGTATACATGACTTTCTCTACTCTTGTACAAACACTTATTGCTCTATCTACTTCAAGATAAACATTATCTTATTGGGAATACAGTAGACTTTAAGTGATAGTCAAATGTTTTGGTCGTTATGTGATGTATACATGACTTTCTCTACTCTTGTACAAACACTTATTGCTCTATCTACTTCAAGATAAACATTATCTTATTGGGAATGCAGTAGACTTTAGGTGATAGTCAAATGTTTTGGTCGTTATGTGATGTATACATGACTTTCTCTACTCTTGTACAAACACTTATTGCTCTATCTACTTCAAGATAAACATTATCTTATTGGGAATACAGTAGACTTTAAGTGATAGTCAAATGTTTTGGTCGTTATGTGATGTATACATGACTTTCTCTACTCTTGTACAAACACTTAGTGCTCTACCTACTTCAAGATAAACATTATCTTATTGGGAATACAGTAGACTTTAGGTGATAGTCAAATGTTTTGGTCGTTATGTGATGTATACATGACTTTCTCTACTTTTGTACAAACATTTATTACTCTATCTACTTCAAGATAAACATTATCTTATTGGGATTACAGTAGACTTTAGGTGATAGTCAAATGTTTTGGTCGTTATGTGATGTATACATGACTTTCTCTACTCTTGTACAAACACTTATTGCTCTATCTACTTCAAGATAAACATTATCTTATTGGGAATATAGTAGACTTTAAGTGATAGTCAAATGTTTTGGTCGTTATGTGGTGTGTACATGACTTTCTCTACTCTTGTACAAACTCTATCTACTTCAAGATAAACATTATCTTATTGGGATTACAGTAAACTTTAAGTGATAGTCAAATGTTTTGTTCGCTATGTGATGTATACATGACTTTCTCTACTCTTGTACAAACACTTATTGCTCTATCTACTTCAAGATAAACATTATCTTATTGGGAATACAGTAGACTTTAAGTGATAGTCAAATGTTTTGGTCGTTATGTGATGTATACATTACTTTCTCTACTCTTGTACAAACACTTATTGCTCTATCTACTTCAAGATAAACATTATCTTATTAGGAATACAGTAGACTTTAAGTGATAGTCAAATGTTTTGGTCGTTATGTGATGTATACATGACTTTCTCTACTCTTGTACAAACACTTATTGCTCTATCTACTTCAAGATAAACATTATCTTACTGGGAATACAGTAGACTTTAAGTGATAGTCAAATGTTTTGGTCGTTATGTGATGTATACATGACTTTCTCTACTCTTGTACAAACACTTATTGCTCTATCTACTTCAAGATAAACATTATCTTATTGGGAATACAGTGGACTTTAGGTGATAGTCAAATGTTTTGGTCGTTATGTGATGTATACATGACTTTCTCTACTCTTGTACAAACACTTATTGCTCTATCTACTTCAAGATAAACATTATCTTATTGAGAATACAGTAGACTTTAAGTGATAGTCAAATGTTTTGGTCGTTATGTGATGTATACATGACTTTCTCTACTCTTGTACAAACACTTATTGCTCTACCTACTTCAAGATAAACATTATCTTATTGGGAATACAGCAGACTTTAGGTGATAGTCAAATGTTTTGGTCGTTATGTGATGTATACATGACTTTCTCTACTCTTGTACAAACACTCATTGCTCTATCTATTTCAAGATAAACATTATCTTATTGGGACTACAGTAGACTTTAAGTGATTGTCAAATGTGTTTGTGTTGGTCGTTATGTGATGTATACATGACTTTCTCTACTCTTGTACAAACACTTATTGCTCTATCTACTTCAAGATATACATTATCTTATTGGGAATACGGTAGACTTTAAGTGACAGTGAAATGTTTTGGTCGTTTTGTGATGTATACATGACTGTCTCTACTCTTGTACAAACACCTATTGCTCTATCTACTTCAAGATAAACATTACCTTATTGGGAATACAGTAGACCTTCAGTGATAGTCAAATGTTTTGTACGTTATGTGATGTATACATGACTTTCTCTACTCTTGTACAAACACTTATTGCTCGATCTACTTCAAGATAAACATTTTCTTATTTGGAATACAGTAGACTTTAAGTGATAGTCAAATGTTTTGGTCGTTATGTGATGTATACATGACTTTCTCTACTCTTGTACAAACACTTATTGCTCTATCTATTTCATGATAAACATTATCTTATTGGGACTACAGTAGACTTTAAGTGATAGTCAAATGTGTTGGTCGTTATGTGATGTATACATGACTTTCTCTACTCTTGTACAAACACTTATTGCTCTATCTACTTCAAGATATACATTATCTTATTGGGAATACGGTAGACTTTAAGTGACAGTCAAATGTTTTGGTCGTTTTGTGATGTATACATGACTGTCTCTACTCTTGTACAAACACTTATTGCTCTATCTACGTCAAGATAAACATTACCTTATTGGGAATACAGTAGACTTTCAGTGATAGTCAAATGTTTTGTACGTTATGTGATGTATACATGACTTTCTCTACTCTTGTACAAACACTTATTGCTCTATCTCCTTCAAGATAAACATTATCTTATTGGGAATACAGTAAAAAGTGATAGACAAATTGTTTGGTTGTTATGTGATGTATACATGACTTTCTCTACTCTTGTACAAACACTTATTGCTCTATTTACTTCAAGATAAACATTATCTTATCTTTATCAACATCGGAACAGTCGTCCATATTTTTGAAAATGTGTATAAAATCTTCTTCCATATTTATTATTTCTTCTTCTTCGATCTTGTTCTCTGTCAAGTCACTCATACCAGAACACAAGTTTATCAAAGTTTCTCTTCGAACCTGAACCCAAGCAGATAGTGTGAGTAGAATGTATTCACTCGCTAGCAAGAGAATTTGAATGATGTACCTATAGAGAACAGCAATTTATCGTCTGTAAACATGTCTGCATGTACTGTGACAAATAACGTAATTGTTATACAAATATAACAATTTGTAACAAAATTAATTGTGAATTTTTTCAACAAGCTTCTGGCTTAGCAATGGGTGATCCTGTTTCAGCTTTCCTTGATGATGTTTTTATGAGTTTTTTTTTTTCGAAATACAAGTCACTAAAGCTTTCCCTTTGATTTTTAAAACCTGGTATAGATATGCTGATGACATGTTTGCTATTGTTCCTGAAAAACACGTAAATGATGCTTTAAAATGACTCAATTTACAAGATAAAGCTATAAAATTGACGTTTAACACTAAAATTGATGATTTTCTTCCTTTTTTGGATTTGAAGTTAATAAGAAATTATAATCATTTGGATATTGGTATTTATAGGAAGCATACTCATATCGATAATTATATAAAAAATAAAAGTTTTAAACCTTTTCCACATAAATTTGATGTTTTTAATAGTTTGATTTATAGATTAATAAATATACCCCTGAATAAAGAGGAATTCAATAGAAATATAAACATCTTGTTGCGGTGACGGGCATAAAAATGGTTCGTGCGCCTTATTTACATAAAGGAACTGTTAGGCAGGCAGTGTGGTAATAAAGAGCTTGCATAAGCAGTTAAAGATAGTGCGAGATAAAGGACTTGCCGGCACGGATAAAGTTTCCCGTGTAGAAAATTCTAGTGATACCAATCATCAGGGGCGGCTTCTCAATGGGGTAGCGTATTTGCGCTACAACCAAAATACTGGGTCTCCCTTTAATGCAAAGGCATGTTACATTTGGAGTTAATTTCGATCTTGTCTAGTGCAGTGGCCCTCAGCGCGCTGTATTGTTTACAGGTGTCGAGTAGTTCACTCTCAGTTGCAAACCACTGGTAAAGTCTGGTGCGGTTCAGAGTCAAAGGAACCTGAGCCGCCCGCCCACTAATGACCGTCATGAATCTATCTCCACACTTCAGAAATGGAACACTGTCGTTGAGGAACAATGCCAACCCTGATTTTCTCGAAGTGACAGTCGCATGTCTACTTCACATGGAGTCTCAGTTGCCAAAGTTCTAACTTCCAGTTGAACTGTTTCATTACGTACAGAAATTCGTTGTGTGTCATGATGTGGAGACCGTGGGAGGGAAATGCAGTGGTAAATGCAAATGAAGTAGTAGGTTACTTTCAGTCAAGTGAAAATAATCAAAGTGATGACAGTGTCAATAACTGGGCCGAGTTATATTACCGGAAAAGCCTCAAAAAACAAAGTTATAACGGGAAACAAACTTATAATGGGAACTGTTTCTAAGCAAATTCAAGCGCTTGTTTTGAACACATATAAATATGTGCTGAAAAATAATCTTGGTAAGGGGTCGTGCAATGAACCTGATGATAAATTCTGGGTATTCACAGAAATACAGTGAGGAATATTGTGACGAAAGGAATACCAAAGACGGCGATCAAGTGTGAAAACAAAAGGAAACGTTTCTTAAAGTAGATAATTTCACATGCGATTTAATTCGCCGAGAAATTTATAGATTCTATGACAAAGGAAGAGCGCCCACCTTAGACGAATTGGTTGCACATTTGCAAGAAATTTGTGATTTTCATTATGGGCACTGCACTTTGCGCCGTCTCCTAAAGGAGCTGGGTTTCAAATACCGCACTTTGAATAAGATAAGGGTTATTATGGAATCGAGTAGAATTGTAGCAAGGCGATATGTCAAAACTAAGGAAGTTTCGCAGTAATGGACAAAAGATAATAATATATTATAATATAATATATTATATTTGTTTATACGAAACCTTGTACGATACTCATGACGTATCGAGAAAGGTGGCAACATTGCAGAACGGACTGCGAGAAGGAGGGTCTGTCTTGTAAAACGATAATAAGGGTTCGTCAAAGGCAGCAGCCGACGTGCACACGATAGACACAAGCCGACTTGCACAAGAGATTCTATACAATGGGGAGGTATAGGGCAGGATGAACCTAGGAGTGCCGAGGCAAGTAGAGGGGTAAAGCGGGACGTAAGGCTGCATTAGGTTGGTTAACCAAGCAGCCAGAGAACAGTGGATGCCAATTCTTCTCCTTCTGTTTTCAGCGTCACCTATTATTCTCATATTAAGTGTTCGCATCGGTCAAGTATTACCACAGATTACTATTATCTACCAGAGCATAGCCACATGTTTTGTGCTGTGTTTTGTTAGCTGTGTCGTGCTTTGAGTAGTGAATAAGGGTGATTTATTTAAATACAAGTATACTGTGTTATATAAGGAAAAACAATGAATTCCATAAAGTGTTCATTAGCACATCCTTTTTAAAAATGATATTAGAAAAAGAAACCGAAAATAAGCGACCTGGATGTCCCACGCCAAATATAAAAGTCACACAGGTAGTTAAAACAAAAACAAGGTATTTGAACAGGAAGTTTAACACAATGTATATCAGAAGCATAATTTGATGTGTGGTTGTAATATTAAAATAGCCTGTTTTGCATTCCTTGCGTTCTCTTTGGCGGTGAAGATCCATGGACAAAACATGGTGTGAATGCTTTGCAGCATCTTCATGATCGCGCTACAAGGCACATAACTTCAAAACTGCACATGAAAAGAAAACAGTTTTGCTATGCTTGGCAATGTAAATATAGCAGAGCAGATGGACAGTGCATATCGGAGAAGAATTGAAAAATACAACCAGAAAGTGACTCAAAATAGGTATGTTTTAAACATTATTGTTAACTGTATTAGGTTTTGTGGGGCCTTTGAATTAGCTCTACGAGGACACGATGATTCAGCTACGTCAAGCAGTCCTGGTATTTTTCGAGGACTGATAAACTTCAGTGCAGAGCTAGACTGTGTTTTGAAAACCCATCTGGAGAATGCTACAGTGTTTAAGGGGACGTCCAATACAATCCAGAACGAAATCTTGTAATATACACTTGAAGTCTGCCATGAAGAGATATCAAGTCCGTTTTTAGCTGCATAAATAGAAGAGATAGATACGCTGTGAATTATCGTTAACTTGTGTATACAGCAGTCTATAATGGCAGGCTTAAACAACCGTTTGTTACTTAAAAAAATTAAATTGCATGGATAAATTTGTGATCCACCGAGTTTCAGAGCCACCAGCCGCCCCTGCTTGATTGACAGAGAACAGGCGATTTGTCGTTTGTTCTAGAAATCTCTCGAATTTATCAATGAGGTATTTAAGGACGACTCGCCAGTAGGGGAGTCGTAAACAGAGCAGTAGAAGTAAGCAGCTGTACAGATGTTGTAACAGGAGTGTTGTAAACAGATGTAATCAGAACGCTGTTGTTGTGATCATTGACCTTGGTAGATTGTGTATGTGACGTAATTCTCTTACGTAAGGATTAAACAGAATGTATGTCCACGAAATAAGGAACATTTTTAATTTCTGCAAATTGGACTTTTAATTCTACGAACCCAAAAGGTCACAATATTGTCGCGGTAACGGGCATTGAAGTTTCGGCAGCAATAGATAATAGATGGATAGGTTTCACGTAGATAACGAACTTGTGTAAACAGATAGTGCCGGCAAGCTCGATAACTGAGGCAAAGGCATCACCGGGTAGATTAAGTTACGTTTCTCGAAGGGATAGAATGTTCGATGCCTTGTTTTCCAGAAACGTCCAGTAATTGACAGAACATTCTGGCAGTGGCGGCTGGTGGGTTACATTTTTGGTGGTGCACAAATGAAAAATAAAATACAGAATAGTAATGACTCACCTATTTATAAAGATTCTCTACTCTACTCTCCTTAGACCTGGCGAATATATCGATAACTTTTGCGTTGAAGTCGCTGATCTTCATAACAAAATCTCTCTCAATTGAAAGCATTGCTAATGCTGACAATCGGTCCTGTGACATTGTGTTCCTAAGGAAAGTTTTTATTCTTTTTAAAGTTGAGGAACAGCATTCTGCTTCAGCGGTACACATTGGCATAGTTAACAGTACTCGCAGGAGTTTGACATATTCGCTGAATGTAGCACATAAATTGTTTTCCTTAATGAAGTCCATCAAGCACAAAGCGCCGGACATTCCACGAAATTCTTCTCGACTGTAAATTACAGTCAGTTTTCTACGAATTTTTGTTCCAATGATAAAAGGGTAGAACCTTATTGTTTCTCTAAGGGAATCCTCTGGAAATGTCTTAGAAATTTTGTTGATGAAACAAAGTTGAGGCTACCAGATGCCCGGTGAAGCTAAATCTGTCCTTTGCTTCTCTAAGAATGTCACATACTTCAAGAGCTTCTCTTCTTTTCACATCATGATCTTCTAATCTTCTCATCTTAAGTGCAGTTTCTTCGTGTTCCTCGATATCCACGCTATTTCTTACCTTTTGCAATTCCCTTTCAAATGCGTTTAGCTGGGCGATGGCAAATGTTGCATTGCAGTCTCGTTTATGCAGCTGATTGTACAAAATGTCCACATGTGGCACGATCTTGTAGAAGAAAGACAGCCAGAATACAAAATTATAATCTTTCAAAGAGGCCATAAACCCAGATGCCTGAACAAGTGTGGCGTTGTTGTTTAACAGAGCTCTCTTCTGAATAACCTCCATGCATTTAATTAAATTCTCCCTGTGTTCGAAAAGCAGAGCACACAGAAGCTAAGCCTGAAGGTCACGATATAGCCGTTGCTGAGAGTAGGAGGAGCTAGGTTTATAAACCTCCATTTAAGCAATGTATAAGAAGCCCCTACCATCTCTTCACCTTCCCGCAACCCCCTCAGAGAGTCTACATTTGGGCGAAATCTTAGGTTAACTCTTCGCTGCGCACCTGGGGCTCCTACAGCTAATCACTGTTTATTTCGACTTTTGCGGTCATGGGCAGCTACAGACGATAAGCGTAATTGAAACATGTTTGTATATAAAACAATGCAAACAAGTACAGCTTTAATGTGCAAAATGCACCTGTTCTATATTCAGAATCAGTGGGTGTAGCATAAACCTGCAACCTTATGGGGGAACCGCCCCTGCATTCTGGTTATCTTGAATGGAGATATAAAATGGATTGTGACACGCTAGCAGGACAGTTGTAGTTGTGAAACAGTTGTTGTGAAACCAGCCAGCTGGAAGTGTTATTGTAACGAGAGCTAATGATGTAATCTGATGGATGTATGTATTTATTTCACTGCAATTGGGTACTACCCGGTGGCAGAGTTAAGAATACAGATCAAATACAAATACTAGATTTACCACAATAACACAATAAACAATACAAACCTGATATTATTTTAACTTTAGTCACTTAAAACATATCTAAATACTTCTCCATTTACATATTGTATACCATTATAATTTAAAAGTTAAACTATAAACCATCTAGATTTTTTCTAAATTTCTTCAGCGACAGGGGACAGCCCTGAAAGACTGCTACAGGCAATTAATTCCATTCTTCAATGGTTCTATTAACAAAAGAAAATTTTCCTACGTCGGTTCTGTATCTTCTGCCCTTAATTTTATACCTATGATCGTTTCGTCCATAATAATCCGGATTATCTAACCTTACACTAACGTCCACCCATGCCTTTACACCAGCATTAGCTTTGAATAATGCTACCAACCTATGTTTTTTACACCTAATTCTTAATTCCTCCCATTTAGTCTCATCTCCTTTTATAGGCCCAAAATACTTACCTCTTTTTATGAATTTTATTGCCCTCGCTGTCACTGTTATTGTGATACACTTTGGTAGAGTGATGGTGTATGTAACGTAATGCTGCAACTCGGCCTTTTAATTCTACGAACCCAAAAGGTCACATTATTGTGACTTTGTGGGTAGTGAAATTAGAAGTCCAATTGCACAAACTCAAAATGTTCTTTATTTTCACCGAATTACAGTTGGAACACATGCCGATTACACAGAATTACGTAGCGCACACAATTAAAATTCACCGGTTCGTCCGTCACAGTTCCACTCTGCACTCGCAATTACGTACACTCCTCCGATAGACAGTCTTCCAGTCCGTTCGCTCACTGGGCGCTCCTCACGGCTGCTCGCCAAAAACTGACTAACTCGCCAACTGCAGCCCCTTTTTATAGGAATATCGCTGTTTCTGGAAATCTGGTGGTTCATTTTATCACCCCGAAGGTTCCAGACGGCAGGGAGAGGGGAAAGAGATGGCTAGTGATGTTTTTCCAACCATCTCCTCGTTAGCGGTACAAGATAAATGGGTAGGCGTTGGCGAATGCTTCCCGGTCCTCACTCAACCGTTAGTTGCTCGTGCCTTCCGATAATTGGGTGACAATATTATTAATACGGCTGCAATTAGTGGTTTTAATAAATACTTTATAAATAGGAAGATTGAGAAATTTAAATATAAAAAAGCTGTTAATAATATTTCTACACTTAAAAAATAAAATACGATTATAATTTTAAAAAATTAAGTACTATCCTTGGTTTAATAAACCATTTCAAAAAGTTTTTAAAGAATTTGGTATAACTTTGGTTCCTCAAAACAAATATAGTATTACAAATTTACTACATTTCTCTGAAAGAGATGCAATTCCTAAAAATAAAAAAATCTGGTATTTATCAATTTAATTGTTTAGATTGTGATCAGGTTTACATTGGTAGGACAAAACGTAATTCGGAAACCAGAACGAAAGAACATTTTCGTAACATTAAGAATAAACAAACAGATAAATCGGCCGTAGCAGATCATTTTGGTCACTTAACCATGAAATAAATCCTGAAGTTAAATTATTAAAACAATTAAATGCTCCGATAGATTAAATAATTTGGGAAAAGATATTTATTTTAAAAAATAAACATCGCGTAATAAATTTTCAAATACCGGCAGTTGATTCTGTCTTTAAATTTGTTTCGTTTTCAGATTTGGGTAATACTGAAAAGACATAACAAAGTAACTTCCTTAACGACGAATTTGTTTTCTGCTGTGGGTTTCTTTGACCGAAGATACAGTCAAGAGTTCGTGAAATCAATACCGATTAGAAATAACAACTAACATAATTTTCTTAAGTTAAGTGAAGTTTATCATACAAATTGTTATATTTGTGTAATTTCCATTGCTTCACTGTAGCTAGTTTCATTTTCTACATAACATAATTGGTTTTCTCATAACTGGTGCGGGTTAACGAAGTTTCACTGTATTTGAAAATAAAGACAAAGAAGAATTTTATTAGAAAAATATTTTCTAAGAAACTTCAAAAATATATATTTTATATAAATTTAATGTTTTAAGAAGATATACATTTTTTGTGTAATATATTTTTGTGTATCTCTTACAGTTTACCAATGATACAAAATTAGTTCTTTAGGGGGATACTAAAGTGTAGAATTTTTTTGAAAACCTTAGATGTTTGGGTACGAAATCCACCTATAAACTGATTTTTCTTAGCATTTCGTAGACGTTTATCGCACGTTTTCAGGTGAGGTGAAGTCCACAGAGCTAGCTCAGGAGGTTGGTAACCGTTAATATAACCCAGTAATTCCAAAGTTTACAAGTACGTGGGGGGTCCACCGGCTAAGTTTAATTAAGGTACATTACCAACACATGTGTACTGCTGGGCTAAATTAAACTCACTCCTCACAAGACTACACTCGCTTCTGACTTCTCTGCAAGTCGCATAACACTTACCTACGTACCACATAGACATCAAGGATAGGAAGTAAACTCTATTGCTGTCTTATGACATTCTCTCTCCAACCTTATACAAACTGTACTCATTTGTTGTTACATCTACTTCATTAGAACGGTGCCTTAACGCTTAAAAAAATTCTTAATAAATATTTGTAACTTCAAAATAATAACGAATATACCGGAAGTAGGTAACGCTTTCGTTTTCTTTGCCAGGTAATATGTTAAGAGGCCATCTGAATAGAAAAGAGGTCTGGAAAATTAGAGTCAGACTGAAAAGTTTAATGCCATAGTTGGGATTTGAACCACTAATCTTCTGGTCTCCGTCCAGCCGCTCTAAACCATTGCGCCACAATGGCCAACGTGCCAACATGACATTAAATTCTCCAACTGACTCGTATTTTTCCCGGTAAACCACTAGGCGTTCTCATAAACACACGAGACAAATACCCTAATGGTCACTTACTATGCTGTAAGTACTTTAAGGCCCGGGCTTTATAGTTCGGACCACTATTAGGTAAAATAAATGGAAATTAAATGTTCTTTAACACTGGCCGTGTGTAGGACGCACTATGAAAGGGTAGAACCAGACTGAAAAATTCAATGCCATAGCCGGGATTTGAACTACGAATCTTCTGGTCTCCGTCCAGCCGCTCTAAACCATTGAACTACTATGGCCAACGTGCCAACATGATATTAAATTCTCCAACTGACTCGTGTTTTCCCCCGGTAAACCGCTAGGAGTTCTCATAAACACATGAGACAACTACCTTAATGACGACTTACTATGCTGTAAGTACTTAAAGGCCCGGGCTTTGTAGTTCGGACCACTATTAGGTACAACTGACTCGTGTTTTTCCCGGTAAACCACCAGGAGTTCTCATAAACACATGAGACAACTACCTTAATGACGACTTACTATGCTGTAAGTACTTTAAGGCCCGGGCTTTATAGTTCGGATCACTATTAGGTACAACTGACTCGTGTTTTTCCCGGTAAACCACTAGGAGTTCTCATAAACACATGAGACAACTACCTTAATGGCGACTTACTATGCTGTAAGTACTTTAAGGCCCGGGCTTTATAGTTCGGATCACTATTAGGTACAACTGACTCGTGTTTTTCCCGGTAAACCACTAGGAGTTCTCATAAACACATGAGACAACTACCTTAATGGCGACTTACTATGCTGTAAGTACTTTAAGGCCCGGGCTTTATAGTTCGGACCACTATTAGGTACAACTGACTAGTGTTTTTCCCAGTAAACCACTAGGAGTTCTCATAAATACATGAGACAACTACCTTAATGTCGACTTACTATGCTGTAAGTACTTTAAGGCCCGGGCTTTATAGTTCGGATCACTATTAGGTACAACTGACTCGTGTTTTTCCCGGTAAGCACTAGTGATGAGCCTCGCTCTGACGTCCTGTGCAAGTCACAGCTCCAGAGATCATTGAAAAAATTCATCGTTTAGTACTGGAATACCACAGATTAAGGTTGTTTGAGATAGTAGAGGCTGTAAAGATATCAAAATAACGTGCAGGTAATATTTTAAATAATGTTTTGGTCTTTCACAGGTTCTGTGCAAGATGGGTGTCATATTTGTTGACACCCGAACAAAAGTTGTAGAGAAAAACTGTTTCTGTTAAGAATTTGGAACCCTACTATAAAATTCCCAGTACATATTTGAGACGGTTTATTACAGGAGTGAAGCTTGGATGCATCACTACATTCCAGAACAGGGGAAGGCAGGTAGTAACGGTGTGACGTCAGGTCTACCAGCAAAAATGCTTTCAAAGGAAAGGTAGGTTTGCGTGTGACGTCATCGCGTTGATTACTGCTGTCGAAGGGGAAGGACTAGTTTGATATGTGCGGTTAGGAAAGACAGGAAACGTATCGGGTATTAATAATATGTACAACTTACATTTTGGATGTTGTGATATTAATGCTGACTGCTTATTACACCATTGGTCACAGTTTATATACAATTACATTTTGGCTCTGTGCTATGAGAAAATATATAAAACTTCAACTCGTAGTTTATCTGAAGGTCAGGTATGTTATAAAGTAAATAAAATAAAACATAAAGTAATTTTCTCTGCAAATTAGAGGCGACCCATTCCGAACAGAATTACGTGGACATTTTCCGACATTTCTGTTTCGTTTTGCTTTTAACTAGTTTATCAATGTCAGGACATAATGTCTGGCAAATTTGTAATCGAAGGTTGCATGTTAGATTGTGATACGACAAGCTACTTCGCGGGTTTAGACAGCTAATTTCATAACAGTATACAGAAATTGTTCGCACACATATGTCCAGTCAAACATGCTGTGACTTTGTGGGTTTGTGAAATTAAAAGTCCAATTGCACAAACTCAAAATGTTCTTTATTTCCACCAAATTACAGTTGGAACACTTGCCGATCACATAGAATTACGTAGCACACACAATTACAATTCACCAGTTCGTCCGTCACAGTTCCACTCTGCACTCGGAATTACGTACACTCCTCCGATACACGTACCCAGTCCGTTCGCTCACTGGGCGCTCCTCACGGCTGCTCGCCAAGAACTGAGCTGAGCTTTCTTTAAGTGGAGGAAAAATCCATTTATGGACTTACCCCAGCTGTTCTGGGATGGCACAGCCAGGAGTGTGAGCTTCACCCTAAGGTACTACTCACTAAAAAAGCTCCACTGGAGATTAGTTTGGAGAGAAATTCCGGCAGTACCGCTAGATGCACCTGCGGATTACTGAAGAGTATGTGTAGGTGAGGCCGTATGGCGTTACCGAGGTGAGACTTGTTGCTAGGACATAAGCATGGCCGAGGCGCTGAATATGCCCTTGCGGATTCAAGATGAAGGTGAAGGATTCAAGGTGAAGGTGGTGTTAATGTGTAGTGTCGTTTCCTGCGGGAAACGCGGTCTTACTCTAGTAATTGCGTCCTCCAATAGAGAAGTCTTCTTTTTTGCGTACTTAGGATTTGTGTGGTTAGTGTAGTCATTACTTTGTAATTATCTAATGGTCTTCATCCTAATACAATTAGGGTGTGTCATTAATGTTGGTAGAGATCACCAATACAGCGTTAATCACTCGTTTTATATATATATATATATATATATATATATATATATATATATATTTCATGTAAGTATATGTTAAGAATGGTAGTTTCTACTTCGCACACTGTGCGATTGTCAATGGTACCTCTAAGCTTTAGCTACGTCTGATTTGTGTCTAATTCTAATATGAAATCGTGGTCAAGATTCAGATGCCAATGTCGTATGTGTGTGGAGGGAGAGGAATGACCCCTCCCTCCGGAGCCGCCTTGACTGAGAGCAAGGACTTTGTGGACTGCCAATTGTCTGGATGCGGTGTATAGTTATGGATAATTCTTACTACTTCTATGGAAGTCTTACTAGTGAGTTTAGATTCTCTTGGATGTCAATTTATTGATTTCCGATGCCAATTGTCCTCTCAAATATGGACAATGGTCTTTTATGTTTATTACAGTTGGTTTCATAAGGGCCTAGCTGTTGAATTACTTCGCTTATATACGTTAAAACTGAGTTTTTTGATAAACTCCTCAATTGTGTGCATTTTTAGCTCATTGTGCAACAGATTGGCCGGAGCGACCAGCGGTTGCTCTGTAATTAGTCTTATTATTCTGTTTTGTAACGTTTGTAGCTTATTTATGTGGGGTTTAGCAGCATATCCCCATACGGCGGCTGCGTACGTGATGATTGGCCTTAGTAATGTCTTATATAGGGTAAGGCCCATATGAAGTTTCAGTTGGCTGTTTATATTAAATATCGGGTATAATTTGTTCAGCTGGCCATTGGCCTTGGCTCTAATCATGGTGATGTGCTTGCTCCAGGTGAGGCCCTGGTCCATTACCAGACCTAAATAGGTCACTTGGTCTTTCCAGTCGATACCTTCGCCTTGGTATATTAGTGGCTGAAAGGCACGCTTGTTTTTCCTATGTAGGAGTCTTTGTGAAGATTATGGTTTGGGTTTTTCTAGGATTTACTTTAATTCTCCACTTGGAGAACCAGGGCACAAGTGTATTTAGGGCGTTCTGGAGCCGTTGATGAATGATTCGTGGCTGTGTTAACTGAGTCACTAGTGCGGTGTCGTCGACATATATATTTATTTGTTCTTATTATTTCGGGCATGTTATATATATATATTAAATAGCGTCGGTCCCAGCAGACTTCCTTGTGGGACGCCTGCTTTAATATGCCAAACGGTAGATACTGTATCTTCTACCGCTGTGCGAAAGTATCTATCAAACAGGTGAACTGACTCGCCAACTGCAGGCCTTATATAGGGAAGATCGCCGTTTCTGGAAGGTTCGCGGCGCACATCCCGAGGTTTCCAGACGTCTGGTGAGAGGGGAAAGAGATGGTACAGGGCGCTTGCTGCTCTCCTAATCATCCCTTCAGTTAGTGACACGAGACAAATGGGCAGGCGTGGTCTGAATGCTTCCCATCTGGTCCGACGTTCGGGTGACAATACACAATGTACGTGCGGCAAGGGAATACAACCTCGGAAACCTGCTTTGGGGGACATTCTTGTAAAAATCAGTCATCTTTTTTGTATGTACATTTGTCCTTCATTAAATCGTCACTTGGTAAATTTAACAGTTCCATTTGGTACGTGGTAGCTACATTGTTGTCATCGAGTGTACTAAACCTGACTGAACCCTCAGATTCTGTACTCACAGCGACATTTATATAGGCAACTCGGTGCTACACGGCTCTTACCTGATGTCACACACACTGCAAGCCTCGTCCCTGGCTGAAATACGTCACAATTCTCGAAGCGGTCTTCCTCTGCTCCAGAAAGTAAATGACAGTCAAAACAGTGGATTGCGTCAGGTGAACCAGCTACAAAAAATGCAAAGTCAATTTTGTCAGCTAACAAGGTTATGTCGAGTGTTTTCTGGTTTACACAGGGAATTATTTTTATTGATTACTTGGAAAAAGGGTAAAAGTATAACTGATGACTACTACACAAGCTTACTGCAACGTTTGAGAGATGAGCTGAAAAGAAAAAGATCTCATTTGGTAAAGAAATACTCTTGTTTCTTCACGATAATGTTCCAGGCCATCGTTCGGTTACTCCAATGGAGAAACTGTGCGAATTAAAGTTCGAATTGCTTGAAAGTCTTCCCTATTCGACAGATCTAGCACTCAGTGACTACCACCTCTTCCAAAACCTCAAAAAATTTCTCGGAGTACCAAGATTTCCCAGTAACGAGGAGGTCGTAAATAGTTATTTTGAGAAACATGATAAATCGCACTACAGAGATGGTTTAATTAAATTAAAATGCTTGTACGACAAATATTTGGAGATTATATTAAGACATAATGAAAAAATAAATGAATGTTTGTTTTTATTGTGAGGCCAGAGAGTTATCAGCGAACCCTCGTAAAAGATAGATAAAATTTTGTTACAGAAAAAGATGTACATGTTGTGAAAGCACAATTTATGCCAAATATTATTTTTAGAGGGGTCAGTTTCCCATTTATCCTTGTTATTCGTCTAAATTTTCCAATAACTACACTTTTGTTAAACAAGAAATCGTTATTCACATTTTTAACTCTTGGACATGCAAAGAGAACGCAATTTTAAAGCAATCACCATAGAACCATTTTTTATAATTTTTTTTATTGATCGATCAGCAGTACAATGCTTTACAGATTAGAGTGAAAATAAGGTAACAGAACAATACGTTAAAGAACAATAACACTCAGGGGTAGGCTAACATGCCGCCCCCTAACTACATTAAGTTACAACTCCAATAATACTCTCTGAGAAATTATGTCAATATTGAAGATGTAAGATAGACATCAAGCACTAGAATCACTCGAATCAGATGTATCACTTAGAAGCAGGTCTTGTGGTAGTCTCCTCTTCAAGCGTGAGGGCTGGCACGTGCGGACGCCGATGTTATAATGCACAGCTCCTGGAACTTCTTGCAGCGTGGAAAAGAAACGACGAGCGATCCTGCGAGTGTAGTCGTGAAGAGGTAACAGTCCTAGTACGTGATGGAGCTGCTGATTACGGATGAACCATGGAGCGTTGGTAGCGATGCGCATGAAGCGATTCTGTATAACCTGAAGACGACGAAGATGACATGTGTGTGCGGCCCCCCACGCTTGGCAGGCATAAGTAATAAGCGGACAAACGAGTGATTTGTAGAGTAACAATGAAGACTATAGGCCGAGGCTGGAACGGCGATGCAACAGAGGTGAGAGTTTTGAAAGTCGCCCGGATCCAGATTTTATGAGACGATCGATATGGGCACGCCAGGTCAGTCGAGAGTCCAAAAGCACTCCAAGGTATTTAACGGGAGTTGTAGTGGGGAACCAAGGGACATTGTTCCTGGAGAGACACAACGGAGTAAGCGGAGTATATCGGCGAAGAGGGAAGATTTTAGCTTCGGTTTTCTGAGGGTTCAATGAGATCCGCCAAGTGCTGAACCAGTGAGTTAGGCAATCTAAAGAGAGCTGTACTACTTGTTGTGCATGCTGGAGATTAACATGAGAATAATATAGTACTGTGTCATCAGCGTAAAGAGCTAAAGAATTCGGAGCTAAGTCAGGAATATCAGAAATGTATATATTAAATAGAGTCGGGGCCAAGATAGAACACTGTGGGACACCTGCGGTAATATTACGTGGGGATGTAAGCTTTCCACCAATGCGTACTGAAAAGCTGCGGTCGTAGAGGAAACTGTGGATTAGATGGGATAAGTAATTAGGAAGACCGATGCGGTAGAGCTTAAAGAGCAAACCCATAGAACCAGTTGTGAAACACTTGACTATCACTTATTCTACTGTGTTCCCTTATTACCACAATAGGATCATGTTTATCTTGAATTTTCTGGGAGAAAAATTATCAGAAGTCCTTTTGACTCTGAATAACTTTTGTATAACCTGTAAACTCTAAGAGATAGACAAAGTATTAGTTCATAATAAATGTATTAGTGCGATCCATATAAACGTGAACCATTTCATCAGGCAATAACCTTTGAATCAATAATAGGAGACACGTACAACTTTGGGAGAATATAATACACAATTGGGAGGTTACATTACACTATTTACATCTCAGAGAAAATGTTGTAAGTGTCCTCCACCAGCATCTATACATGTTTATACTCGTCTCACCATATGCTCTGGAGTTTTACGGAGATGATATCGAATTGAGAGGTTATTTCCAGCAAGATGGAGCAACGTGCCATACATCTAATGACACCATGGAACTTGTAACCTGTTTCTTTTATAATCCAATAACCTCAAAAGGTCTGTGCCACCTACCTGTGCCAGATCCTCTGACCTAACCTCAGCGGATGTTTCCTTGTGGGGGTATCTAAAAACAGTGTACAAGAACAGGCCAACTGAGGTTCTCAAGGAATCCATTCGAACCGAAATAAGTAACATTGGCGAGGATACTCTCCGGAAAACTTCAGAGAATATGGTGAGACGAGTACAAGCATGTATAGATGCTGGTGAAGGACACTTCTAACATTTTCTCTGAGATGTAAATAGTGTAATGTAATCTCCCAAATGTGTATTATATTTTCCCAAAGTTGTATGTGTGTCCTCTTATTGGTTCGGAAGTTATGGACTATTGAAATGGTTCAGGTTTATATGGATCAAAGGTTTGTATATGCTGTGAAACACACCATTTATAATATACCAGACTTATAAGACCTAGGGGATCTTTCGGGGGGTTTCTCGGCTCCCCAAGTCAATGCTGGGTAAGTTAATTACTTCCCCTGTCCCTCGATTTTCCTGGTGGTTTGTATGTTTTGAAGTGCTAAGTCACTTTGTTTATCTGCGATATCGTTTTATCGCTCTTGAATGTGTTTGAGTTTGGTTTTCCTGAGATAACAGCTCGGTACGTACATACCCCTGTCTAGGGGAGAGGCTATGGGGATGCAATGCGGGTAGCATAACCATAGCGTCGCTCGGTGTCACCGTTTGAAAACAATGGACGGCATTTTGGCCTTTGGAAAATCTTCTAATGCTTCTTCGGTGCGCACCAGTGAACCTCTCATGCCTCAGCTGCCCCGGGGGTGTCCAAAAAGGGTAGTCAGTGGACATCCTCCAACAGAGTGTTTCATACACTTTAAAGCCGGGATATGACGTAATACTTAGGATGTACTCACTCTGATTCATCCCCTCGTCATTCTGAATGACTTTGCTTAACTCGTGAATCAATTTAAATTGAATGCCTTTCTATAAGTTTCTTTGCTAGAGATTTCTAATACATATAGGTTTGTAAAAGTCGTCATTTTTTTCTCCTTATCTTCTGCACTATGTATAGGCAGGGTACTTTACTCCACCCTGAAATTAATTACAATTTTTTATACGTTTTGAGATTTCCTGAATCAAAAAAGTGGGTTTTTCAAAACGATATGTTGATCTCGTTTAACTCCAACATCTGTCTTTCATACTTAGCCACTTCTCACATATTTTTTGCCAGTTGTTTGCATTTCTCAACACCTTTTATAAAAAAGAACGGCACTTCAAAGATCGTCAGCTAGACAACCAGTTCTTTAAAACATTTGACTATCACATAAAGTCAACTGTATTCCAATATCGCTTTATATTCACAAAAAGAAGTAATTAAAACGATTTTAAGATTATGTTGTTTTCCTTCGGTTTTAGCTTAACCTGAAATTTTAATATCTAGTAACTAAGCTGTATTTCTTTTTTGTGTTGTTAATTTAGGTCCTCCAACGTTATGTCATATCGGACGATGAATGAAATGATGTTCAAATGAGCCCAGGATCAATAGATCTTAGAGTTACCAGACATTCGTTTCTAAGGATAAAGGAAAACCCCGGAAAAACCTTATCCAGAACTCAACCTGACCGAAATTCCAACTCGGGACTTCTTATACGTGAGGTGGACATGCAATCACCACGCTAACGAGGCGGGCAGGCACGGTACTTTACTCCACTCTAAAATTAATTATAAAATTTTCATACATGTTTTGAGATTTGCTGAATCAAAAAATAGGTGGTTTTTTATTTTTTTTAATTATATTGATCTCGTCAAAGCATATCTGACGTTCGTAGTTAGCCAGTTCTCAGACATTTCTGTTTACATCATTGCAATTCCCGACAGCATTTCTAATAAAGAACGGCACTTCAAATACCGTCACCTAAACAACCAGTTCTTTAAAACATTTGACTATCACATAAAGTCTACTGTATTCCCATATAGCTTTATATTCACAAAATGAAGTAATTAAAACAATTTTAAGATTAGGTTCTAAAAAAAGTGACAGATAAGAGTGCAACTTCAAGATCATAATACGCTTTCAAGTATGTCATGGTCTGGAAAGTTGAACATTTCTAGTTTCATTTATGATTATGGCGATGAATATTCCAGAACGTGATCTCATATTTACACGAAAACTTCTTAATTTAAGTGTCCACCTCTCTAAAGCACTGGTAGCGTTTGTGAGAGGTCCTATGTTTGAATCTCGGCCAGGATGACTTATCTCGATAAGACCTTGCCTTGGCTTTTCGCCTATTCTGAAAGATGAATGTCTGGTAAATCAAAGCTCTATGTACCCTGTACTCATTTGAACATCATTTCATTCATCGTCCGATATGACTTAACGTTGGAGGGTTTCCCTTATCCTGAAAGAAGAATGTCTGGTACCTCTAAACTCTATGTACCCTGTAGTCATTTGAACATCATTTCATTCATCGTCCGATATGACTTAACGTTGGAGGTTTTCTCTTATCCTGAAAGATGAATGTCTGGAAACTCTAAGCTCTATGTACCCTGTACTCATTTGAACAACATTTCATTCAGCGTCCGATATGACTTAACGTTGGAGATTTTCTCTTATCCTGAAAGATGAATGTCTGGTAACTCTAAGCTCTATGTACCCTGTACTCATTTGAACAACATTTCATTCATCGTCCGGTATGACTTAACGTTGGAGGTTTTCTCTTATCCTGAAAGATGAATGTCTAGTAACTCTAAGCTCAATGTACCGTGTACTCATTTGAACATCGTTGTCCGATGTGACTTAATGTTGGAGCTTCTCCTTTATCCTGAAAGATGAATGTCTGGTAACTCTAAGCTCTATGTACCCTGTACTCATTTGAACAACATTTCATTCATCGTCCGGTATGACTTAACGTTGGAGGTTTTCTCTTATCCTGAAAGATAAATGTCTGGTAACTCTAAGCTTTATGTACCTTGAAGTCATTTGAACATCGTTGTCCGATATGAAAGTTGGAGGGCGTTAAAAATATTCTTAATATTTTTCATTCAGGATGTTGCAGAAGTATGTGTAACTTGTATAAAATGTAGAAAAAATAATAGGTAGACATTCCCTGAGTCCCATAAATTCCTAAATTTGATGCATAAACTCATATCGTAAATTTTTGTGAGCAAAATGAGTTTAGCGTCCACAGGCTGGACGCCACAAACATCCCAAACAAAGGACAGTCGCACGGCATACATCACGGTTTTAAGCTCACAGAGAACCCTCCTCGACCAATAAATACAAGGTTTGCGAACAAGGAACAAATCCTGATGCTTTATAAGGACTTAAGAAATGAGTTACAACTTTCACAAATTTGTAGCAATGTGTTTACTTTCACGGCGCCAAGATAAAGCCAAGGGGGCGAAGGAAGAATAATTGGATCCGAAACTGTAATCCTCGGAGTTCATTTCTTGTTTAGATTTAGTCGCAGCCATTAAAAGCCTTCTGGTCTCACGTTTAAACTGCACCCTTATGGTTTATATTTGCAGTTTTATTGCTGGGATTAGCGCCCTTGAGTTACTTAGCAATGTAGCGTGGAGTTTATTGTTGTACAAGTGCGGCTTCCAAACAACCTCGAGACACCAACAATATGACGCCGCGACTTGTTTGTTTTCTTATTGTACTATCTGAAACAATGGAATGCTGAACTACATTTTCTTACGCGGAAGTTTAGCTCCTTGTTAATTGCTAGAATTGCTTCAATACATATTCTACTGAAGTTATAAAGGAGACATAGGAAACCGAACTGATAGTTGTTCAAAGACTAGTCGCTATAACGTGCCCAGAAAATTCATTCGCTTTCCATGACCTTTACCCATAAACAAAAATTAAATAGCCCGCCTCGGTAACGTAGATTGTAGCATGTCTGCCTCACGTTCAAGAGGTCCCGAAGTCGAAACTCGGTTAGGGTGAGTTACGGATAAGTTTTTTCCGGGATTTTCTCTTATCTTAAAAAGACGAAATGTCGGGTAACTCTAAGCTGCATGCATCCTGAGCTCATTTGAGCATCATTTCACCCACTGCATTCATAGTCCGATATGACTTTAAAAAAGTTAAAAAACGTAAATTACAAAAAAAGTAGTAATTTCACTTTAAAAAATGACAAACTATTGCCACGGCAGCTGCGAATACCTACCGTAAACTGATTTACGTGAGTCATCAAGGCGAAAGGAGAAAGAAGTTAAAAAAGTTCTCGTTGACGTCACATGCCTAAATTTTGTTTTTGCGCTGATGGTTTATGTATGAAGATCTGAAAATGTTCAATCGGCGATGTTTCAAAACAACGTTATCCACACGCTGGATCATGTCGTCAGACCGGCTGCTGCGAGGTACATCCATTGTACCATCACCAGATTCATGCAGGATTGTGTACACAGTTCTAACGAAAATGCCAATTTTGGAGGCGATGTCTGTAACTGTCTTGGTTTGTTGTCACACGATGTTCTGTCTTCATTGATCTGTCACACCCAGGAACGTACATTAGACACATCCATGGTACTATCACCACATTCATGCAGGATTGTGCGCACAGATTCCACGGAAATGTCAATTTTGGAGGCGATGTCTGTAACTGTCTTAGTTTGTTGTCACACGATATTCTGCCTTCATTGAACTGTCGTACCCAGGAACGTACATTAGACACATCCATGGTCCCATCACCACATTTATGCAGGATTGTGTGTACAGATCCCACGGAAATATCAATTTTGGAGGTGATGTCTGCAACTGTCTTGGTTTGTTGTCACACGATGTTCTGTCTTCATTGAACTGTCAAACCCAGGAACGTACATTAGACACATCCATGGTACCATCGCCACATTCATGCAGGATTGTGTGTACAGATCCCATGGAAATGTTAATTTTGGAGGCGATGTCTGCAACTGTCTTGGTTTGTTGTCACACGATGTTCTGTCTTCATTGAACTGTCGCACCCAGGAACGTACAGTAGACACATCCATGGTACCATCACCACATTCATGCAGGATTGTGTACACAGATCTCATGGAAATGTCAATTTTGGAGGCGATGTCTGCAACTGTCTTGGTTTGTTGTCACACGATGTTCTGTCTTCATTGAACTGTCGCACCCAGGAACGTACAGTAGACACATCCATGGTACCATCACCACATTCATGCAGGATTTTGTACACAGATCTCACGGAAATGTCAATTTTGGAGGCGATGTCTGCAAGTGTCTTGGTTTGTTTTCACACGATGTTCTGTGTTCATTGAACTGCCACACCCAGGAACGTACATTAGACACATCCATGGTGCCATCACCACATTGATGCAGGATTGTGTGTACAGATCTCATGGAAATGTCAATTTTGGAGGCAATGTCTGCAAGTGTCTTGGTTTGTTTTCACACGATGTTCTGTGTTCATTGAACTGCCACACCCAGGAACGTACATTAGACACATCCATGGTGCCATCACCACATTGATGCAGGATTGTGTGTACAGATCTCATGGAAATGTCAATTTTGGAGGCGATGTCTGCAAGTGTCTTGGTTTGTTTTCACACGATGTTCTGTGTTCATTGAACTGCCACACCCAGGAACGTACATTAGACACATCCATGGTGCCATCACCACATTGATGCAGGATTGTGTGTACAGATCTCATGGAAATGCCAATTTTGGAGGCGATGTCTGTAACTGTCTTGGTTTGTTGTCACACGATGTTCTGTCTTCATTGAACTGTCACACGCAGGAACGTACATTAGACACATCCATGGTACCATCACCACATTCATGCAGAATTGTGTGTACAGATCTCAGGGAAATGTCAATTTTGGAGGCGATGTCTGTAACTGTCTTGGTTTGTTGTCACACGATGTTCTGTCTTCATTGAACTGTCACACTCAGGAACATACATTAGACACATCCATGGTACCATCACCACATGCCTCACTCAACTGGCGATGAACTTCAATAGGTGTCACACCACGAAAGTGGAGAAAACGAATGATTACATGCTGTTCTTGCAATGAAAACGTCGCCATTATGAGTATCAGCAATAGTCGTAACTTTTGCCAATGCCACTAGTGTTCTATGCACTCTACAGTGCTGCCATCTCTGTTACTCATTCACAAGGAGTCCACGTGTATTCTTTTAAAAACAGAAGTGCCTATCGAGTCCCAGTCCTGAAAAAATGTGGGAGACTTTATAACTTAAAGGCAACCCGTAATTTTTTAAAACTTCGAATTGTCATATAGTAACAGTATCAGAGAATTCAAGCTAAAAACATGGCATATCTCGGAAAGGGCTAATGCTAGAAAAAATATTTGAAGTACTAAAGAGACAAATATTGAAAAATGTAAACAGTATTTCGTGACTAAGTGATAAATGTTTTCTTGAAGATTCCGGACGGAAGTTAAGACCACAGTGATTCGAGGACGCATGGTCCACATTAATTAATAGTAAGGGTATTAAAACGGAGGGGATTTAAATCTCATTAAATTTCATCTGTTACAAATTGGAGCAAGCCTTCCTTACAAACCTCGAGAAAATAAATTTTAATTTACCGGGGCGTTATATACCCCCCCCCCCCTCTCCTACAGGGCAACTTTCAACTTCTTGACGGGGAAATGTAAAGCCAGAAGGTAGGTTTATTAACCTTTTTTACGATACAGAAGTCAGAACGCAGCCTGTTACGTCATCAAGTGGAGAATTTTTGTTTTCTTTTGTTTTATGACAGTATGCAGACAATTGGCTTACATTCTACAAACTACAGGAATTCGATGTAGAGAGAAGAAGTATGGAACAGTTTGAAGAGATAGTAAGAATCGCTATGTTCGTGATTTTGAAATTCTCTGTCCTCTATTTGGCTAGGAGAAGAAATGAATAATGTGACTGCAATGGTTATGTAGATTCGGAAATCTGGTTTGCAAAAATTAAGAAGATCTTTTGCTGTAGTAAAAAGAGGTGAAGTTGACAATCAGTTGTCTTCGAGGCTGACTCGGTGTTTTGCTGCACGAAAACAAATGAAAGAAATCACTGTGGTACAGTTCAATCCTAAATAAGCAACAAACAACTGACGCTCACACACACCTGCGATTGGACACTTGAAAGTGCGGAAGCCAGACTTTGAGTCTCTAGCCAGATCAGGTCTCAGACCGGGTAATAGATACCTCTACTGGTAATAGATTATTTTATAAGTTAAGGCAAATGACGGTAGAGGTTTGTTTTGGTGTATTCTTTCTTTATATATAAATGCCAGGTACGTCCGGAAGGTAAGTTCTGTTTGGTAATAAAATTAAATTTTGTACAGATACAGGAAAATTATTGTACAAAATTCTACAATTCTTAAACTACTTTTCCACATAACTGCCGAAATTTTGCAGGCATTTGTCATAGCGAGGCACAAGTTTTTGTATACCTCCGTCATAGAAGTTTGCCGCCTGTGTCTTCAACCAGTTGGAAACATTTTCTTTCAGCTCTTCGTCATTGTTGAAGTGTTGACCGCCAAGGAGAGATTTGAGATGCAAAAATAGATGAAAGTCGCTAGGAGCGAGGTCAGCGCTGTACCGAGGGTGGTCAAACACCTCCCAGCCAAATCCCTATAGAATGTTTTTCGTCGTCTTTGCAGTGTGTGGTCGTGCGTTGTCATGAAGAAACATAATACATTTTGACATCATTCCTCGGCGCTTATTCGGTATTGCGCGGCACAATCCTAGCATCCAGGAAACGAATCAGATCTGATTTCACAAGCGGCGGGAAATAAGACATGAACTAGTAAAACTTAGGCAAGAAGAATAGGTTAATTCAGACAAGGAACGTCGGGTCTAAGAAATATTTCTAAATATTAGAGAAAGGCTATGTTTGACCCAAATAAAACCCAACAGCGGTATTTTACATTATATTACTGGACATGGTCCTTAATGGTGTTTATTTAAAGAAATTAAAAGGTATCAGAATGATAATTGTGAAATCTGTCTAGCGAGAGACACACCAGAGCATACAATATTTGAATGTTTAAGACATCATGATTCATTAAGGGAGGGCAGAGTAGAACTATCGGGAAAAATATATGGAATATATTAAAAACAAAAGATGCGGAAACACTACAAAAATGGCTGATCTAGCTTCAGAGTGGGGGAGATTAGAATGCATCGAAGCAAGAAGAAAGGGAAGAATTAGATTTATTAGACCAGGGAGTTTGGAAGTACAAGAACCCCAACGTAGATCAGTAAGACTACAAGAAATAGAGGAGCCACCCCCTAACAGTATGCAGGAAAATAATTAGGATGAGAGGATTGAAATAAATGAGAAGCGATAAAGCAGGAGGAGAAATAACTGTCGTAATATCAAGCGAAGGAACCTTTAATAAACAAACTAATTCAGAGTTCTAGATAGATGTTAGCTATCAGAGCTATTCAATATCAATTAATGAGAAGTTACGAAGATAATTATGGCAAAGGTTAGGTACTTAGATATATTACTTAGATTTAGGTGTCATCTGTAAAATTTATCCACAAAGAAGGGTGATAAATAAATATTAAGAGCAGAAGCATTGGCAATATAGAAAATTCACCTACCATCCATGGGCTTTTAGAAAATTTCAACGAATCTTCAAAAGACTAAACTTAAAACTAGCACCCCAAAACAAATTCAGTCTGAGGAACCTGCTAAATAAACCACTGAAAAATACAATCCCCAACAATTTGAAATCAGGAATTTATCAGATTAATTGTGAAACCTGTGAAAAAAGCTACATAGGAAAAACGAAGAGAAACTTGTTAACCAGGCAAAAATAACACCAGAGAACATTAAGTTAAAACAAGCAGAAAAATCTGCAGAGTCACACCATTTTTGGACAGAAAACCACAACATTGGCCACAACATTAAACTGTTAAAATCTTTAAGTACGCCCATAGAATTTGATATTTGGGAAAAAATATTCATAAACAAAAACCGTGATAAAGTTATAAATTTTGAAATCCTGGCATTAAATGAAGTATTAAAACTTAGTGCCCCTAACACCAGATGGCAGAGTGATCGGAGCTCTGTAGTAGTGGAAGAAGAGGAAGGTTCATTTAGTCACCAAACAGCTGAGGATGAGATCGAATGATCTTGAAAACGTTTCAATTATACAGCAACAAGTAAGTGAAATTTGAGTGTAAACATAGTGACTCATAAATCAAACTTAAATAAAAAGAAGGGTGAGTTACCTAGATAAGGTTTTTCCGGGGTTTTCCCTTATCCCTCAAGACGAATGTCAGATAACTCTAAGCTCCATGGACCCTGAACTCATTGAGCATCATTTCACCCAATTCATTCACCGTCCGATATAATTTAACTTTGGGACGGACGTAATTCGTTAAAAAAAAATAAAAAAAGGTATTTCTGAAGGCAGTTCTTTCAAAGGGAGTATACTATGCTCACACCTGAACGCGTTTGAGAGTTTGATGACATCATTTCTACTCAATGTGGAGCTTGTGTGTAGAGTATAGTTGGAAGTATCCAAAAATGAGTACAGAATACGTAGGAAGATATTATAACACAGCATTGTACGAAAGGGGCAGCGGTCTACACATGGCATACGCAAGGATCGCCGGACAGAGCTGACAAGTGATATCCTGCAGCCACTTGCAAGTGTTTGCTTACGGCACTTTACAGATTTCAGTTTGGGACGTTGCGGTTCTATTCTGCAGTACACTTTTGGTGCACATGATTTACATATAGCTTATATATGGAAGGTCTAGTACATGAAATAATTGCTACAGCTCCACTTAAACCATCTCATTACTATAGATCCGTGGACGACACTTTTGTAATCTAGTCACATGAATCAGACACTTTGCCTAGCTTTCTTGCGCATCTCAGCAGCCTTCGACCTCAAATACAGTTTACCATGGCAGTGGAGAAGGATGGAACTCTTCCATTCCTGGACATTCTTGTTTCAAAAAACAGTAACGGTACACTGGAGCATGCTGTATACCACAAGACTACTCCTACCCCTTCTCTACTCCTATAAAAACGCCTATTGATCTATCTACTTCAAGATGAGCATTATCTTATTGGGAATACAGTAGACTTTAAGTGATAGTCAAATGTTTTGGTCGTTATGTGATGTATACATGACTTTCTCTACTCTTGTACAAACACTTATTGCTCTATCTGCTTCAAGACAAATATTATTTTATTGGGAATACAGTAGACTTTAAGTGATAGTCAAATGTTTTGGTCGTTATGTGATGTATACATGACTGTGTCTACTCTTGTACAAACACTTATTGCTCTATCTACTTCAAGATAAACATTATCTTATTGGGAATACAGTAGACTTTAAGTGATAGTCAAATGTTTTGGTCGTTATGTGATGTATACATGACTTTCTCTACTCTTGTACAAACACTTATTGCTCTATCTACTTCAAGATAAACATTATCTTATTGGGAATACAGTAGACTTTAAGTGATAGTCAAATGTTTTGGTCGTTATGTGATGTATACATGACTTTCTCTACTCTTGTACAAACACTTACTTCTCTATCTACTTCAAGATGAACATTATCTTATTGGGATTACAGTAGACTTTAAGTGATAGTCAAATGTTTTGGTCGTTATGTGATGTATACATGACTTTCTCTACTCTTGTACAAACACTTACTTCTCTATCTACTTCAAGATGAACATTTTCTTATTGGAAAAACAGTAGACTTTAAGTGACAGTCAAATGTTTTGGTCGTTATGTGATGTATACATGACTTTCTCTACTCTTGTACAAACACTTATTGCTCTATCTACTTCAAGATAAACATTATCTTATTGCGAATACAGTAGACTTTAAGTGATAGTCAAATGTTTTGGTCGTTATGTGATGTATACATGACTTTCTCTACTCTTGTACAAACACTTACTTCTCTATCTACTTCAAGATGAACATTATCTTATTGGGATTACAGTAGACTTTAAGTGATAGTCAAATGTTTTGGTCGTTATGTGATGTATACATGACTTTCTCTACTCTTGTACAAACACTTACTTCTCTATCTACTTCAAGATGAACATTTTCTTATTGGAAAAACAGTAGACTTTAAGTGACAGTCAAATGTTTTGGTCGTTATGTGATGTATACATGACTTTCTCTACTCTTGTACAAACACTTATTGCTCTATCTACTTCAAGATAAACATTATCTTATTGCGAATACAGTAGACTTTAAGTGATAGTCAAATGTTTTGGTCGTTATGTGATGTATACATGACTTTCTTTACTCTTGTACAAGTACTTATTGCTCTAGGTATTTCAAGATAAACATTATCTTATTGGGAATACAGTAGACTTTAAGTGATAGTCAAATGTTTTGGTCGTTATGTGATGTATACATGACTTTCTTTACTCTTGTACAAGTACTTATTGCTCTAGGTATTTCAAGATAAACATTATCTTATTGCGAATACAGTAGACTTTAAGTGATAGTCAAATGTTTTGGTCGTTATGTGATGTATACATGACTTTCTCTACTCTTGTACAAGTACTTATTGCTCTAGGTACTTCAAGATAAACATTATCTTATTGGGAATACAGTAGACTTTAAGTGATAGTCAAATGTTTTGGTCGTTATGTGATGTATACATGACTTTCTCTACTCTTGTACAAACACTTACTTCTCTATCTACTTCAAGATGAACATTATCTTATTGGGAATACAGTAGACTTTAAGTGATAGTCAAATGTTTTGGTCGTTATGTGATGTATACATGACTTTCTCTACTCTTGTACAAACACCTATTGCTCTATCTACTTCAAGATTAACACTATCTTATTGGGAATACAGTATACTTTAAGTGATAGTCAAATGTTTTGTTCGTTATGTGATGTATAAATGACTTTCTCTACTCTTGTACCAACACTTATTGCTCTATCTACTTCAAGATTGACACTATCTTATTGGGAATACAGTATACTTTAAGTGATAGTCAAATGTTTTGGTCGTTATGTGATGTATACATGACTTTCTCTACTCTTGTACAAACACTTATTGCTCTATCTACTTCAAGATAAACATTATCTTATTGGGAATACAGTAGACTTTAAGTGATAGTCAAATGTTTTGGTCGCTATGTGATGTATAAATGACTTTCTCTACTCTTGTACAAACACTTATTGCTCTATCTACTTCAAGATTAACACTATCTTATAGGGAATACAGTATACTTTAAGTGATAGTCAAATGTTTTGGTCGTTATGAGATGCATACATGACTTTCTCTACTCTTGTACAAACACTTATTGCTCTATCTACTTCAAGATTAACACTATCTTATTGGGAATACAGTATAAATTAAGTGATAGTCAAATGTTTTGTTCGTTATGTGATGTATACATGACTTTCTCTACTCTTGTACAAACACTTATTGCTCTATCTACTTCAAGATTAACACTATCTTATTGGGAATACAGTATACTTTAAGTGATAGTCAAATGTTTTGGTCGTTATGAGATGTATACATGACTTTCTCTACTCTTGTACAAACACTTATTGCTCTATCTACTTTAAGATAAACATTATCTTATTGGGAATACAGTAAACTTTAAGTGATAGTCAAATGTTGTGGTCGTTATGTGATGTATACATGACTTTCTCCACTCTTGTACAAACACTTATTGCTCTATCTACTTCAAGATAAACATTATCTTATTTGGAATACAGTAGACTTTAAGTGATAGTAAAATGTTTTGGTCGTTATATGATGTATACATGACTTTCTCTACTCTTGTACAAATACTTATTGCTCTATCTACTTCAAGATAAACATTATCTAATTGGGAATACAGTAGAATTTAAGTGGTAGTCAAATGTTTTATATAGCTGGTTGTATAGGTGATAATCTTTGACTTTCCGTTCTCTTTGTGCGACCAAGTGATAGAGCAAATGGATAATGACTTCCCTCCCATTTGAGTAAAGGATAAGCTTTTGAGAATTCAGACAAATGACAAGGAATATCTCGGAAATCGGTCACTGCACGGACAAATTTCAAAATGAATGTGTTGCTTCAACGAGATCTACATTGCTGTGGAAGGAATGTTTTTGCATTTGTAGTTAACCAATCTTGCAAGTCATCAGAGTAAAGGTACCTCGGCGAGTTTAATAGAGAAATCTGTAACATGGTACACTTCCAGATTTTACAGCAAATAAGGAATGATTTTAACTAGACAAGAACTCATGCCCATCACAACTGGTAATTGAACACGAAACTTCTGGATTAAAGTCCCAAAATTATGGCTACGTGATCTTTGTTGTGCTGATTGTTAAAAGGTTTTAATTACACTCTGACAGAGAACATTAAGATGCACGCGGGAGGTTCACTTTGCTGTTTGTTGCTGCAGGATAATAAAATGATCGTTACAAAAATAGGACAGAAGAAAGCCTTCTTATCGGAGTAGGGCCGTTATCATGACTAGGGCCTGTTATAGCAACAGTTGTCCTTTGTTTCTTTACAATGGGGCTGTCATTGGAGCTAAGGGAGGCAACCCTTGTACATGTTAATACACCCCTTCTATCATCCCTTAAGGCTATCATTTGAATTTCAAAACAGTGGGTGATCGCATCAGGAAGATGTTCCCTTGCATAACACTTAGGCCTTTAATGTAATAACAGGGAAGTGGCGTACTCGACCAGGAATATGACGCTGTTTCATTATCTTTGCCCCCTCCCGCACCGTGCTAAGAGCGGGTTAAAGGGATAGTCACTTTTTTAAATAAACAATCGCTGATCGTTCAGTTTGAAGTTCCGTTGTCTTTGAATAACAAATGAAAGCTAGGCTCCCCATGCTAAGAGCAGTTTAAAGCGATAGTCAATTTTTTTTTAAAGAGACAATCGCCGATTGTTCAGTTTGAAGTTCCGTTGTCTTTGAATAACAAATGCAAGCTAAGCCCCCCGTGCTACGAGCAGTTTAAAGCGATTGTCAAGTTTTTTAAAAGTGAAAACCGCCGATTCTTCAGTTTGAAATTCTATTGTTTTTGTTTAACAAGTGAATCTACCTTTGCGGCCCCCGCCCCCTGTGTTAAGAGCACGTTAAAGCGATAGTCACTTTTGTAAAGACACAGTCGCCGATTGTTCAGTTTGAAATTCCATTGTCTTTGTTTAACATCACGATATGAAGCGAATGGAGCATCAGCATTTCAAAAATGAAAAAGATGTGGCAAGATCAAACCAGTAACAATGATTATGTATCATCGTCAATAAGAATCAAGTAGCTCTATAAGCTATTGTTAGAAAATTCAAGATATACATTTATTTTGTCATTAATCATCATTCACGTATGGTACTTTAATGAAATGACAAATAAACAAGAAAAGCGGCACAGTAACAGTATAAACGTGAAATGCCTTTGAGAATTTCATGGATCTTCTATAAGGTCTGAATTTAAATAGTAAGTTTTGTATTTGCACGGCATTTGGTTTCTACAGACTTCTAACTGCAACTTTCTAAACTTTCAGTTTGCAAATATACGATACTTTTGCTTCAGATGTTTTTGAGAGAGTTAGGAATTACAATCAGGATAGATACATATGGAAAATAAATATTTTACTAAAGTTTACACAATCCAAGTATAGAATAGATATAGAACTAGTGTTATCATTAGATATAAGTACAGAAAGGCGACTATCCAAGAAGGACATCAAACAATTAGCTGTGTAAGCAAGTGATACTTAAAGAATGATACTCAACTAAGGTAACAAATCTTAAAATTTCATAAAATGATTCTACATATCAAGAAAATAAGCTGAAGCTTTCCTGACATTGAAATTCAGCACCCTTAAGATGGGAGAGATGCGCCTCCCGAAACGTTAATGCTTAGTAAACTCATTTGGCTGAAATATTGACAATACTTAGAGCATTTGTCTACACGTTTTTGAAACAGGTGGTACAGGGAGGTAATTGTTCGACTAAGGCCATCTACAACTTTTACACATCTGTTATTTTTAACTAATAAAGTAAATGTCGATAACTGCTGCTTATTATCCACATTTATCTCTATATCGGTATCCACTTGATCCAAGTCCCTTCACGATATTTAATAAGACTGCATTATAAAGTAACAGATGAGCCCGCCATTGTGTTCCTTGAAACGCAATAAATTACTCTGCAGCAGGAAACGGTTCCAGACTATAAATCTCTGGAACATCCCTTTTAAAGCACGGAAATATAAGTGGGGGTAGTCTGGAGTGAGTGACAAATTCCTATTTCCATTCCAAAAGAGACAGACAAAATAACGGTAACAAATCTTGCGAGACGGCCAAGCAAATAATAAATAATGCACTGTCTTGAGACAAAAACTCGCAGACATAGTTCGGAAATATTACTGCCGCAACTTACCTTGCTTATAAAATCTCGCATTTCTCCAACGAAACCCAGTTCTGATTCCATCGATAACATATTTTATTTGGGAATGCGATTTCATTGATGTTTTACGATAATATAGGTCATCTTTGGAGAATGTATTGTGACATGGCTTACTTACAGCGTGTTTATTAAAAAACAAAAATAAATATTTAAAAAATGTAGGTGTGGGGATATGAAACGGCGACCTTAGGATAAGTAAATCAGCACCTAAACAAATGAGACATCGAGACCAATAATTAATATACTTAATTTCTTCTCGGGCAACAAGCCAGGTGTAAACACGATTAGATATCGACGTTTCGGGTGTGTGCATCTCTTCCATCATCTGGATATTTATAAAACGTTATAACCACAAATGTATTACTGTATATAACACAAATATAAACAAAGACAAAACACTATCAAAATTCGCATTACTGAACAAAAGACTGTTTCCAGTAAATTAAATGCCAGGTCATAAGATGGCGTGGGTATAGAAAATTGCGTCAAAAAACGTAACTACTCAACTTGATTATCAAGCGGTATTGATCTTTGCTTCTTAATTCGACGGATTTCCATTTTCAGTGCCGATTTCAGAGAGGAGCTGAACTGAAATCCAGCATCACGATTAAGCGTGCTCCTTTCAGAGGAAATCGCCAAACCTTCCTTAATTCTCCGCTCCCAGTAACTATTGCATATTGCCAAGATGGTCGTCTACCGAAATTTGGCTCTATGGTCGTTATCAAAACACTTCACTTCTACAGTGAAGGTACAGCCAGGATATAGGGCATTCAATATATATATATATATATATATATTCAGTATTAAGGTTTTAAGTGATTCTGCTGTTATGTAATAGCTACAAAATAGGAATGAACACAAGGCGGGGCTAGGCGTGGCTGTTCTATCGCTACTAGCCACTTCGGTACATGCAACGTTGTACAGTTAAGCACGGATACTGCCTCGCTTTGCCCAACCATACGCGCTCTAAAGATACTGTGACTTTAAGGATTCCTGGAATTAAAGGTCCAACTCTCAGAAACCCAATTCGCTCTCCACTTCCGTAGAAATGCGCTTCGTGCACCTCTGATAACTCACACATGTACGCGGTCTTCCAGTCTGTCTGCACACTGCTTAGTGCAGCTGCACTCCTTTCGGCTTCCTGTCAAAAGTTAACTCAAAAATGACTGAGGCTCCTATTTACACGCGAGAAAGCTGATCTGAAAGCTTCTCCACACCGGGCGTAGTCATACCAGAGTTTCACTGTCTTTCTTAGGCGGACGCAGAAGGGAAAACCAGTGACTTCTGGTTACTTCTTTCCCTACCCCGTTCCTACTCAGCACGTCATTAGCGCTACGGATTAGCGTAGGTGTGGTTTAACGCTATCCGTCTCCCTCACTTCCACAGCAAGAGCCATTCAGTCACAGGAGTAGGCGTGGGCTGGATGCCATCTTTCCCCTCTCTTTCTGCCAGCTACTCTTGTACGTTCGGTTGACTGTTTTAATTACAGAATTATTTTTTCCCCCATGTTACAGAGCTATGTTTTTAGGATTACTGTCCAAACCCCATGTTTGTAGCACATCTGGTGTGGGAGATATGGAAAGATACAACTCATAACTAGAAACAAAAGAATCATTAACTGTCAGTGAAGAAAAGCACACACGTGCTATGCTGCAGTTACATTCAGTAAAGTGGTGATCTTTTAAGAGTGAACACGTGTTTTTCAAAGTTAATAAATATACCACTTAGCAAGTCTAGTACTGGTGCGTCTAGTGGTAACTGTGAAACAACTCGTAAGATTTTACATAAGCAGGCTAGAAATATTCTTATTAATTTGTATTACTTTTTCAAATAGATGTCAATTAAAGACATTTTCGAAAGTACACATTTCGCTCAGAGTCTAGAATTAATGTTACAAGCTTGTCACGTGACTGCTCATTCTGTGACGAACATTGTTAAAGAAGACAAACAGTTTACCAAATAAGGAGAATTTTCATATATAGATCTCCAGGGAAACGTCGGGCAGCTAAAAAGTCCTACCAACTTAGACAATTTTCAAAAGTGTGTTTCACGTAGGAGAATTATGATTTATATGACAAGTGTGAATATCCAACTGCCAAAAGGCTGACCAATTTAAGGAGAGGGAAAATAGGATATGCGATTCTGTATTTTCTATGTATAATATTCTGAAATATCTTGGGTTCAAAAATAGGAGAACCAATGATGGTTGTAAATTTCTGCTTGAAAGAAGCGATATTGTTGCTGCAAGCCTAAAATTTCTGCGCACAATGCACAACATTAGTACATGAGGTTCATGGTGTAAAATGCTTCATAAATACACATTCATATCTTACGTATTTATTAAGTATCTTAATGAAACATAAATTGGATTGAAGTACGTTACAGGCAGTATACAAATATGGCATCATTTAAGTAGAAACTATATCCACAAATCGTTGAAATGTCACTATTTTGTTTCACTGTAGCAAACACATTGTTTCGTAGAAGGCGTCTAATTTGAATCATTTTGTTTTGTGTGCATATGAACGATAGCTACGTAAGCGAACTGTTCTCCAGTTCAAGGTTTTAAGGTTCAGATTATGCAATAATCATTGTATATGTTCTCACACACATGCTGAAATATTAAGCCAACTTCTCTGTCAGCATCTGTATCACTGTACATCTCAGTATCTGTATGATACTTGCTAGGTGAGACAAAGACAGATATATCTTCCATCTCTGTCACCCGCCAGCCGTGGAGCTGGCAACACCAAGACATTGGTTCAACCAATGTTCACTTTTATGTTGTAGCTACTGATTGCCCAGGACAAGAAGGCAAGCTAGAGGAATGTGCGACGTAATCAGTTTTGCTGCCTCCTCAGGGTGTTTGCTCGCCGTCCGAGTATAACAAGGTTGCAAATCTCATTTGAAATACACAAGTGTTGTCACATAGCTCAGCTATACGTAATACCTATCGCTGTAACAAACATTAAATGTGATAGCATGGGTGACTCATATGCACTCTCTAATCTCTGTTTCATATAAGCTTGCCCCGCTGAAATGTATCACTCCGCGTTCAACTACCTTCCCCCTCGCCCTAATTGGCTAATGCTTTCGCGTCATAAGCCATAGGCGGTGCCTTCCCGTCATATTTAAACGTGCAGTAAATGTAATAATTGCCGGGAAGATAAATAAAATAAATAAGATAATAAGATAAATAAAATAAGATAAATTAAGGCATGCAAAAATACAAGTTTATAATGAACTGAGCAAATTGAAACTGAATGGCTGAGCAATGAAACTGAAAGAGTTTATAATGAAAGGCATTTGGCCTTTTCCACTGGGATTTTTTAAACCAGCACACATACATTCCAAAAATGCTTGTCTTTCAGTCTTAAAAGTCGTGTCACACCATACTTTACTTTTCGTGTATATTTAGCGATTTGTATCTCGGTGCAGTGTGGTTGTCCTTAAATAGCGTCTTCGCCACACAGCAATATCGCCTCTGTCTTTTAGCACATTTTTCTTGCCTCTTTTCATTCACAAACCCCAGCTGTATAAGCAATCTGCTGAAATTTGGTAAATCTGTATCCTCATTTACAGCAGACGAAATGTTATTTATGTTAGGCAGTTCGTTTCTAAAGAAAAACTACACACATGACGACGCACAACACTTTTCACGTATTTTCTCCGAGCACGCACTTTTGTTTATTCCTGCTTTTGCCTGGAGTGGTAAGTTTTACTGTTTTCTCAATTTCATGTCGCGATGTTCCTACGGATCTAACACTCACATCTGTAACTTCAGAGCACAGCTGTTCGACTTCTCTCACTGACAAAGACGGCTTCTTCTCTATGAGTGCATTAAACACATGCAACACAATTCTTTTTTCGCCTGTTTGTAAATAATTATCCTTGCGATACTTAAACGAAAAACTGGCGGTAGACTCTGCCATTATACATATAATAAGTACATGCGCAATAAACGATCAATAAAATAATTTAGCTCCCGCACTCTCGAATGGCGATGCATGACTAATCCAGTTCAAAACAAGGTCAGTGATAAAAGTCATAAACAAATGTCACCACTACCGCTAAATCTCGTGCTATCGTGCCATGTGCTTGAGAGCAAAGGAACCTCCTCTTCGTTTAAGAATTAACATGCATTTCAGATAAATAAACTCTGTTGCGTAATATATTTAATTAAAACAGTTACGAAAATATGAATTTGACAATTCTCTTCCAACATATAATGATATATCACCATGTTAAATAACGAACTAATTTTTACCGCACGACAGTCATTACCACAACAGCAACCAATGAGAGGTGATTAGGTCACGTGACCGTTAAGAGATACTGGGCAAGCTTACGTGAAACAAGGTATAGTGAACAGATCCACTAACAGAGCAAATAAACAGTTGAAGGACGTCTACCCTCCATTGTCGTGGGCATACAGTACTCTAATGTCTGTTTCATATAACCTTTCCCCGCTGACATGTATTACTCCGCGTGGAACTACCTTCCCCCTCATCCTAATTGGCTAATGCTTTCCCGCCATAGGCCATAGGCGGTGCCTTCTCGTCACATTTAAACCTGTAGTTAAAGTCATAATAATTGGCAGGAAGGTAGATAAAGTCAAACAAATAAGAATATGAAAACATTAAAAAGTACAACTTTATAATGAAACTGAACTCAGCCTTCGGCCCTTTCTACTGGGATTTTTTAAACCAGGACACACACCTTGCAAAAATGCTAGACTTTCAGTCTTAAAAGTCGTGTCACACCATACCTTACTTGATGTGTGTTTTTCATTCACACAAGTCTCATCATGGTAGTATATTTTGCGGTTTGTATCCCTGTACAGTCTGATTGTCCTTAAATAACGTCTTCGCCACACAGCAATATCGCCCCTGGAGTGGTAAGTTTTCCTGTTGTCTCAATTTAATATCGCGATGTTCCTACGGATCTATCACTCACACCTGTAACTTCAGAGCACAGCTGTTCGACTTCTGTCACTGACCAAGACGGATTCTTTTCTGTGAGTGCGTTAAACACATGCTTCACAATTCTTTTGTAATGGTTTTCCCTTGCGATGCTTCAGCGAAAAACAGGCGGTTGAGTCTGCAATTATACATGTAATAAGTACACGCTCAATAAACGATCAATAAAGTAATTTAGCTCTCGCACTCGGCACAACATACCTTCGAATGGCGATATATGACTAATCCAGTTCAAAACAAGGTCAGTGATAAAAGTCATATAAACAAATATGTCATCACTACCGCTAAATCACGTGCTATCGTGCCATGTGCTTGAGAGCAAAGGAACCTCCTCTGTACTTCGTTTAAGAATTAACATGCATTTCAGATAGATCAACTCTGTTGCGTAATATATTTAACTCAAACCGTTACGAAAATATAAATTTGACAATTCTCTTTCAACATATAAAAATATATCACCATGTTAAATAACGAACTAATTTTTACCGCACATCAGTCTGTACAATAGCAGCCAATGAGAGGTGGTAAGGTCACGTGACCGTTTAGAGATACGGGGTAAGCTTAGGTGAAACAAGTTTTAGTTATTCCATTTTTGGTATGGATACAGTGATTCCGTACCTTCTGAGTCTAAATGTGAGATAAAGTAAAAATGATTGTTAAAAATGTTGTGACATTATAAAAGTTTCTTTTACACATTGCGTCAAGCCGAAGAACCGTTTTGACGCCCTGTATATGTTTGATGTTGTCCGTATGGTTTAATTGATAACTACATATAACTTGAGGATTCTCGTTGCCTAGCGACTGAACCAAGTGCTGCCGTACATAAGAGGTGGTGGATCTTGTAATTATAATCGCCACAGGCTACCCCTTGTTAGAGACTGATGCTTTTTGGGTTACCGTCATCGAATTAATAACTGGAACGAAATTTGGTTGCACATTAAACCCGGATATTCCTAGTGGAGAGGTGTTGGCCGCAGGGAACGGGCGCATCACAAAGGGGTTGAAATTAGTAAGAAGGGTGATAAAGGGAATGCGTAATGACGGGGGTAATAATTAAAGGTCACGTCCTGTGAAGCACCAGGGGTGTCACAAAACATGTTTGGATGTGTTTTTTTTTCTGTAGTTTCCCTTTGATTACTTCTCTCAGGCTCTAAATCTCTTAGTGCACTCTCAACTCATTTCTCGTATTTTTGAGGGTTGTAGTTCCCTGTACGATATCTGAAAGTCACCATTCGCTACTGGACATACTTGTGACTGTACAATAGAAAGAGTACTAAAGAGAGGACTTAGTTCTTTGTGTCATTATTCTTTCTCATTTTAATGACAATTATTATTTGGAGCTTCCCTCCCTTTGAAAGTCACGCTTCGCTACTGGACCTACGTGTCGCTGTACAATACAAAGAGTACCGAAGAGTAACATTAGTTCTTTGAGTCATTATTCCTTCTCATTTTAATGAAAATTATTACTTGTAGCTTCCCTCGCTTTGAAAGTCACGTCTCGTCACTGGACCTAGTGTGGTTGTAAAATAGAAAGAGTACTAAAGAGTACTTAGTTCTTTCAGTTATTATTTTCTCTTATTTTAATGATAATTAATATTTGGAGCTTTCCTCGCTTTGAAAGTCACACCTCGCTACTGTACCTACGTGTGACGGTACAATAGAAAGAGTACTGAAGAGTAGTCTTCGTTATTTGAGTCATTATTCTCTCTTATTTTAATGACAATTATTATTTGCAGCTTCCCTCACTTTGAAGTTCACGCCTCGCTACTGGAACTACGTGTGACTGTACAATAGAAAGAGTACTAAAGAGTAGCCTTAACTCTTTGAGTCATTATTCTCTCTTATTTTAATGATAATTATTGTTTGGAGCTTTCCTCGCTTTGAAAGTCACGCCTCGCTACTGGACCTACGTGTAACTGTACAATAGAAAGAGTACTGAAGAGTAGCCTTAACTCTTTGAGTCATTATTCTCTCTTATTTTAATGACAATTGTTATTTGCAGCTTCCCTTGCTTTGAAAGTCACGTCTCGCCACTACAAAAGACTGTTTTAAAAACATAATATTTTAGTTATATTTGCGATACAGTTAGCTATTTGAGATGTCATTTGTTTCACCAAAGCAACGGAAATGAAACAAAAGTCTGTTGTGAAACATAACGTATTAGTCATATTGGTGATACAGTTGTGTTTCTGAGTCAGTCGCCAACATTTCCGCTACCATAACAAAAGACGGTTGTGTAATCTTTTCTCGGAAACGCCTCGGGAATGCGAGAGCGCTAATGCTGTCCGTGTGAGGTGAGAGACCTCTGGTGGTGGTATTAATATTTGCTTCACCTTGTGATTGACGCTGTCATCATGGTCTTAAGGGAAATTCTCTGCAGCAGAAGCGTACGTACGTGATGAAATAAATTCCGCCCCCTAAACGTTCGTGTCAGGCTTTTCATTCATGTCCCTTCCCCCTTTTTCTTCCATTTCTTTAATCTCGTATTAAATTTCATCCAGCATCTTCTCTTTTGTTCTTCGCTTTCTTTCCAAACGTATGATTTTTATCCTCAAGTTTTTTCTTCCTTGCTTTGAAACCCATATTTTTCTCCTTCCTGGTGTTTTTTCTTTGATGCCGCTCTTCTTACTCTCTTTTCTTCTTCCCCTTGGTCTTCTAAATTATGTTACTTTGTATTTTTACTATTTCTTTCTTTCTTTCTTTCTTTCTTTTTTTATTTACAAAGTACAGGATGTTATGTGGAGAGATACACTTCAGGAGGTGTATCGACAGGAAGGACGGATGAAGCAAAGGAACCACGTGAGTAGTTAATATTCGGTTTTTAACAGCTCTGATTGTTAAAATCCCATTGTGTATTTGTCCTGAAAGTCTGCGTAATTTTGCTCAAAGGCTCTTGTGGTTCTTTCATATGCTGTAAATCCAGGCCACTGGACCTTTACTGCCTTCTGAAGGAAGCCATGCTAAGGACGTTTTATCCCCGAAAAGATATAGTAAATATACCTTTACTAACGTTCCTAAATATTGTCAGTATTGCCAACTTGCAAAGGCTCTCGTTTGGCTAAGAAGTACAATGTTTACTCTAAGAAATTCAATTTTGATGCAATATTTATCTTCAAAATATTTTTATTTCCCTTCTTCTTATTTATTAAAAATTTGTAATTGTCTTTCTTTACAATGTAAGTTAGCTAACGACTAGTTCATGACAAAGCATAACCCTTTCTCTTGTACATTACATATTCTGTAACGATATGTTTTTGTTAGAACTTTTTATATGAATATTGTTTCCTGATATGACTTAGTAGGCCATGTAAAGACAGTATTAAAAACAAATATATGTGTAATTTTTTGATTGGCCGTAGCAATAGTTGTATTACGTAATGCGGTGACGTAGCAGTACATCGGCCAATCACAAAATTAATAGAGTAACAATAGTTACGGAAAATCAATAATCTTGAGATAGATATATGTTCTTCAGTCTTATTTCATGACGAGGGAAAAATGTTGCGGTGAATACAAAAGTTTTGTAAAGGAAAGTTAATAACCTTCAAAAAGAGTTATTCGGTATTCGTAATAGTGATGAGTGGCCGTTAACTTATACAATCAAATAATATATATTTAAATCGTGATGCTGGACTTTAGTTCATCTCCTCCTGGAAACCGGCCTTAAAATGGAAATCCGTCGACTTAAGAATCAAAGATCAATACAGCTTGATAATCAAGTTAAGTAGGTACGTTGCTTTGACACAATTTTCTATACTCACGCCATCTCCTGACCTGACATTTAATTTACTGAAAACAGTCTTTTGTTCAGTAATGCGAGTATTGGTAGAGTTTTGTCTTTGTTTATATTGGTGTTATATCCAGTATTTTATTTGTGGTTAAAACATTTAATACATATCCTGATGATGGGAGAGATGCACACTCCCAAAACGTCGATTTTTTATCGTCTTTTCACCTGGCTTGCTTCCCGAGAACAACTTGAGTGTCTGCCTAATTTTGCTCAGAGGCTCTTGAGATTCGTCTACATGCTATAAAAAGTGGATCACCGGCTTTACTGCCCTTCTGAAGAAAGCTATGCTAAGGAATTTTACCGCCAAAAAAATATAGAGTAAATCTGCTTTTATTAAGGTTCCTAAGTACTAGTCGGCCAAGATATGAATGCACTTGAAGGAGGGCAGCACTGTTTTGTTTACTAGTTGAAGCTTAGTGAACCGCGCTGAGCGAGGGGTGGCAAGGGGAAAGGCGGTACTGGGAATGTACAGTCACACAATTAAAATAGTGCACGCCTGCTGATGTCTTCACGTTAGTTCTCGGAAGTAGCAAGTCTGGGAATGTTTCAGGTCCTTCATCTGCTATATCCGTGTCACTGTTCCCTTCATCAGCTGTATCCCTGTCACTGCGTTCTTTTGCTTCAATATTCATTTCTCAAAATAACATTCATCACGATTACAGTCTTTATCGTCATCATCGCTACTTTCTAGAACCACATTTATAATTATATGTATGTATGTATTTATTCACTGCAATTGGGTACTACCCGGTGGCAGAGTCAAGAATACAGATCAAATTACAAATACTAGATTTACCACAATAATACAATAAACAATACAAACATGATATTATTTTAACTTTAGTCACTTAAAACATATCTATTTAATTTTCTATTTACATATTATATACCATTATAATTTAAAAGTTAAACTATAAACCATCTAGATTTTTTATAAATTTCTTCATCGACAGGGGACAGCCCTGAAAGACTGCTACAGGCAATTCATTCCATTCTTCAATGGTTCTATTAACAAAAGAAAATTTTCCTACGTCGGTTCTGTATCGTCTACCCTTAATTTTATACCTATGATCGTTTCGTCCATAATAATCCGGATTATCTAACCTTACACTAACGTCCACCCATGCCTTTACACCAGCATTAGCTTTGAATAATGCTACCAACCTATGTTTTTTACGCCTAATTCTTAATTCCTCCCATTTAGTCTCATCTCCTTTTATAGGCCCAAAATACTTGCCTCTTTTTATGAATTTTACTGCCCTCTTCTGTATTTTTTCTAATGGATCGATTTGGTTAGCTCTATACGGGTCCCAGCATGCTACTCCATATTCCATAACCGGCCGCACTAAGGCCTTGTAGGCAATTTTCCTGGACCTAGCGCTCCCCTTTTTCAATATTCTCATTACGAAATGTAATGCCTTCCACGCATTCCTAGATGTGGAATTTACTTGTTCGTCCCATCCAGCATTACTTGCCAGGTACACTCCCAAGTATTTGCAGCTGTCCACCTGTGGAATTTGCACCCCTCCCATGTGATAGTTAACAATAATTTTGCCCTTAGTTCTACTAAAAACAATGGACTTACTTTTCTTGGCATTAATTGACATATCTTCAATTGTTTCCCCAATTAACCCATCTCAGCGCTTAAAATCTATCTCAATTCTTTTCAGTTGTCTGCATGCCGTTATCCAATCAGTTTGTGTAATTTCAGCTTGTGCAGCTCGTTGTTATAGCTTTCAGATTACTTAAAGTAATCGAAGTACTTCTTTGCTGCAATCTTTGTTTAATTCCAGATAACTCTATAGGGTTAAGGTCACAGTGCTACGGAAGAAGGTGTAACACTGTAAAATCGCTTTGTTCCATTTTTCAATCAAGTCAATAAACAGGCTTTTTTTAAATTAATTTTTACTATCTTTAGCTCATTTTTTGCCATTTGCGGATCATGTTTAATTTTTTTTTTTGTGTTAGCCAATGAATAACCTGTGCTTTTCGAGATGAAGTGTTAGGGGCTTTATTTTCCTGTACGGTATGGCACAACAATGCTTTCAGGTGGAATATTTTATATTAATTTCTCTTCTACACTTTTTATAATTTTGAATGTTCATTGCATCATGGTAATTCGTTGATTTGGGTTTTCAATCGGAAATCAATTTGTTTCCGTCAATAAATCCCACTGATCCCCCTGCATGTACAACCATTGCTCTTTGACCAGGACTAATATTAGTCAACACACCTGGTACTTTGTAATATTGTCAGCACTTCTTGACGGCATAGTGAGTATGGACCCAAGATTCGTTCGTTTACGTGTGCCTTTTACATTTTCACTTATAGCCCTTAAGTACTCTGCAATTTTTGCAACAATTTGTGGTTTCTCCATTATCACAGATCCTTTGTTTTTGCATTTCTTAAATTGAAATCCCATTTTCTTAATATTTTTCAAAATGTTTCTTTACCACCGTAAATATTTATTCTTTAGCGAAGTTCAGGAGTTTTCTCAAAGTAGGAATTTTCTTTTTCTGTTCATAGTACTCCAAACATTTTCTACGCACTACGCACTTATCAAACTCATCAGGAGATATTATTGTGCCTGATTTTCGATTTTTCCTCGAAGTTGTAACCTTAACCCCAGTTGCTGAAGAATTTTCTGTTCATGATGGCTCTCCCAGACTTTCCCACTATTTTTGATGCCCTAACTGCGTAATTAAGCTCTTCACAAGCACACGACAATTTTGTCAGAGCGAGCACAACTATTATTAGAATTTTAACTGTACAAGAAAAGGTTTAAAGAAACACCGTGTTGAACTGTACTACATCTGCGCGTCACATTGGAAGTAACTCGGTATTGCTGATGTATGCGTTATCCGCACTGTACCTGCGGTACTCCGCCCATTTATGACGTAACTGTTTAGTAACGCTTCTCGCCGAGTGCACTCATATCGTGGGTGACTAGTATTGTCAGTATTGCCAACTTCCAAAGGTTTTCATTTGGCTATGAAGTATATTGGTTACTCTAAGAATTTTGATTCCTTTTTTATTTTCAGAATTGTATCTCCAAGAAATTTCGTCCATTTACTTATCCAGAGTTACTAATTGACTTTCTTTACAATGGAAGTTAGCTAATCACAAAATGCAACCATTGCTCTTTCACGAATTAAATATATAACCATTATTTAGCAAAAATATTTACATATGTCAATATTTCTGTATAAAAGTATTAATCTTAGAGTAATTCTGCTATTGCATATAGAAAAAGAGGGAAAGAAAATCGTGATAGACGAGAAATCATATTAATACTGTTGCCAAGGCATTGCTGTACCGCTAGCTCAAGTTGCGACCCGCGCGTAGGCGAACGCTAGATGTCTTCTCGGGTATTACGGAATACCAGGTATTTCTTAATACCCGACGTAAAAGTATAATGTTGCATATAACCATACAAAATATACTAAATATAAATGAAGTTAAAATGAGTTTTCAGTATAGAATTGGTAGCTAAATATTTACTGTTACTTATACAAATAGAAATATATCCTGATTTAAATCCAAAATATTAAAAAAATATATTAATTGAAATACAAACAAAACCTAGTTTGCTCTTATTCTATACTTGGTCTACGGTCTACTCCTATAAACATTTGTTTATGGATATTTTGTGTATTTTAAACCAATCATATTTCTTGTTTTATGAAATCAAATTATTTTTTCAATGTTTTAAACTGCATATTCCATAATACCCGACTATTTCATATTAACCTCCATTTGTAACATTTTTCTAAGTACATTGTTTTTATAATAACAAAATGAATAGCATTTTTTTTTTTTTTTGGTAAGTGACAGTTCATCCATGTACTTATGATAATTTGACCATTTATATTTAAAAAGAGGTTAAGGTATAGTTAGAAATGTAGAACCTCGCATGTAAGTGTTTGATGCTAAAGAGAAATAAAAAGGAATTGGAAAATGGTTCACTACATACAGAACATGTATTTCTGATCATGTAGTGAGGAACTCAATTTTTAGAAGCTTTTTCCTGACTTTGATGGTGCAATGCCTTAAGGAAATGAGTGACGCGTGCGCGGAAGTGGTGTCGCGTGTCGCCGCTGGATGTCAGGGTGGTAGGGTGGTGTCAGGCAGTAGCGGCGGCAGTGTTCCTCTGCGAGGACTTGGGGTTGTGTGAGTGTAATCGAGATGAAAGCCGGTGTCGGTGGTTTTTGTGACTTGGTCATCAAACAGCTGACATCGTCGTCGTGATGTTCCACGTGCTGCTCTTGCTGGCTTCCTCGGCGCTTCTCGGTGAGTAGTGCACCCCATTGTTGCTGCATCGTCATTGCTGTATAGTCAGCACGTTGCTATGGTTGCGTTCTCTTTGTACGACCAGGAAGAAAACAAAAGAAAAACAAGTATCCACTAGCTTTTAGTGGAATAAGATTTGGTACTTCCGCTCAAGGGCGTTACAGAAAATTCTGGATACTTTTTTCTCATAGAAATCCTTAAACATAAGTTATTTTAATTAAAATAGTCACAGCCTGTTTCGAGTAAAAGTCATTATGGGTCTCTGAAAAACGCAAATTTAAATACGAAATTTGGTTTAAAATGAGAAGTCAGAAAGACTTCTGTTTTAAATTTGCTAACGTGAACAAAACATACAAAACGCAGTCGAAACACATACAATACGCTTTGGAACATATATTTTATCGTTTTCTCTAAAATATTGCCGTTTATATGTAAGAAATAAAGCAATATCTGATGTTTTACCTTCACATTGCTTTCTGAAAACATTCTTCTATGAATAGGTATTGCTAAAACTTTATTACTCTATTTTTTTTTCTTCAAATGAGCCTATGTAGAGCTACGCACTGCACTTAAGCGTACCTATTTCAAATCCTGAAGTAATAACGCCAGCTTTTTTAAGATTTGTACCACACATGTAACTTAGTGCAAATATAATGCAGCGCAAATTTCCTGGGTTTCACTTTGATAGCTTGGAAAATATGGTCAAATTTATTTATTTTTGGTTACGTCACCTAAAAAGTCCCTTGCGACAAGAAAAAAACACAAATTTTGGTCTAATATTTTAACAAAAGATTCCAAAGATTCCATTTTTTTAAATTTGCCCTAGATTTCTCTGTCTCGGTAGCTTTAGGCTCCAGAATTTTTTAAAGCTATGAATATGACTTTTTTGCCCAAAATTTGAATTTTTTGTGTTTTGAAGTAAAGAAAGTGTACTTAAATACATCTCACAATAAAAGCCAGTGCAATTTCTATTGACTGTATCTCTATGAACGTGTGTAGCAAATTTCATTAATCTAACACTAAAACTGGGACACAAGAGCATTTTAATTGATTAAAAATGTTGAAATTTTCAATAGCGAGAAAAGAAGGATACGCATTCACGTAACTTTCAAACCAGATTACAGTACTTACAAATGGTTTTCGGATGCTAACTAAACATTCTTTGGATTCAGGAAGGCTTACAGTATTTTATAGACTAAAAGAGGAAAAAGTGATTTTTTTAAAATGTTCATGAAATTTAAGTCATACATATCTTGAAGAGACATATCTTAGCTCTTCTATGGATCCAAGGTTGTCTTATTCTTTGGCTGTAGGCTTTCTTTCTCTTGTCTGTCCACTTTGCTCCAGTCCGCTTGATCAAATTGCCACTTGTGCACGTTCATTTGTCTAGGATATCGCCTTGAGTGACTCTGCCAATTTTAAATCATGTTTTACTGCACCAATCCGTTTCATCGTGTCTACTTCGGCTTTACTGCTGTTGTAGAATTTCATAATTTGTTTTCTGAACTTCTTTGAAGTTAATTGTTATTTTTTTTACCTCCATAAAATTTTAAGCTACGTCTACCTCCTAATGCCATTACGGATGTCTGTATATTTGTTTATTTTCTATTTACTTGTAAGTCTGTATTATTCACCCACGAATTGTAGACCTAACATTTTTCTAACAATTTTACTTGTTTATTTTTCTATATTTTCTATGTTTCTGCTTCATAGAGGTACTTTGGTTTAATTACAGTGTTATATTGCCTTAATTTTTCTATATTTAGACATGCATTTTGTATTATATGTATTTTGAGTAAGCCGGTATGCTGTTTTCATTCTTTTTTTTTTTTTTTTTTTTTTTTGCATCTGCTTTTGTTTGCATTAGCTTTGTTTCCATTTTACTCAATTATATCCCAGCACATTTAACTTGTGAAACTTGTTTAATTTTTTCCATATTTGCTTTCATCTATTCTGGTACTTGTTCATTGCAAGAAAGCCGCCCGCCTCGTTAACGTAGGAGCATCACTTCACCCAATTCACTCATCGTCCGATATGACTTAACGTTGGAGGAAGTAAATTAAAAAAATGCATGAAAGGTATTTGGCTTTTTCGAAGAATACCAAGTTTATCTGCAATTTCTTTTAATAATTCATCTGTTTTTGAGGTTATGATGTCACGGGCTAAGATTGCTGGATTATCTGCATGCGCTACGCAATCTATTCCCGCCTCGGTAGCGTGTCTGCCTCACGTTCAAGCGGTCCCGAGTTCGACTCTCGGTCAGGGTGAGTTACCTGATTCGGGTTCTGTCCGAGGGTTTCCTTTATCTTAAAAGACGAATGTCGGGTAACTCTAAGCTCTATGTACCCTGGGCTCATTTGAGCATCATTTCACCCATTCTATTTATGACAACGTTGGAGGACTTAATCATAAAAATAAATAAATAGACAATCTACCCTTAATTTTCCTCTCCCTGGTATGATAATTTGATTAATATTAAGAAATACTTTCTGTTTAAGTCGTTGTTATATCAGTTTTTCAAGAAAACAACTGAAGAGTAGTGGATAAAGTCCATATCATCATCATCATCATCATCATCATCATCATCATCATCATCATCATCATCATCATCATCACATACGCCTCACTTAATTAAGATTAACAGATGTAAAAATATCTTACTGCATATTTACTGGTAGGTACAACCGTAATAGGGACATAAATAGACTTTAAGCGATAGTCAGAAGTTTTAAGACGTCCTCGGTCTATGACCTTTTGTAATTTTGTTTGCTTGATGACCAGGAGCGAAAAATAACGGCTTCTCACATCAGAAAAGTATAATAATATTATATATCTGACATACATTTTTTGACAAGGTATGGATCTTTTCTATCTTTAACGAGTTGAAGAAAAGTATTCGAAATTCCCAGAAAATTCCGGTTATAAATCAATTTGTGATGAAAGTATCTAAAACATATTGCATTTTCATCCGAAATTGTAAAGAACAGCTTTGATAAAATAAAAATTATCTCAAAATTCTCATGTGTTGGAATTTTTCTTTACAATTCTTAGCTTGTAACCCTTGGAAAACACAGATTTAAAATATAATTTGTTGTATTTATCATTTCATAGGCACTTACATACGCCACTTTCTCTAAAAATGCTTTTCTTATATTTAGTGGTTCTCAAAGCGTGGTGAAAATACGTTTTAAAATGTTGAAGCAGTTTTTGTATTATTCTAATAATATTTCACCCAATATCTTGAATTGTTGACTTAAAAATATCCGTCTTTTCCTGCAGAAGCCTTCATTACTATTAATCTATCTGAATTATCTAGACGGATACGTACCAAGATTTACTCTGAATGTATAATCAAGCACGCAAAATGTGAACCAAGCGTACTTCCTTTGTTCAAGATTGCGTTTCCTGTTCGTCAGATGTCGCGTCCATAGGGAGGGTTAAACTAAAGCGTAATACGCTAACGTAAATTTAAATTTGGAAGGTGATAAAGGATGGCGTAAGTTTATTTATCTATAAAGATTAATACAATGCAATATTCAGAAAGGAAAAGGAACGGATGAAGATCTAGAAATTCAAAACAAAGAATGACATAAAACTAGGAAAGCTAAATTATAGGACTCTCTGTAACAAGAAAATTCGGATTTGTTACGTTGAAATAAGTTCCTCTGATTGTATAGTTTATTACTGAATATACAGCTTTTTGTTACGACAGCTTATTTTGCTCTTAATCCACAGAAATGTCTAAATTACATATTTTGTTATACACGCAAAGGCTACTGCGACATATAAATGTTTAACAACTGAACGTCATATGCTGGTGTTAGAATTACATAATGTTTCCATGAGAACTTAAAACAGCTGAATATCAACAAAACTGACGATATTTTAAGTAGTTGGCGTGTTTTAAACTGATATACGTTTGTTATGCAATAGGTATTATTAAACATAAATTAAATTGCTTCCTATATATGGCATTTTAATTAAAATAGTTAATGTAGTTTTTATAAACCAAACAATTCTACAAATGTGTAATGTATAAGATGATTTGGAGTTTGGAAAATGACGTACACCAGGAGCTTGTCTATAAAAATCGTTTTTTCCCCTTATGTTCAGGAAATCTCTAGCCGATCTTCGTATGGAATTTTTGGGTGTAGCACAGTTACTTCTATATCAACTGAAATTCGAGAAGTTCGAATTAATAATTTTAGTTTGCTGCCACAAAAGTTATCTGCAATTTATGACAAAGAATATTTATGTTTTAAGAAATGATGCAGTTCAAAAACTGTTACTAATATTTGTGTGGAAATGTTTTTCAGATAAACTAAAGGGAAAATTGAACATCGACTAAGCCATCTACGAGGTTATCGATAGTCAAATGTCTTTGACACTATATTACAGTAAGTGTTATGTTTCTGTCTTACAAATTTTACCTTTATACTTCTGCTTGACATGCCATATTGATTCTAGTTCCGAGTACGAGTCTATGTCAGGGTGAGTTACCTGGATAAGGCTTTTTACGGGGTTTCCCTTATCCTTACAGACGAATGTCGGATAACGCTAAGCTCTATGGACCCTGGACTCATTTGAGCATCATTTCACCCATTCCATTGATTGTGCGATATGAATTAACGTTGGAGGACGTAAATTACAAAAAAAGGGACTCTAGTAGAGATAATTCGACTATTTACAGAGATTATTCATTTCAGGCCTGATTTTCAGTAGCAAAAAGAATCGCGTAATGATATGTTTTTCTTATGGTGGGGTGTACAAATACGAATTAATCACTTATTAACACAAGCAATAAAATTTTCACGATGTATGGAAGAGCATTACGATAGTCAAGTGTTTTAAAATCCAGCTGCTATGAACTTCCGTTCTCTTTATATGGCAACGAAAAACAAGTAAACAAAAAAATTCTGTTTGAGTAAAGTATAATATTTATATATAACATATAGCAATATTTGTAAGCAAATGACAAGGACTTCCCCGAGAATGTTCACCTCCACAAACATTTTTGTTTATATTTAGCAGAAATTGTGCCTTATACCTCTTGAATGGTATGATTTTCTCTGTTTTTAAGGGTTGACCAACTGTGCAAGAATATTTTATGGTCAGTGCGACTTCAGTGGTTACTTTCAAAAGTGCTATTTTCATTTATAGTTAAAACAACTAAGATATTTTGTGATTTAATCAATATCTTAGGTAGTATTTTTAGAAATTTAATATATTTTTTAGAATTTTCTTTGTTAAAAGTTCTTTTGGATTAGAGGATATCTTCTTTTTTTCTCTCATTCAAAACTTCCTTCCATGTTTGCTTGTATTCTAATTCACAATTTATTGCAGAAGTATTCAGTTATTGTGAAATTTTAAAAAATTATCTAATAGGGATTCACTGGAGACAAATTATACAAAATAAATGTTTTACTAAGAGATAAAATAGCTGCATAGCAAGAATATAACCTAACTTTGTAAAATATAGTAATAGAGTAAATAAAAGCAACGGAAAGTAAATCTTTAAATGCTATTTAGAAAACTAAAGCGCTTAAATTGTGATAAAATGGATAGATCCTCATTAATTATGCAGTATTAAAGAATTGTTGACCAAGACGTTGAAGTGATCTTAATCTCTGAAGTCGACGTTAAGCGCAAAGGTCGTAACTGTAACAGCTATGTGAACTGTGACCACAGAATGCCATATCAGTAACTGAGTGACATCACCAGAGTTCACTTTCGCATATTCGCATGTTTTACTGCTTGTATACATATAAAAGTGATAAATTTATTCCACATTGTAAGGAGTTGATTACGGAAGAATTATACTGAATATAATTGCATATTTAAGATGTTGGTGTATATTTAACTGATTTGTGCATATTTATGAATGTATATTACTTTTTCAGCAATGATTCCTACAAAATACTGTTCCTCTATCGACTTTATGTAAATGAAGATTAAAGGAGGATTGCTATGAGCCAGTTTAGAAATTCCGTGGCTTTCTATGACGTGGCGAGAAACAACTAAGCAATGAGTCATAAAATATTGTAACATTTTTGCTAAAGAAGTTATTTAGTAGTAATATGACATTTGTACAAATTCATTAGGTACGAAGAAAACTTCTCGTGTTTTTCATTAAAACTTATGAGATAACAAAAATGGATAAAATTATACTATTTTTCAAAATCCTCGTGCAACATTTTAGGAAACATGTCCAACTTCTTTGTTGTTATCATTGTTAGTTACACTTTTCACAAACACTTGCATAAGAAAACACAATTATTCAACATTTTTTGTCAGAAGACAAAGCAAAAAATGAATAAATTTCTCGTTTTTTCCCACACAGTGAATTTGAAACACGAACTGCTGACAAACAGAACTTTGGATGTTACATTTTAAATAAAGTCAACTGAGGTTAATGTGCCTCTATGGTTCACTTCATGACTCAACTCACAGAGCAATGTCTGCCAATCTCGTTATGTTGGTATGAAACAAACTGTCAGATCAAAAGGGGAAAAACAAAAAAATACCTTTCTTATCGAGAATGTCTGAACTAATCAGAAGTTTACTATACAGATATTCCTTGTTTTGGACTAATCTTACAATACACACACATTTAATTTCTCCTTATTCAATTTTTTCTTATCTCTTGGGCGTACAAAGACAACGGAAGTCAAATTCCGTCACCTAGACAACCAAGTTTAAAACATTTGACTATCACTTAAAGTCTACTGTATTCCCAATAAGATAATGTTTATATTGAATCACCTGATGTGAAACCCTCATACGACTTTCTCTAGCTAGCCTCAGTAACATGGTGGTAGCGTGTGTGCTACACGTTCAACAGATCCTGAGTAGCAATCTCCGTCAGAGTGATAAGGTACATTTCCGGGTTTTCCCTTATTCTAAAACATGAATGTCTGGAACTCTAAGCTCTATGTACCCTGTACTCATTTGAACAACATTTTATTCATCGTCAGATATGACTTAACGTTGGAGGTTTTCTCTTATCCTGAAAGATGAATGTCTGGTAACTTTAAGCTCTATGTAACCTGTACTCATTTGAACATCATTTTATTTATCGTCCGATATGACTTAACGTTGGAGGTTTTCTCTTATCTTGAAAGATGAATGTCTAGTAACTCTAAGCTCTATGTAACCTGTACTCATTTGAACATCATTTTATTTATCGTCCGATATGACTTAACGTTGGAGGTTTTCTCTTATCTTGAAAGATGAATGTCTGGTAACTCTAAGCTCTATGCACCCTGCACTCATTTAAACATCATTTCATTCATCGTCCGATATGACTTAACGTTGGAGGTTTTCTCTTATCTTGAAAGATGAATGTCTGGTAACTCTAAGCTCTATGTAACCTGTACTCATTTGAACATCATTTTATTTATCGTCCGATATGACTTAACGTTGGAGGTTTTCTCTTATCCTGAAAGATGAATGTCTGGTAACTCTAAGCTCTATGTACCCTGTACTCATTTGAACATAATTTCATTCATCGTCCGATACGATTTAACGTTGGAGGTTTTCTCTTATCCTGAAAGAAGAATGTGTGGTACCTTGAAGCTCTGTGTAACCTGTATTTATTTGAACATTACTTCATTCATCGTCCTATAAGACAACTTTGGGGGACGTAAATTTGAAAACAATTAATTCTTCATCAATCAAAACCTCGCTTGTTATAAAATTGCAAACAAGAGCGGCGATATTTTAGGCCTAAGCGATGGTCAGATATTAAAATACAGTGGCTATATGCTGGCCATGAACTTTCACAATATGACCTCTCGAGAAACTACTGAAAAACTAACGCCATTTACTAAACGTTGATTGATGTTAAACAAAATCACGAATATTTGGAAAGGACTAGTGCTGCAGAATAATTATTAGATGTAATTGAGTGTTTTAAGGGTATTTATATACATAATATACAAAATTTACTCACTATTGATAGAATTTTTAGCATACTTAGAGGATGTGATCATCAAGGAAAGTGAACCAATGCCTTTTAAATGCCTTGTTAAATGGCTTATAAAACAACTGAAGGTTAATGGAATGTAGTTTGTTAGATTATTAGTTAAGTAGTTCAGTTTGAGCCTACGATATCCATAAATTTAACGTGTTTTTCTACATTACATACATATATTACATGTAAACTACCTAACCCGAACAAAAACCTATAAAAATGTAAAGGATAAACAGAAATGTATTTTACGTAAATAACAAATACTTTTATGTTATACAAATAAATCAGAAGATCGGAGGGAAATGTACGGCGTATATTACACAACATATGGCCGTTGAGTAGAAGGCCCTGATTTACAATGCAGGCCTATATTGGGATTTATAGCTACCAATTCGCAGTTCTTTATAGCAGCACGAGCCCATCCTGTCAAAACGCGGGGGTAGTTGTTGCATAAAACGAAATATTGACCAATTGCCATCGATGTTTCAACTTAAACACTTGCAAAAAGAAGCCATTAGTGGATTATTCATGGGCTAGGAAATCCGTTTCCTAGGCAACGCTGTGCTGCATATGAATGGGCACTCTGAAGGAGAATAAAAGCCAATCTGTTTAATAACAATGTACGATCACAACAACGATTAAAATAAAAACTTAGAAATAAGAAACCAAAAAGGGAAGTAAGAAATAAAATTAGCGAAACCCTTTTGGAAATCTTCGACTTTGGCCTTGGTAGACATTTTTTGTTCTTATTTTTGTATTTAATGTCCTCCAATCTTAAGTAATTTGAACTATTAATGAAATGAAGTTAAAATGACTCCACGGTAGATAGAGCTTAGAGTTAACAGACATTCATCTTTCAGGATAAGAGAAAACCTCCAACGTTAAGTCATATCGGACGATGAATGAAATGATTTTCACATGAGTACAGAGTTCACAGAGCTTAGAGTTAACTCCCACTCAGGATAAGAGAAAACTTCCAACGTTAAGTTATATCCGACGATGAACGAAATGATGTTCAAATGAGTACAGGGTACATAGAGCTTAGAGTTACCAGACATTCATCTTTCAGGATAAGAGAAAACCTCCAACGTTAAGTCATATCGGACGATGAATGAAATGATTTTCAAATGAGTACAGGGTACACAGAGCTTAGAGTTATCAGACGTTCATCTTTCAGGATAAGAGAAAACCTCCAACGGTAAGTCATATCGGACGATGAATGAAATGATTTTGAAATGAGTACAGGGTACACAGAGCTTAGAGTTATCAGACGTTCATCTTTCAGGATAAGAGAAAACCTCCAACGTTAAGTCATATCGGATGATGAATGAAATGATGTTCAAATGAGTATATGCTACATAGAGCTTAGAGTTACCAGACATTCATCTTTCAGGATAAGAGAAAACCTCCAACGTTAAGTCATATCGGACGATGAATGAAATGATGTTGAAATGAGTATATGCTACATAGAGCTTAGAGTTACCAGACACTCATCTTTCAGGATAAGAGAAAACCTCCAACGTTAAGTCATATCGGACGATGAATGAAATGATGTTCAAATGAGTACAGGGTACATAGAGCTTAGAGTTACCAGATATTCGGTTTTCAGGATAAGAGAAAACCTCCAATGTTAAGTCATATCGGACGATGAATGAAATGATGTTCAAATGAGTACAGGGTACATAGAGCTTAGAGTTACCAGATATTCGGTTTTCAGGATAAGAGAAAACCTCCAACGTTAAGTCATATCGGACGATGAATGAAATGATGTTCAAATGAGTACAGGGTACATAGAGCTTAGGGTTACCAGATATTCGGTTTTCAGGATAAGAGAAAACCTCCAACGTTAAGTCATATCGGACGATGAATGAAATGATGTTCAAATGAGTACAGGGTACATAGAGCTTAGAGTTACCAGATATTCGGTTTTCAGGATAAGAGAAAACCTCCAACGTTAAGTCATATCGGACGATGAATGAGATGATGTTCAAATGAGTACAGGGTACATAGTGCTTAGAGTTACCAGACATTCATCTTTCAAGATAAGAGAAAGTCTCTAACGTTAAGTCATATCGGACGATGAATGAAATGATGTTCTGTGAACTTAGGGTTACCAAACATTCATCTTTGGGATAAGGGGTAACCTCAGAAGTTAACATTTATCCCTGACGGAGATTGAAATCTTTCTCTATTTTTGGGTGTCATTTGATGATAATTTCATCAATTTCATTTACCGTTAAATATGACTTAACCTTGCATGACGTGGATAAAAAAAGAGAATGAAACCCTTAACCGGCTTCGCGTGCTGTTGTAGCGGTATTTATTTTTGCCCGTTGGCAGCACTGATTAAGTAACCATCATAAAAAGAAGGAGCATTATGGATGTAAGAAAGTGTGTATTTTCTTATGGTGCAAGTTTCTGGAGCAATTTCTATTCATATCCATTATAAATCTACCTTAAACTAAGTTAAAAAATAAAAAATACCTCAACTGGAACAATGGCATACTTTCTTTCCGTAAAAGAAGCTCCATTTGTCACTTAGACTGACAAAACCCAATCGTATTACACAGTCAACTGTCTCAGGTAGTTAACTTCTTCGTTCTAACAAAACAATACACAATCGTCACCTGGGGAACAGATTTCGAACTAATCCGCGGTTACCTTAAAATCGTACCTTGCTTTTTAATTCCTCTAACAAAGAGATCGCTCCCGACGTTTACAGATAGATATGCACAATAAAGGAGATATTTTCTAGAAATCCTTTGTCTGGACCACCTCTAACTACGCATTTCTCATTTTGAATACATAATTACTTACTCTAGGCACCTAAACAGTTGAGAAAATGGTAGAAATTGGGCTATTTTGGTTTGAACACTATGCATTCGTCTGGTTATGTGAGGTTTAGGCATGCCGATGCTATTTTGTTAGTTGCCACAGTGACGCAGTTGTCGATTGTTTCTATGGGCCATGGTCGCCTGTGCATAAAAATAACGTGAAATCTATGATCGTGTATAGCAATCGATAGTGTTTAATGGTGTCAACTAGGTCAGCCATATGCCGTTATCGCTCTGCGGGCATGGCGCCAGCGACATCTTGCTGTTAAACGTTTCCTAACATTAGCGCCCCTACATCAAAGAGTGCGGGGCTTTGAAAGGAAATCTGTATACATTGAGCTCGGAACAAATTCCCTCTCACTTTCCGTACTGTTCCAAATATAAAACTCACTAAAATAACAGAGAATTCGCAGATTTAATACACAGTTCACGTTTATTACCGTTCTTCAAGTGTTTTCATTCAATTCTTTTTATATTCGTTTGAAGACTTCATCGCTTATCAAAGGTTCTAAATTATAATTAGTCGTAAACTGGATAGATCCTCTTCTAAACACACTGGAGAGGAAAATGGTAGAGACACACTCTGTAATAAAATGTTCTTAGGCTGCCAATCGATGGAGGAAAACTGCTCGGCGATTAAAGAAAAAACATTCCAACAAACGGCCTAATGATCAGAGGCAAAGGGTGTAATTCAGCGCTTGAAGCGCAGCTTGCCCAAGAACTGCAATAGCAAAAGAAGAAAATTCATGTCAAACAATACTTTATTTGCTTTGGATACATGCCCAAAATATATCCGCGAATATCCGCACTGCTACATATAATTTGACAGCTAGATAGATTCAAGTGACCAGTTCCGGAAGCTCGTTCAATACTGTATTTACGCATTCGTAACCTTGAATATCATGCTTCGTAGATTTCCGGAAGTAGTGCGATCAGGGCCTACGTGTGACTGTACAATAGAAAGAGTACTGAAGAGCAGCCCTAGTTCTTTGAGTCATTATTCTCTCCTATTTTAATGAAATTTATTATTTGGAGCTTCCCTCGCTTTGAAAGTTACGCCTCGCTACTGGCCCTACGTGTTACTGTACAATAGAAAGAGTACTGGAGAGTAGGCTTAGTTCTTTGAGTCATTATTCTCTCTTATTTTAATGAAAATTATTATTTACAGCTTCCCTCGCTTTGAAATTCACGCCTCACTACTGAACCTACGTGTGACTGTACAGTAGAAAGAGTACTAAAGAGTAGCCTTAGTTGTTTGAGTCATTATTCTCTCTTATTTTAATGAACATTATTATCTGGAGCTTCCCTCACTTCGAAAGTCATGCCTCGCTACTAGACATACGTGTGACTGTATAATAGAAAGAGCACTAAAGAGTCGCCTTAGTTCTTTGAGTCATTATTCTCTATTATTTTAATGAAAATTATTATTTGGAGCTTCCCTCACTTTGAAAGGCATGCCTCGCTACTAGACCTACATGTGACTGTACAATAGAAAGAGTACTGAAGAGTAGCCTTAGCTTTTGACCATATTGTCTCTTATTCTAATGAAAATTATTTTTGGAGCTTCCCTCACTTTTTAAGTCACAGCACGCTACTGAACCTACGGGTGACTGTACAATAGAAAGAGTACCGAAGAGTAGCCTTAGTTGAGTCATTATTCTGTTATATTTTAATGAAAATTATTATTTGGAGCCTTCCTTTGTTTGAAAGTCACGCCTCGCTGCTAGACCTACGCGTGACTGTACAATAGAAATAGTACTAAAGAGTAATCTTAGCTCTTTGAGTCATTATTCTGTTATATTTTAATGAAAGTTATTATTTGGAGCTTCCCTCGCTTTGAAAGTCACACCTTGCTACTGGACCTACGTGTGTCTGTACATTAGAAAGACTACTAAAGACTAGCCTTAGTTCTTTGAGTCATTATTCTCTCCTATTTTAATGAAATTTATTATTGGAGCTTCCCTCGCTGTGGATGTCAAGCCTCGTTACTGAAATTACATGTGACTGTACAATAGAAAGAGTACTGAAGACTAGCCTTAGTTCTTTGAGTCATTATTCTCTCTTATTTTAATGAAAATTATTATTTGGAGCTTCCCTCACTTCGAAAGTCATGCCTCGCTACTAGACATACGTGTGACTGTATAATAGAAAGAGTACTAAAGAGTAGCCTTAGTTCTTTGAGTCATTATTCTCTATTATTTTAATGAAAATTATTATTTGGAGCTTCCCTCGCTATGAATGTCAAGCCTCGCTACTGGACCCACGTGTGACTGTACATTAGAAAGGGTACTGAAGGGTAGCCTTAGTTCTTTGAGTCATTACTCTCTCTTATTTTAATGACAATTATTATTTGGAGCTTCCCTCACTTTTAAAGTCATGCCTCGCTACTGAGCCTACGTGTGACTGTACAATAGAAAGAGTACTGTAGAGTAGCCTTAATTTTTTGAGTCATTATTCTCTCTTATTTTAATGACAATTATTATTTGGAGCTTCCCTCACTTTTAAAGTCATGCCTCGCTACTGAGCCTACGTGTGACTGTACAATAGAAAGAGTACTGTAGAATAGCCTTAGTTCTTTGAGTCATTATTCTCTCTTATTTTAATGAAAATTATTATTTGGAGCTTTCCTTGGTTTAAAAGTCACGCCTCGCTACTGTACCTACGTGTGACTGTATAATAGAAAGAGTACTAAAGAGTAGCCTTGGTATTTTGAGTCATTATTCTCTCTTATTCTAATGAAAATTATTGTTGAAAGCTTCACGCAAGGCGGACCTCTTTGGTCATGTATACCGAGACAACGTCTCGATAAAATAAAATATAAATTTGTATATTTTATATTTTTATCGAGGTTATAAAATGTAGTTTGACATGCATTTTCCTGATTTCCTCTATTTCTACTGAATTTTTGGGGAGACGGTGCTTCCTGGACTTTATTGCAAATTCCTTCACTGATAAGAATGAGAGTTTATAGCATTTTTTTTTTTTTTTTGAGAAATTTTACCAGGAGATTGGTTCTTATACGTTTTAATTTTGCAATTTTTTATATTTTGTCTCAAATAGAAGGCAGTAATTTGTTTTATGCCCTAGATATACAGGGAAAAGTTATGTTGATGTCATAGACTACTGACCACCTCTTAAAGTTCTTGGCTATATGAACCTATAAGGTAATATATAGCAAAACTCTTTCTAAAAATAATTATCTGAAAGTTTTGTCGAAACTTCAGCTTTTTTTTTAAGAAAGTTTGACCACAGGTGCCTCAAAACACGTATTTGTGGTGATGTTTCGTGCCCCTGATGTTATTTTTGTGCATACGAGGGCATGTAAAGCGAGCCATTACTTAGGCATAAGGTTGGCAGCACTCTTTTTCGGTGAGGTAGATACATTTGCCGGACTCGCCTCTCTGTGGCGCCTTTGATGTACCCGTTGACCACATGTTGCATTTGTGAGTCGGGGTTCACCAGAGGTGGAACTTTGATCCCCTTGATAATGAACCTCGCGCATGTGAATCGACTTTTTGAGGTCACGGGACGGAACCTTCAGGCGCGGAATGCATATCGTGTCAAGCGCCTTCTGCTGGTCGAGTCAGTTTCTTTCAATAAACTGAGTGTGTCATATTTAGAAATCAGTCTGTACTCACTAGAGTTGGTAACCCTCCCTATTATACGGAAACTTCCTTATTTCGTAAATTTTTAAAAGTATGTCCCGTCTCCATTTTTAATTTATTCCTGGAGACAAAATCTACTGTATTTTTTGAAATAACTCCAGGTTGATATTTAAAACTGTCGTGAATTTCTTAAAAACTGTATGGTTATTTTGTGTGCCAGTGATTTACATTAATACGAGGATGGTCTGAAACGTTTCCGACCTTTACATTAAGATGGCAGCACTCTCAAACTAAAGCTAGTATTCTTCATCTGTTGACAGTTACTCACCAAAGTTTCAGCCATTTTGGACGTTCAATTGTTATCTAACAGTTCTTTGAGTGAGTTGGTGTGATTGGTTTTATGAAAATGGACAAAATCCAGTATCGAGCTATCATTAAATATTTGTTTTTGAAAGTCAATACGCCTACGCAAATCAAAGACGAGTTGGATTCTGTTTATGGGGACTCTGCACCACTATTTGCCACACTGAAATTTTGAGTAGCTGAATTTAAACGTAGACGTAAGAGCTTGGGAGACGATGAATGCTCGGGACTTCCAAAAACTACAAATACCAACGAGAACATTGCCAAAGTTCACCAAATGGTGCTAGGCAACTGCCGAATTAAAGTGATGAAGATAGCAGAGGTTATGAACATGTCAAAATAACGTGTTTGTCACATATTAAATCAACATTTAGACATGAGAAAGCTGTCCGCGCGTTGGGTGCCGCGTTTCCTCACGTTAGACCAACAACGTGTTCGAATGAACACCAACGCTCTCTTGGCGCAATTTAGGTGAAATAAATCCGTGTTTTGGCACCGATTAATTACTCTATATGAAACTTGGATTCACCATTATACGCTCAAAATAAAACCAGAGTCCAAACAGTGGACTGCAAAAGGGGAACCGGCTTCAGAAAAAGCGAAAACTTTTTTTTTCTTTTTGGCTGGGAAAGTGATGGCGACTGATCTAATGAGTCAAGCAGCTTAAACTGTAATGCGTGAATTTTCGCCATTGCAACTTCTAAGGTGTAGGACGGTGCGTTGTCTTGGTGAAACAGGATTTTGTTTTTCTGTAAATGTGGCCGTTTTTCCTCAAGTTCTGCCATCAGCTTGTGAAGTAATGATGTGTAGTATGCTCCTGTAATGGTTTGTCCTTTATGAAGATAATCGATTAAAATAACTCCATGACTACCCCCCGCCAAAAAAACAGTTGCCGTCACTTTCCCAGCAGAAAAAAAAAAACGGTTTTTGCTTTCTTTTTGTTTTGGAGCCGTTTCCCGCTTTTCAGTCCACTGTTTGGATTTATTTTTGTTTCGGGCGTATAATGGTGTATGCAAGTTTTATCTACAGTAATTAATCGGCGCCAAAACTTAGATTTATTGCGCCTAAACTGCGCCAGCAGAGCGTTGGAAATGTTCATTCGAACACGTGTTTGGTCTAAAGTGAGCAAACGCGGCACCCAACGCACGGACAGCTTTCTCATGTCTAAATGTTGATTTAATATGTAACAAACACGTTCTTTTGACATGTTCATAACCTTTGCTATCTCACTCACTTCAATTCGGCGGTCGTCTAGCATCATTTGACTAACTTTGGCGATCTTTTAGTCGGTAGTTGCAGTTTTTGGACGTCCCGAACGTTCGTCGTCTCCCAAGCCCTTACGGCCACGTTTAAATTTAGCTGTCCAAAATCTGACTGTGGTAAATGATGGTGCAGAGTCCGCATACACAGAATCCAGCTCATCTTTGATTTGCGTAGGCGTATTGCCTTTCAAAAACGAATATTTAATGACAGCTCGATATTCGATTTTGTCAATTTTCATAAAAACACTCACATCACCTCACTCAAACGACTGTTACATAACAATTGAGCGTCGAAGGTGGCTAAAACTATGGTGTGTAACTGTCAACAGATGACAACGAAATTCACTATCTTTTATTTACGAGTGCTGCCATCTTCATGTTGAGGTCGGAAACTCTTCAGACCTCCCTCGTACCTAGTAAAAACATCGATTATAAATATTTTGTAAAACAATGTTTAATGTTTTTATAATTCATAATTCAAGTCGATACTTTCGTAGGTAAGGGATGTAGTTACGTTTGGAACAAGCGAAGTTTGATGCTAGAATTTCTCTCTCGCTAATAAACATCATCTAACCTTGCAGCTCCCACAAATAACTATTATTTCCTCGTATTTGATCAAATAGTAACTTCGTAAGCGATTGACTTGTTTACGTCTTCCAGTTCCTTGATTTCCGGACGATCCACTCCGGTAACCTGTGTGACGTGATTTAAGCCAATAAGAACCAAGGAACACTTCCAAAGTTGCAGTGCACCTTCTTTTAATTAATAAACAGAGTTGCCTCCTTTAATTAAAGGGCAGAGCTGGCTCTCCGATAGCGGCCGTTGCTGTAACCGGATTTGGGGTTAATCTGTGGTCTGGGCGGATAGCCCCTGCAGGAGAAATTACCTTGGCCACATAATGGCTCGCAAAATCCACTAACATTGTTGTATTATTCTAACACTACATAAAATAGCTTGCATTTGTTTACTGCTGCATGTCGTGTGTTGTTAAACAAGTGCGTCCTTTGCACCAGGTGCTTCCTGAAATATCGGATGTCGAGCTCCCAGTAGAAATATACGTTTTGAGGTGTCAGGTATATGTATAATCCGCTTTATATACAATTTCAGTCTAATAAGTAGTGGGAAATATTGCATTCAATCAAAATATTTATTACAAAAGCTCTACTGGACATAAACGTACAATTTTGAGGTATCCTGAATTGCAAAAGGGCATCTGCTTCTTTTCTTTATATAATATTTAACTAAAGCACGCATTGCAAGGCTATCAACCATATCACAGCGAGATTTCAGCCTAAAAGTAAGTTTCGAGATCCTCATACTGCCCTATAAATTCTATGTTTTGAAAGTTTTGATTATTTCCAAAATTGTATTATTTATCTTGAATTTTTAAATGCTTAACGTTCCCCAACGTTAAGTAATATCGGATGACGAATGAAATTATGTTCATATTACTACAGAATACATAGATCTTAGAGTTACCAGACATTCATCTTTCAGGATAAGGAAAACCTCCAACGTTAAGTCATATCGGACGATGAATGAAATGATGTTGAAATGAGTACTGGGTACATAGAGCTTAGAGTTACCAGGTATTCATCTTTCAGGATAAGGAAAAACCTCCAACGTTAAGTCATATCGGACGATGAATGAAATGATGTTGAAATGAGTACTGGGTACATAGAGCTTAGAGTTTCCAGGTATTCATCTTTCAGGATAAGAGAAAACCTCCAACGTTAAGTCACATCGGACGATGAATGAAATGATGTTGAAATGAGTACTGGGTACACAGAGCTTAGAGTTACCAGGTATTCATCTTTCAGGATAAGGAAAAACCTCCAACGTTAAGTCATATCGTACGATGAATGAAATGATGTTGAAATGAGTACTGGGTACATAGAGCTTAGAGTTTCCAGGTATTCATCTTTCAGGATAAGGAAAAACCTCCAACGTTAAGTCACATCGGACGATGAATGAAATGATGTTGAAATGAGTACTGGGTACATAGAGCTTAGAGTTACCAGGTATTCATCTTTCAGGATAAGGAAAAACCTCCAACGTTAAGTCACATCGGACGATGAATGAAATGATGTTGAAATGAGTACTGGGTACATAGAGCTTAGAGTTTCCAGGTATTCATCTTTCAGGATAAGGAAAAACCTCCAACGTTAAGTCATATCGTACGATGAATGAAATGATGTTGAAATGAGTACTGGGTACACAGAGCTTAGAGTTACCAGGTATTCATCTTTCAGGATAAGGAAAAACCTCCAACGTTAAGTCATATCGTACGATGAATGAAATGATGTTGAAATGAGTACTGGGTACATAGAGCTTAGAGTTTCCAGGTATTCATCTTTCAGGATAAGAGAAAACTTCCAACGTTAAGTCATATCGGACGATGAATGAAATGATGTTCAAATGAGTACTGGGTACACAGAGCTTAGAGTTACCAGGTATTCATCTTTCAGGATAAGGAAAAACCTCCAACGTTAAGTCATATCGGACGATGAATGAAATGATGTTCAAATGAGTACAGGGTACATAGAGCTTAGATTTACCAGACATTCATCTTTCAGGATAAGAGAAAACCTCCAACGTTAAGTCATATCGGACGATGAATGAAATGATGTTCAAATGAGTACTGGGTACATTGAGCTTAGAGTTACCAGACATTCATCTTTCAGGATAAGAGAAAACCTCCAACGTTAAGTCATATCGGACGATGAATGAAATGATGTTCAAATGAGTACAGGGTACATAGGGCTTAGAGTTACCAGACATTCATCTTTCAGGATAAGAGAAAACCTCCAACGTTAAGTCATATCGGACGATGAATGAAATGATGTTCAAATGAGTACAGGGTACATAGAGCTTAGAGTCTCCAGTTACTTATCAATGTCGGGACGTAATGCATGGGAAATTTCTAATCGAAGGCTGCATGCTAGATTGTGATCCGACAAGGTACTTCCAGGTTTGGGCTTAGCTAATTTCATAACAGAAAAAATTGCTCGCACACATATGTTGAGCCAAACATACACAATGTCCGTGTGGCAAGTGCATACAACCTCGGAAATTTGGTTTGGGGACATTCTTGTAAAAATCAGTTAAGTCTTACTTTGTATATTTGTCCTTCAATAAGTCGTCACATTGTAAATGTGACAGTTCCATTAGGTACATGGCAGCTACGCCTGACGGAACCCTCAGATTCTGTACTCATGGCGCCATCTATTTAGGCAACTTGGTGCTACACGGCTGTTGCCTGACGTCACACACACTGCAGGCCTCGCTCCGGTTGAAACACGTCACAATTCTCGAAGTTGTCTTCCTCTGCTCTAGTTATATTTCCTCATCTTTAGCCTATTTGTATCCATTTTCTTTACCAGTTACTGAACAGTCACTCAGAATGAACGCAAAATCTTAAAGAATTCGTTGAAAAGTTCAAGGTATACATTTCTTTTGTCACGAAAATAACTTACATATAACATATTTAAAAAAAATTGTTGGAGCCAATTTCTGATAAAAATACGAGGGCTGTTCAATAAAGAATCATCCCAATTTTTTTTACAACGTACCTTTATTCATCTTCATAATTTTGATGGTCCTTCTCAAAATAATCTCTCCTGAATGTGATGCACTTGTCCCAGTGTGTCTGCCATTCTTCAAAGACATGCTGGAAACCATTTTTTGAGAGATCCTTCAAAATCGCCTCCTGCTTCTGACGATGGATAATGTCTCCCACGAAGGCGTTTCTTCAAGTTAGGGAATAGAAAAAGGTCAGATGGGGCTAAATCCAGACTATAGATAGGGTGAGGGATGCACTTCACGTTGATTTTTGCAAGATATTCAGCAACAACATTGGCAATATGCGGCCGCGCATTATCGTGGTGCAGTATCCAGCCTGCTTCACGGAAATGTGGTCTTTTATACCTGATATGGACTTGCAATGTTTTCAGAATTTCCCTTAAGTATTTTCCAGTTACTGATGTGTGTGCGGGTGCAACATGCTGATAAACCATTCCATGAATACCAAAGAATGAGATAACCATACCTTTTCCAGCAGAAGCAACCCCTTTTGTTTTTTTGGGGGTTGGTGATGAAGGAGATTTTCACACTGAGCTTTTCTGTTTGCTCTCAGGATCACAATGATGTAGCCAAGTTTCATCAGCAGTGATTACGTTTGAAAGAAACTCCGGATCTTCCTCTAACATCAACTTTAACTGCATGTGAATGTTCTTTTGTTCGGGAATCAACAGTCTTGGAACCCATCGCGTACAAACACGTCTCATGTGTAATGTTTCCGTCACGAACGTGTGGGTTGCACCCAATGAAATGTTCAGTATTTCAGAAAGTGATCTTAAGGTAATTCGTCGATCCTGTCTCACAATGGCAGCAGCAGTGTTGATGTTTTCTTCTGTAAGAGCAGTAACTGGAGCACCGGGCTCACCTTCCTTTGAAATTGATTGTCTCCCCTCTTTAAACATTTTAAACCACCTTCGAGCTGTGCTGTAGGGAAGAACAGACTCTACATAGGCCTCCTGTAACATTGTACAGGCTTCAACTGAAGATTTGTTGAGACGAAAGCAGAATTTCAAAGCCGCATATTGTTCCTCGCGTGTTACCTCCATTGCAGTGGTAGGCGATACTGAACTTGTCTGAACTTGCCTGGTTCTCACAGGCACGAACCAGGAGTACCAACAATGAAACTAATATGGCGTGTTTGTTTCACATTAAGCTAACAGAATATAATAAGATTGAATTTTAGTGCAAAAAATTATGATCATTTTTTATTGAACAGCCAGCGTATTAATCGGCTCTTGCTGACGTCACACGCAGTGCAGGCCTCGCGCCATACTGAAATACATCTTAACTCTGGAAGCTGTCTTCATCTGCTGTAGTTTTATTTTCGACATCTTTAGTCTGTGTTGACTATGCTCTATTTTCTTCACTAGTCATACAACAATCACTCAGATTGAACACAAAATCTCAAGGAATTCTTAGAAAATTTTCAGTTATACATTTCTTTTGAAACGAAAATAACTTAAATATAAAATATTTTAATGAAAATTGTTGGATTCCATTTTAAGGAAAATATAAAATTTAACTTATAATCGCTGTACAGACTCACACGATGAAGGCAGTTCCCGGTTAAGAGCAAGCTGAGGCCCTGTTTTCTATATCGGCGCACGGTGCTTTACAACTTAGAGTGACAGCTCGTAAAAAAAGTTGCTGGAAATTTCATTCTTTATGATGCGGCGCTTCTTCTTTAATGTGGGAACATTAGACGGTTCCACCTGGTACCCAATCCGGATACTTTAACCCACTCCAAGTAACTATTACAGCAAAATATAACTTTCCTCAGCTTCTCCACGTGATCGACACGCTTCCAGGTTACCTTTTCTACTGCAGTAAAACAGTTGAAAGTTTCAGTTCAACTGTTTACACCTTAAATCAGTTATTTTCAGAACTGCATTAGCAATATGCACAAAAGTTCATACAGTTTCTCTGCTTGAATAGTCAATTTAAAGGAGTAAAATAAGAGAAAACCTCAAACGTCAAGTCATATCGGACGATGAATGAAATGATGTTCAAATGAGTACATGTACATAGAGCTTAGAGTTACCAGAAATTCATCTTTCAGGATAAGAGAAAACCTCCAAAGTTAGGTCATATCGGACGATGAATGAAATGATGTCGAAATGAGTACAGGATACATAGAGCTTAGAGTTAACAGACATTCATCTTTCAGGATAACTAGAAACCTCCAACGTTAAGTCATATCGGACGATGAATGAAATGATGTCGAAATGAGCAGAGGATACATAGAGCTTAGAGTTATCAGACATTCATCTTTCAGGAGAAGAGAAAAGCTCCAACGTTAAGTAATATCGGACGATGAATGAAATGATGTCGAAATGAGTACAGGATACATAGAGCTTAGAGTTACCAGACATTCATCTTTCAGGGAAAGGGAAAACCCCCAACGTTAAGTCATATCAGACGATGAATGAAATGATGTCGAAATGAGCACAGGATACATAGAGCTTAGAGTTAACAGACATTCATATTTCAGGGAAAGAGAAAACCTCCAACGTTAAGTCATATCAAACGATGAATGAAATTATGTCGAAATGAGTACAGGATACATAGAGGTTAGAGTTACCAGACATTCATCTTTCAGGATAAGGGAAACCTTCCAACGTTAAGTCATATCAGACGATGAATGAAAAGATGTTCAAATGAGTACAGGGTACATAGAGCTTTGAGTTACCAGACATTCTTCTTTCAGGATAAGAGAAAACCTCCAACGTTAAGTCATATCGGACGATGAATGAAATGACGTTCAAATGAGTACAAAGTACATAGAGCTTTGAGTTACCAGACATTCTTCTTTCAGGATAAGAGAAAACCTCCAACGTTAAGTCATATCGGACGATGAATGAAATGACGTTTAAATGAGTACAGGTACATAGAGCTTTGAGTTACCAGACATTCTTCTTTCAGGATAAGAGAAAACCTCCAACGTTAAGTCATATCGGACGCTGAATGAAATGATGTTCAAATGAGTACAGGGTACATAGAGCTTAGAGTTATCAGACATTAATCTTTCAGGATAAGAGAAAACCTCCAACGTTAAGTCATATCGGACGATGAATGAAATGATGTTCAAATGAGTAGAGGGTACATAGAGCTTAGAGTTATCAGACATTAATCTTTCAGGATAAGAGAAAACCTCCAACGTTAAGTCATATTGGACGATGAATGAAATGCTGTTCAAATGAGTACAGGGTACATAGAGCTTAGAGTTATCAGACATTAATCTTTCAGGATAAGAGAAAACCTCCAACGTTAAGTCATATCGGACGATGAATGAAATGATGTTCAAATGAGTACAGGGTACATAGAGCTTAGAGTTATCAGACATTAATCTTTCAGGATAAGAGAAAACCTCCAACGTTAAGTCATATCGGACGATGAATGAAATGATGTTCAAATGAGTACAGGGGACATAGAGCTTAGAGTTATCAGACATTAATCTTTCAGGATAAGAGAAAACCTTCAACGTTAAGTCATATCGGACGATGAATGAAATGATGTTAAAATGAGTACAGGGTACATAGAGCTTAGAGTTATCAGACATTAATCTTTCAGGATAAGAGAAAACCTCCAACGTTAAGTCATATCGGACGATGAATGAAATGATGTTCAAATGAGTACAGGGTACATAGAGCTTAGAGTTACCAGACATTCATCTTTCAGGATAAGAGAAAACCTCCAATGTTAAGTCATATCGGACGATGAATGAAGTGATGTTTAAATGAGTACAAGGTACATAGAACTTAGAGTCACGACACATTCATCTTTCAGGATAAGATAAATCCTGAAACGTTAAATCACATCGGACGATGAATGAAATGATGTTGAAATGAGTACAGGGTATATAGAGCTTAGAGTTACCAGACATTTATCTTCCAGGATAAGAGAAAACTGTACTACACTTGTACTGCATTACTTATTCGTAGAGTGTAATGTATAGATAAAATAATGTTGCACTAAAACTATAGTCTTCTGTAAAAGCACAGAATCTATGTGAAATATATTTACGGTAAATGCATTAGGCCTGTGTCTGCCATTCCACACTTTTGTTGTTTGCGGCAATACCTGAGTATCTGGAATGTTTATTAAATTATTCGTTTCTGCGACGATAAATATTTAAAGTTAGGAGTAGCCTGACGTCATAGTTTGAGTGCAGGTGTCACAGATGGCTTGGAGAGGAGGGCCATGAATATTCTAGTGCAGGAGTTTTGAATTGCAAACAACGGCCGCGCTGCTAATTTCATCCAATAGTAACATAAACATAAAAAACTGACAATCGCGGCGGATGAATCCAGTGGCACTTTAACCATCAAAAAGTCCTGCCGTGTGTTTTCATTGAATTTCTCATTCAGTTCTTTATCTCTCCTTCTTTCGGTGGCTGGGGATAATGTGACAACTGCCTAATTTCAGTGACCAGTCCCAAGAACTCATTCAATACTGCACTTACGCATTCGTAATCTTGAAAAACTTGGTTCGTGTCTTTCCGGAAGCAATCGCGACTGTTCGGTAAATAGGAAGCTCTGACAGATTTTCTCACGTGCAGTCTCTGTAGCGTGTGAAGAATAGTTTATCATTTGTTTTATGTATCGCCTTTAAATTGAACGGTAAGCATCTTTCAATAGCATTAGTAATAGTATTGTGACTTTGTGGGTTCGTGAAATTAAAAGTCCAAGTGTAAAATTCAAAATGTTCTTTATTTCCACCGAATTACAGTAGGAACACTTGCCGATTACATAGTTACGTAGCGCACACAATTACAATCTACCAGTTCGTCTGCACAGTCCACTCCACACTCATAATTACGTACAACACCTCTGATACACGTACGCTGTCTTCCAGTCCGTTCGCTAGCACGGCGCTCTTCACGACTGCTCGCCAAGCCAGAACTCTCCTGCAGTCCGACACGTCGCTTATATAAGACCATCTGACCTATCTAGAAGGTTCCGGATTAGATTAAATATCAGGACTGTTCCAGACGTCAGGGGGAGGGGAAAGAGGTGGCCACCAACCAGTGACACTTTCCTAATCATCCCCTCAGTTAGTGACACGAGATAAATGGGTAGGCGTTTGCTGAATGTCTCCTGTCCCCCAGTCAGCTGTTAGTTGGTCGTGCCTTACGATAATTGGCTGACAGTATTTTACGTAGGCTGGTATTTAATGGTAACAAATAGAAAATTCTTGTGAACTTTTAAGTTATTAGCAAACGTATGTCGATTGTATGATTTCTCAATTTTAGGCTAACAGTTCACCCGGTGTGGGCCAGGTAACGTCGGAGAGAGAGGGGGAGCTTGTAGTGTGAGCGAGCTTACTTGTGACTGTACAATAGAGAGTATTGAAGAGTAGCCTTAGTTCTTTGAGACATTATTCTCTCTTATTTTAATGAAAATTATTAACTGGAGCTTTCCTCGCTTTGAAAGTCACGCCTCGCCACTGGACCTATGTGTGACTGTACAGTAGAAAGAGTACTGAAGAGTAGCCTTAGTTCTTTGAGTCATTATTCTCTCTTATTTTAATGAAAATTATTAACTGGGGCTTTCCTCGCTTTGAAAGTCACGCCTCGCCACTGGACCTATGTGTGACTGTACAGTAGAAAGAGTACTGAAGAGTAGCCTTAGTTCTTTGAGTCATTTATCTCTCTTATTTTAATGAAAATTATTAACTGGAGCTTTCCTCGCTTTGAAAGTCACGCCTCGCCACTGGACCTATGTGTGACTGTACAGTAGAAAGAGTACTGAAGAGTAGCCTTAGTTCTTTGAGTCATTATTCTCTCTTATTTTAATGAAAATTATTAACTGGAGCTTTCCTCGCTTTGAAAGTCACGCCTCGCCACTGGACCTATGTGTGACTGTACAGTAGAAAGAGTACTGAAGAGCAGCCTTAGTTCTTTGAGTCATTATTCTCTCTTATTTTAATGAAAATTATTAACTGGAGCTTTCCTCGCTTTGAAAGTCACGCCTCGCCACTGGACCTATGTGTGACTGTACAGTAGAAAGAGTACTGAAGAGTAGCCTTAGTTCTTTGAGTCATTATTCTCTCTTATTTTAATGAAAATTATTAACTGGAGCTTTCCTCGCTTTGAAAGTCACGCCTCGCCACTGGACCTATGTGTGACTGTACAGTAGAAAGAGTACTGAAGAGTAGCCTTAGTTCTTTGAGTCATTATTCTCTCTTATTTTAATGAAAATTATTAACTGGAGCTTTCCTCGCTTTGAAAGTCACGCCTCGCCACTGGACCTATGTGTGACTGTACAATAGAAGGAGTACTGAAGAGTAGCCTTAGTTCTCTGAGTCATTATTCTCTCTTATTTTAATGATCGTTATTATTTGGAGCTTCCCTCGCTTTGCAAGTCACGCCTCGCTACTGGACCTACGTTTGACTGTACAATAGAAAGAGTACTAAAGAGGAGCCTTAGCTTATTCAGTCATTATTCTCTCTTGTATTAATGAAAATTATTATTTGGGGGTTCCTTTGTGTTGAAAGTCACGCGTAGCCAGTCAATTCATCTAACCAGGGCTTCCATTATAGAGTTAAAATTTCTATCCGTTTTTGTGTACTACATTTTTTATGATAGGTACATTAGAGAAATAGAAGTCAGTGCATTCCACAGAAAGCTGGATCCAAGGATTTCTGTTCCAAATGCACCTTCGAGGTTCCCTGACTAGTAAGGTCTTATAGTCAAATACCGAACTTCGCAGCTTAATTGGTGTCTTGCAAGGGTAAAAGATGGAAGCATTCATAATATTTTCACTACACATTAAATCTTTATTTTGGTTTTTCAGAAAGTGTTTCCTGAAGTCCTCATCATTTTGAAGGACTTTTGTGTAGTTGGTATACTATGAGAGAACCATGTGAATAAGTTATTAAATATAAGTGGAAAGTGGTCTGTGTATGTAGGTAGTGTTTTGTCGGTCTGTCCATTACAACTGCGTGTTTGTTTATAAATTTATGAGGAGAAGATTCCTTGAGAAAACATCCGGCACAACTAGTGTAGCGTAAAATTATGAAAACAGATCCAAATCAACTGAAATGATCTTAGATACACAAATATAGTGCACGGGGTGAAACTAGACAGAAAACAGAACGAGTGTGTTCTAGCATCAAACAGATGCTAAATTGACGTCGCGCTAAATTGTACACCTAACAATATGCACGCCGCTCGTTGTTCGAGGCTCGTGAAGTGTACCTACACGTAATCCCGAGATAATCTCGGTCAATGTTTCCCTTATCCTTAAAGACGAATGTTTACTCTAAGCTCCATGCACCCTGTACTCATTTGAACATCATTTCATTCATCTTCCAATATGACTTAACGTTGGAGGTTTTCTCTTATCCTGAAAGATGAATGTCTGATAACTCTAAGCTCTATCTACCCTGTACTCATTTGAACACCATTTCATTCATCGTCCGATATGACTTAACGTTGGAGATTTTCTCTTATCCTGAAAGATGAATGTCTGGTAACTCTAAGCTCTATGTACCCTGTACTCATTTGTACATCATTTCATTCATCGTCCGATATGACTTAACGTTGGAGGTTTTCTCTTATCCTGAAATATGAATATCTGGTAACTCTAAGCTCTATGTACCCTGTACTCATTTGTACATCATTTCATTCATCGTCCGATATGACTTAACATTGGAGGTTTTCTCTTATCCTGAAATATGAATATCTGGTAACTCTAAGCTCTATGTACCCTGTACTCATTTGTACATCATTTCATTCATCGTCCGATATGACTTAACGTTGGAGGTTTTCTCTTATCCTGAAATATGAATATCTGGTAACTCTAAGCTCTATGTACCCTGTACTCATTTGTACATCATTTCATTCATCGTCCGATATGACTTAACATTGGAGGTTTTCTCTTATCCTGAAAGATGAATATCTGGTAACTCTAAGCTCTATGTACCGTGTACTCATTTGAACATCATTTCATTCATCGTCCGATATGACTTAACGTTGGAGGTTTTCTCTTATCCTGAAAGATGAATATCTGGTAACTCTAAGCTCTATGTACCATGTACTCATTTGAACATCATTTCATTCATCGTCCGATATGACTTAACGTTGGAGGTTTTCTCTTATCCTGAAAGATGAATTTCAGGTAACTCTAAGCTCAATGTACCCTGTGCTCTTTTGTACATGATTTCATTCATCGTCCGATATGACTTTACGTTGGAGGTTTTTCCTTATCCTAAAAGATGAATGTCTGATAACTCTAAGCTCTATGTATCCTGTACTCATTTGAATATCATTTCATTCATCGTCCGATATGACTTAACGTTGGAAGTTTTCTCTTATCCTAAAAGATGAATGTCTGATAACTCTAAGCTCTATGTATCCTGTACTCATTTGAATATCATTTCATTCATCGTCCGATATGACTTAACGTTGGAAGTTTTCTCTTATCCATAAAGATGAATGTCTGGTAGCTCTAAGCTCTATGTACCCTATACTCATTTCAGCATAATTTATTTTATCTTGTGATATGACTTAACTTTGGAGCCTTTCCCTTATCGTGAAAGTTGAATGATTGGTAACTCATAGCTCTATATACCTTGGGCTCATTTGCACATTATCGTCTACTATGACAACGTTAGGGTACGTTATATAATACCGAAGGTACGACATCGAGTTTTCCTTGGTTTTGAGGCCCTTCGTTGCAAGAAGAAAAATGTGATATTGTTAAAAATTAATCCACACACGGGATATACCTGTTAACTTTACCTCTGGTAGCGTTAGGTAGTTTGGGCGGGCCTGGCGGTCATTATTGTATCATAACTTCAGCCTAATAATTTTGCACTTAAGACATTTGGAAATTAGGTTGCAACAATATAATATTGAAGGGTAATTCTGTTATATATTATATTTGTGCATTTTTATATAGTTAACTTGAGTTTTAACTCTGCTTAGAAAAATATGTTGAATGTGTTTCTCTAAGAAGTTTATTATTCAGCCACGTCAACAGTCCGTGTCGATAAGGCGAACAAAAGATAGCTTTGTTTGGCTCGTGTTATGACGGAGTCTGGGGGAAAAAAAAGGGAATAACGATGAGGTTCACCACAATTACGTCACGTGATAAATGACATGCCACGCGGTCACAACTGGGCAAGAGACTGGGTGCGCTTACATGAAGACTACGGAATAATTTACAAATGTCACAATATGCTTGACTCTACTCTTGTAAAAATTGTTCATAGAAATAGTTATCCATTTATCTAATTCGACTGAATCGAACACTTATAGAGCTCGCTGCTAAATCTTTACTTCGATTACACTGGGCGACAATGAAAATGTTTCGAGCTTAAAAATGGTGAATTTACATGTATTTCCGTCTGCTGAATTAAACAATCACCATAAAATGATAGAAGAGCGCTGGTTTTGAAGATAAAGTGACATTTCATTTTTTAAGAGTAAAGATTTTAAATTTAGGGGAACTTTTTTTGGGAGTTGGCAAATAACAAACCTGTCAAATAACAAAACACAATCAGAGAGAAATTTTGGAAAATAAGTGATGCAAAAGTTAAGGAAGTCATTTTTGTTGGACCACAAATAAGAGAACTTGTAAAGGATCCTGCATTTGACCAAGTTTTGGAGGGGAAAGAAAAGGAAGCTTGGGAGGACTTCAAGGGTGTTTCTCATGGATTTTTAGGCAACAAAAGAGATGAAAACTACAAGCATTTCTTATATAAGTTAAGAAAAAGTGGGTCAGGGTAAAGGAAGCGAAAGTCAAGAAGAAATGGCATGAAGCTGCTCAGGAAAACCCAAGGCTTATAGCCAGGGGACCTAAGTCAGCGAGTAAATCTCAGGGTCAACCATTCCATGTATTTGTACAGGAGGTATAACAGTGATTATTAGATATCAAGGTCATTGTAATGAAATTGTAATGGAAACTGTACAAATAAATATTATATCATATCATGCCATACTCTGATTACAAATAAAAGATGTGAGTATTTTGTTGTTAAATGGCTGAATTTCGTTTTTCTGCATTTCTCCAGTCCTCAAGTCTCAAGTCTCCCTTTCAAACCGCAATATAAATTTATTAGGACCCTACTGCATGTGTACTGAGCAAACAAAAACGCATCATTGCTTAAAATTGAGTGATACAGTAGGCAACTTCAAAATGTGGCTTTGGATTGAACAAAAGCTAAACTAATAAGGCAACAATGCTTAGTCATGGAAATTATTTTTTTTACACTAGCCGTGTGTAGGACGCACTATGAAAGACTAGAGCCAGACTGAAAAATTCAATGCCACAGCCGGTATTTGAACTACGGACCGGAATATCCGTGGTTTAAATCCCGAATATGGCATTGAATTTCTCAGTCTGGCTCTACTCTACTTCAATGCAAAATCTTCAGTCATGTCACAACTGAGAGAAAGACAACGAATTGAAATCAGGGGCGGCTGGAGGCTCAGAAAATCGGTGGTTCACAAACTTATCCATGCAATTTAATTTTTTTAAAGTAACAAACGGTTGTTTAAGCCTACCACTATAGACTGCTGTATTCACAAGTTAACGGTAATTCACAGCGTATAACACAACATGCGTATTTCAGAAACACTCTAGAGCATAACACTCTTCTATTTATGCAGCTAAAAATGGACTTGATATCTCTTCATGGCAGACTTCAAGTGTACATTGCAAGATTTCGGTTCTGGATTGTCTTGGAGGTCCCCTTAAACACTGTAGCATTCTCCAGATAGGTTTTTCAGAACACAGTCTAGCTCTGCACTGAAGTTTATCAGTCCTCGAAAAATACCAGGATTGCTTGACGTAGCTGAATCATTGTGTCCTCGTACAGCTAACTCATAGGTTCCACAAAACCTAATGCAGTTAACAATAATGTTTAAAACATACCTATTTTGAGCCACTTTCTGGCTGTGTTCTTCAATTGTTCTCCGATATGCACTGTCCACCTGCTTTGCAAAGTGAGATTGTGGTGGACAACACGGCGCTGGGGCGGGTTTTCTCCGGAATCTCCGGTTTTCCCCGCCATCTCATTCCACGGGTGCTCCATCTTCATCTCATGTATCATCAGTGCCATCGCCTGCGGTGCCGTATGTAGTAAAAGTGGGCGTTAAACACTACACATTTCATCTGCTTTGCTATATTTACATTGCCAAGCATAGCAAAACTGTGGTTTTCATGTGCAGTTTTTAAGTTACGTGTTTTTAGCGCGATCATGAAGATGCTGCAAAGCATTCACGCCATGTTTTGTTCACGGATCTTCACCGCCAAAGAGAACGCAAGGAAAGCAAAACAGGTTATTTTTATTATTACAACCACGCATCAAATTATATTTCTCATATACATTGTTGTTAAAGTTCCTGTTCAAATATCTTGTTTTTGTTTTGACTACCTATGTGATTTTTATATTTGGCGTGGGACTTCCAAATCGCTTAATTTCGTTTTTTTTCTTCTAAGCTCATTTTTAAAGAGGATGTGCTAATAGACACTTTATGAAATTCATTGTTTCTCCTTATATAACACAATATACTTGTATTTAAATAAATCACTCTTATTCACTACTCAAAGCACGACACAGCTAACAAAACACGGCACAAAACATGTGGCTATGCTCTGGTAGGTAATAGTAATCTGTGGTAATACTTGACCGATGCGAACACTTAATATGAGAATAATAGGTGGCGCTGAAAACAGAAGGAGAAGGCTTGGCATTCACTATTCTCTGGCTGCTAGGTTAACCAACCTTATGCAGCCATAAGCCCCGCCCTTCCCCCCTACTTGCCTCGGCGACGCCTTGGGTTTATCCTGCCCTATACCTCCCCATTGTATACCAGTGGTTTGCAACTGAGAGTGAACTACTTGGCACCTGCAAACAATACAGCGTACCGAGGGCCACTGCACTAGACAAGGTCCAACTGAACTCCAAATGGAACATGCCCTTGCATTAAAGGGAGACCCAGCATTTTGGTTGTAGCGCAAACATGCTACCCCATTGGGAAGCCGCCCCTGATTGAAATACTAATGATGGTCAGATATGGTGATAGGAGGAAGATCCAACAAGAGGTTTGTGTCTTGTTTAATGGAATGTATACAGAACTAAGGATTACTCATTCTATGGTAAGTAAACTTTAGAAAAAATTCAATAAAACTGGAAGTGTTAAAAATAAGACAGTCAGGAAGGCCAGAACCAGAAGCCCTTGAGATTTTATTATCAGTAGAAGAAAACCCACATTTATCTTCTCGCCAGTACATTATGGGCAGGTGGTGAATTACCTAAATCATGAAGTTCCAGGAAGATGGATTGGTAGAAGAGGAAGTATTGAATGTCCGCCAAGATCTTACACCTTTTCTTGTGTGGGTATTTGAAGTGGAGGATTTACAATAACCGACCAAGAGATCTTGAAGAGTTAAAGCGAAGAATTGGACAAGAAATACAGCTGATCAGACGAACAGTGCTGCTGAAAATATAAACTAATTTCAAAGACAGACTTTGGCATTGTTTGGCAGGAAATGGAGGCCGTTTTCAACGACTTTTGAAGTGACTTCATTCCGTGTTACAATACAGCACCACTCATTTTGTTTTCAGCGCTTCATTGTACGGAAGACCACATTTAGATAATGTACATATCTTTTTTGTGTAATTTATGTCCTCCAGCGTTAAGTCATATCGGACGGTGGATGAAATAGTAGGTAAAATAATACTAAAATGAGGCCGGGATCTATGGGGTTTGGAGTTACACGACATTCGTCTTTCAGGATAAGGGAACACTCAGGGTAACTCGTCCTAACCGAGATTGGAACTCGGGACCTCTTGAACATGAGGCAGATACTATACCATCCACGCTACCAAGGCGGGCGATGTACAGAATGATGTACTTGAGTGTGTACATAAGTAATGCGTTTGTTTTCTGTTTCGATGTTGCTCATTGGTGGATCAAATTTTGAAACTAGGAAGAAGATAAGCAAGGGTTGCCCTCAGGGTTCTATCTTGGGGCCCCTTTTTTGGGATATTTTATCAGAAGATTTATTAGAACTACTGGAAAGAGATCATAAGGTTTTGGATGTAATAGCGTATGCTGATGACATAGTCATAATGATGGATGGACAGAGCAGACTAGAGCTAGAAAATAAAGCAAGAGATATTACAAATACATTATCAAATTGGTGTTTCAGAACAAAACTAAAAATTGCACCAAACAAGTCAAATTATGTGCTTTTTAAGCGAAATTTAAAGCGGGATTCTACAGTGAAGATAAATAATCAGAACATTAAACGGGAAAAAGAGATGAGATATTTGGGTATCATGATAGATGAAAAATTTCATTTCAGAAAACACACGGAGTATATTAGGCAGAAAACAGAGAAAATAATGCTAAAGCTAGCAAGAATAACCAATTTAAATTTTGTACTTCCATTGCGTAACATACAGATATATCATAACACCATTTTTGCTTCAATTATGACGTATGCGGCAGCAGTTTGGGCAGAAAGGATGGATGATGTGCAAATAAGAAGATTGTTGAGAAGAACGCAAAGAAAAGTATTATTACGTCTGACAGGAGCTGTAAAAACAACACCAACTATGGCATTGCTAGTAACAACGGCCATTTGGCCGATTGATTTATTAATAAGATTGAAGGGCACAAAATTTTGGGCGAAAAAAGGAAACTTAGAAAAAGTTTATAATATAACTGGAGTCAGAACAAACAAATCTTGGGTGATTAAAAATAGTTTAAAAGATAAATGGCAAAATGAATGGACAGAAAGTCTAGAAGGTAGAAGAGTGTTTGAAATTTTTCAGAACGTCAAAGAGAGACTAAAATTGAATTTTATTCAACCAACAAAGGGATTTATACATTATATAACAGGACACGGACCTTATAAGACCTATTGGAAGAAAATCAATAAAACTGAAAATGATATATGTGAATTATGTAACAAACAAGATAATCCTGAACATGTAGTATTTGAATGTGGAAGATATGCAATTCACCAACAAGAAGAGAGGCATGCGCTAGCAGGATATATCGTATATGACTTAATTCGAGATCAACAATTGGTAAATAAATTACAAGTTTTGACTAACTTTGTAAGTAAGAAAGCATGGGAGGTAAAAATATTCAAAGGAGAAAGAGTTGATAATAGGCGAAGAATAGTGCAAGATCCAAGAAGGAGTTCTAGAATACAAAATAGGATAAGACGGGAAGAATTATTGAATAATCTAACAATGGAGCTGACTGCATGGGCGGCGGAGGGAGAGAGTGATGGCAGAGGCCATGGTGGACTACAGAACTAGTAGATTTAGATATAGATTTAGGAAATAAGGATTTTGTAATTTTTATAGTTGTTTTATTTTGTTTTTGCTTTTTTGTGTTTATTTCTGTTATTTTATTTCATTTTATTTTTGTAGAGTAGTTTTCTGAGAGATTTGTATAATTATAACATTTGTAAGGATTTTATGGAAAAATAAAGAGAAAATTTGGATATATGCCCCGGTATAGTTGTCTAGGTGCCGGGGTAGAATATTCAGATTTTATTTATTTATTTATTTATTTATTTATTTATTTATTTATTTATTTATTTATTTATTTATTTATTTATTTATTTATTTATTTATTTATTTATTTATTTATTTATTTATTTATTTATTTATTTATTTATTTATTTATTTATTTATTTATTTATTTATTTATTTATTTATTTATTTATTTATTTATTTATTTATTTATTTATTTATTTATTTATTTATTTATTTATTTATTTATTTATTTATTTATTTATTTATTTATTTATTTATTTATTTATTTATTTATTTATTTATTTATTTATTTATTTATTTATTTATTTATTTATTTATTTATTTATTTATTTATTTATTTATTTATTTATTTATTTATTTATTTATTTATTTATTTATTTATTTATTTATTTATTTATTTATTTATTTATTTATTTATTTATTTATTTATTTATTTATTTATTTATTTATTTATTTATTTATTTATTTATTTATTTATTTATTTATTTATTTATTTATTTATTTATTTATTTATTTATTTATTTATTTATTTATTTATTTATTTATTTATTTATTTATTTATTTATTTATTTATTTATTTATTTATTTATTTATTTATTTATTTATTTATTTATTTATTTATTTATTTATTTATTTATTTATTTATTTATTTATTTATTTATTTATTTATTTATTTATTTATTTATTTATTTATTTATTTATTTATTTATTTATTTATTTATTTATTTATTTATTTATTTATTTATTTATTTATTTATTTATTTATTTATTTATTTATTTATTTATTTATTTATTTATTTATTTATTTATTTATTTATTTATTTATTTATTTATTTATTTATTTATTTATTTATTTATTTATTTATTTATTTATTTATTTATTTATTTATTTATTTATTTATTTATTTATTTATTTATTTATGTATTTATGTATTTATTTATTTATTTATTTATTTATTTATTTATGTATTTATGTATTTATGTATTTATGTATTTATGTATTTATGTATTTATGTATTTATGTATTTATGTATTTATGTATTTATGTATTTATGTATTTATGTATTTATGTATTTATGTATTTATGTATTTATGTATTTATGTATTTATGTATTTATTTATTTATTTATTTATTTATTTATTTATTTATTTATTTATTTATTTATTTATTTATTTATTTATTTATTTATTTATTTATTTATTTATTTATTTATTTATTTATTTATTTATTTATTTATTTATTTATTTATTTATTTATTTATTTATTTATTTATTTATTTATTTATTTATTTATTTATTTATTTATTTATTTATTTATTTATTTATTTATTTATTTATTTATTTATTTATTTATTTATTTATTTATTTATTTATTTATTTATTTATTTATTTATTTATTTATTTATTTATTTATTTATTTATTTATTTATTTATTTATTTATTTATTTATTTATTTATTTATTTATTTATTTATTTATTTATTTATTTATTTATTTATTTATTTATTTATTTATTTATTTATTTATTTATTTATTTATTTATTTATTTATTTATTTATTTATTTATTTATTTATTTATTTATTTATTTATTTATTTATTTATTTATTTATTTATTTATTTATTTATTTATTTATTTATTTATTTATTTATTTATTTATTTATTTATTTATTTATTTATTTATTTATTTATTTATTTATTTATTTATTTATTTATTTATTTATTTATTTATTTATTTATTTATTTATTTATTTATTTATTTATTTATTTATTTATTTATTTATTTATTTATTTATTTATTTATTTATTTATTTATTTATTTATTTATTTATTTATTTATTTATTTATTTATTTATTTATTTATTTATTTATTTATTTATTTATTTATTTATTTATTTATTTATTTATTTATTTATTTATTTATTTATTTATTTATTTATTTATTTATTTATTTATTTATTTATTTATTTATTTATTTATTTATTTATTTATTTATTTATTTATTTATTTATTTATTTATTTATTTATTTATTTATTTATTTATTTATTTATTTATTTATTTATTTATTTATTTATTTATTTATTTATTTATTTATTTATTTATTTATTTATTTATTTATTTATTTATTTATTTATTTATTTATTTATTTATTTATTTATTTATTTATTTATTTATTTATTTATTTATTTATTTATTTATTTATTTATTTATTTATTTATTTATTTATTTATTTATTTATTTATTTATTTATTTATTTATTTATTTATTTATTTATTTATTTATTTATTTATTTATTTATTTATTTATTTATTTATTTATTTATTTATTTATTTATTTATTTATTTATTTATTTATTTATTTATTTATTTATTTATTTATTTATTTATTTATTTATTTATTTATTTATTTATTTATTTATTTATTTATTTATTTATTTATTTATTTATTTATTTATTTATTTATTTATTTATTTATTTATTTATTTATTTATTTATTTATTTATTTATTTATTTATTTATTTATTTATTTATTTATTTATTTATTTATTTATTTATTTATTTATTTATTTATTTATTTATTTATTTATTTATTTATTTATTTATTTATTTATTTATTTATTTATTTATTTATTTATTTATTTATTTATTTATTTATTTATTTATTTATTTATTTATTTATTTATTTATTTATTTATTTATTTATTTATTTATTTATTTATTTATTTATTTATTTATTTATTTATTTATTTATTTATTTATTTATTTATTTATTTATTTATTTATTTATTTATTTATTTATTTATTTATTTATTTATTTATTTATTTATTTATTTATTTATTTATTTATTTATTTATTTATTTATTTATTTATTTATTTATTTATTTATTTATTTATTTATTTATTTATTTATTTATTTATTTATTTATTTATTTATTTATTTATTTATTTATTTATTTATTTATTTATTTATTTATTTATTTATTTATTTATTTATTTATTTATTTATTTATTTATTTATTTATTTATTTATTTATTTATTTATTTATTGTCTCGATGTTGCTAATTATTGATAGAGATGGAGGTTATAACACCAGTATTACACTTAATGCTAAGAGTCTATTAAGTAATAGCCTCTATGTACTTAAACGGAGCATGAAGTACATTAAAGAGACAATACATAAAGGACTTTATTATGAAAAAGTCAATTTTATCGTAGTTGTTTCTGTATTCCATATTCAGTCACTGATTCCGCCACTAGGTTCGTACGGTGCGTAGTAGTTAGACGAACGCCGACAGATGGCACTATGGAAGAATCAGAACGTTGTTGGTTGAAATTACCGTTAAACTCCAGAACCATTCAGTTAAATATACTACTTGATATTCCGTACATATAAAGTTTACTGTAGCTTCACTTCATTTACAATGAAGCCAAAATAAGGCATTTTACCCCAGAAAAAACGTTTTCGCTCTTCGTCGATTTGGAACTGGAAGGCTCTCAACATGTTTATTAGTTCAAGGAGGTGGTCCTTTAATTCATAGCCGTCCCGACTTCATGACCTTCAAAGGAATTTATTGTTCACCCATGGAATATTTGTGTAACTAGCTTACAACCGGTGATTATGACATGAATATAGATTTATGGCGAAAGCACGTGTGTAAAAGCTGAAAATGCAAATACTAAGAGATGTACAGGTGGATAGCACTTAACTAGCGGGAAGTACCACCATTCCGTGGTTGTTTAGAACTACTTTCTGTCCGGTACGGGAGAAACGGTCTGTTTACTCTCCCTCTCTGGCACCGTCCAACTACCAGCGCTTAGTTGTATCCCATTCCAACCGAAATGGACTGTTTATGTTCAAATGAGTACAGTGTACTTGGAGCTTAGAGCTGCCAGACATTCAACTTTCAGGATAAGAAAAAACTTTCACCGCTAAGTCATATCGGATGCTGAATGAAATGATGTTCAAATAAGTACAGGGTACAACATAAGTCTCAACAAGTTCAACATAGTCTCCTTGTAACTCTACACACTTCTCCCAGTGATGTTCTCATCTCTGTAACCCGTCCAAATAGTACTCGGCGTTTTTCAACATAGTCTCCTTGTAACGCTACACACTTCTCCCAGCGATGTTCCCATCTCTGTAACCCGTCCAAATAGTACTCGGTGCTTTTCAACATAGTCTCCTTGTAACTCTACACACTTCTCCCAGCGATGTTCCCATCTCTGTAACCCGTCCAAATAGTACTCGGTGCTTTTCAACATAGTCTCCTTGTAACTCTACACACTTCTCCCAGCGATGTTCCCATCTCTGTAACCCGTCCAAATAGTACTCGGTGCTTTTCAACATAGTCTCCTTGTAACTCTACACACTTCTCCCAGTAATGTTCTCATCTCTGTAACCCGTCCAAATAGTACTCGGTGCTTTTCAACATAGTCTCCTTGTAACTCTACACACTTCTCCCAGCGATGTTCCCATCTCTGTAACCCGTCCAAATAGTACTCGGTGCTTTTCAACATAGTCTCCTTGTAACTCTACACACTTCTCCCAGCGATGTTCCCATCTCTGTAACACGTCCAAATAGTACTCGGTGTTTTTCAACATAGTCTCCTTGTAACTCTACACACTTCTCCCAGCGATGTTCCCATCTCTGTAACCCGTCCAAATAGTACTCGGCGCTTGTCATCATAGTCTCCTTGTAACTCTACACCCTTCTCCCAGCGATGTTCCCATCTCTGTAACCCGTCCAAATAGAACTCGGCGCTTGTCATCATAGTCTCCTTGTAACTCTACACACTTCCCCCAGCGACGCTCCCATCTCTGTAACCCGTCCAAATAGTACTCGGTGTTTTTCAACATAGTCTCCTTGTAACTCTACACACTTCTCCCTGCGATGCTCCCATCTCTGTAACCCGTCCAAATAGTATTCGGAGTTTTTCAACTTAGTCTCCTTGTAACTCTACACACTTCTCCCAACGATGCCCCCATCTCCGTAACCCGTCTAAATAGTACTCGACGTTTTTCATCATAGTCTCCTTGTAACGCTACACACTTCTCCCAGCGATGTTACCATCTCTGTAACCCGTCCAAATAGAACTCGGCGTTTTTGAACATAGTCTCCTTGTAACTCTACACACTTCTCCCAGCGATGTTCCCATCTCTGTAACCCGTCCAAATAGTACCCGACGCTTTTCAACATAGTCTCCTTGTTACTCTACACACTTCTGCCAGCGATGTTCCCATCTCTGTAACACGTCCAAATAGTACTCGGCGTTTTTGAACATAGTCTCCTTGTAACGCTACACACTTCTCCCAGCGATGTTCCAATCTCTGTAACCCGTCCAAATAGTACCCGACGTTTTTCAACATAGTCTCCTTGTAACTCTACACACTTCTCCCAGCGATGTTCCCATCTCTGTAACACGTCCAAATAGTACTCGGCGTTTTTGAACATAGTCTCCTTGTAACTCTACACACTTCTCCCAGCGATGTTCCCATCTCTGTAACCCGTCCAAATAGTACCCGACGCTTTTCAACATAGTCTCCTTGTAACTCTACACCCTTCTCCCAGCGATGTTCCCATCTCTGTAACACGTCCAAATAGTACCCGACGTTTTTCAACATAGTCTCCTTGTAACTCTACACACTTCTCCCAACGATGCCCCCATCTCCGTAACCCGTCTAAATAATACTCGGCGTTTTTCAACATAGTTTCTTTGTAACTCTACACACTTCTCCCAGCGATGTTCGAATCTCTGTAACACGTCCAAATAGTACTCGGCGTTTTTCAACATAGTCTCCTTGTAACTCTACACACTTCTCCCAACGATGCCCACATCTCCGTAACCCGTCTAAATAGTACTCGACGTTTTTCAGCATAGTCTCCTTGTAACGCTAAACACTTCTCCCAGCGATGCTCCCATCTCTGTAACCCGTCCAAATAGTACTCGGCGTTTTTCAACATAGTCTCCTTGTAACTCTACACACTTCTCCCAACGATGCCCCCATCTCCGTAACCCGTCTAAATAGTACTCAACGTTTTTCAACATAGTCTCTTTGTAACTCCACACACTTCTCCCAGCGATGTTCCCATCTCTGTAACACGTCCAAATAGTACTCGACGTTTTTCAACATAGTCTCCTTGTAACTCTACACACTTCTCCCAACGATGCCCCCATCTCCGTAACCCGTCTAAATAGTACTCGACGTTTTTCAACATAGTCTCCTTGTAACTCTACACACTTCTCCCAGCAATGCTCCCATCTCTGTAACCCGTCCAAATAGTACTCGGCGTTTTTCAACATAGTCTCCTTGTAACTCTACACACTTCTCCCAGCGATTTTCCCATCTCTGTAACCCGTCCAAATAGCACTCGGCGCTTGTCATCATAGTCTCCTTGTAACTCTATACACACTTCCCCCAACGGCGCTGCTATCTCTGTAACACGTCCAAATAGTACTCGGCGCTTTTCTCTGCAAAGTAATTGTTCACGAAAATGATTGCCTCTTCATTTGACGAAAATCTCCGTCCTACTAGCGCAATTTTCAAATGAGGGAACAAAATGAAGTCGCTTGAAAATAGATCTGATGATTCAGACAGTACAAACTGGATTTTCGTGGATTTTCGTAATGGCAACCTGTGAGGTGTGACACGGTGCGTTGTCTTGGTGAAACAGGAGTTTCTTTTTCTGCAACTTTGGCCGTTTTCCGTCAAATTCTGCCTTCAGCTTGTCAAGTGATGATGCATATTATGCTCCTGTAATTGTTTTCCCTTTTTGTAGATAATCGATTAAATTAACTCCATTACTCTCCCAGAAAAACAGTCTCCATCACTTTGCCAGCCGAAAAAAACAGTATTTTTTTTTTATTTTTTGAGCCGTTTCCCCCTATGCAGTCCACTGTTCGGACTGTATTTTTGTTTGGGGCGTATAATGGTGTATCCAAGTTTCATCTACAGTAATTAATCGACGCCAAATCTCGGATTTATTTCGCCTAAACTGCGCCAATAGAGCGTTGACAATGATCATTCGAACACTTTTGTTCTAACGTGAGCTAACACGGCACCCTACGCGCTGACAGCTTTCTCATGTGTAAATGTTTTTTAATTAGGTAACAAAAACGTTTTTTTTTTGACAAGTTCATAGCCTCTGCTATCTCTTTCACTTTAATTCGACGGTCGTCTAACACCATTTGGTGAACTTTGGCGATGTTTTCGTCGCTAGGTTTTGGACGTCCCGAACGTTCATTGTCTCCCAAGCTCTTACGGCAAAAATTTCGCTGTAGTAAATGATGGTGCTGAGTCCCCATACACAGAATTCAACTCATCTTTAATGAAAGATCGATACTCGATTTTGTCTGTTTTTATAAAGACACGTCAACTCACTCAAACGACTGTGACATAACAAGTGAATGTCCAAAATGGCTGAAGCTTTGGTGAGTAATGGGCGACAGATGAACAACGATATTCACTAGCTTTTGTTAAGGATCTGTCATCTGCATGTTGAGCTCGGAAACTTTGCAGACTACTCTCGTATTGAACCGGGACAATTGAAGTTCTATGATTTTTTTTTTGTTTCAAGCATTTTAACTCCAAATTTTAATACTGGCTTACCTTTATAAATTAAAAGATTAATGCAGATAGTGTAATTCCCATTCTGAATTGTTAATTTTGTTTTTCACGGAACGAAATGCTTGAAATTTATCAACCTTATTCATTTTTTCGTGCTTTTTGCTTTTATTGCTATCGGCTGAACTTTATTATAAGGAGAATATTCATAGCATGGAAATTTCTTGGTAGTTGGAGGCTTTAATCTTTAAAACTTCTTTTTTTTTCGCCAAAGAGTCGATTTATAGCAGTGAAATATTGGAGCACTTGAGTCAACTTTGCGAGATTGCGGAAGTGAAAATGGATGGAAACTGTAATGTGAACGGAAGAAGACGTATAGAAAATAAAAAGAGATAAAGTGCCAAACACAAACAATAGCGGGCTATATATATTATTTTTTTATAGAAGGAAATGAAAATTTATTGAAAGAGTAGGCCCAGCAGACGGGAACCGTAAAAAATAAAGTGGGAGGAAAGACGCCATTCGCCTGGACAAACGCCAACGAGAGTTAATGTAGTGCTATTGTGTTAAAACTCGCATCTATGATCCATTTAATGGGATTCTGTGGCCAAAACAATGTTTATGGCACGCTTCGGATTGAAATCAGGCCACCAGCCGTCTCTTTCCTACAGCTGTTTGGGCATTACACAAGCTAACACAATGGGAGCTAAGAGCACTGCATCTAGGCACGCTTGTTCCTCTATGTACCTCATCATAAACATTACCTTATTGGGAATACAGTAGACTTTAAGTGATAGTCAAATGTTTTGGTCGTTATGTGATGTATACATAACTTTCTCTACTCTTGTATAAACACTTATTGCTTATATACTTCATGATAAACATTATCTTATTGGGAATAGAGTAGACTTCAATTGATAGTCAAATGTTTTGGTCGTTATGTTATGTATACATAACTTTCTCTACTCTTGTACAAACACTTATTGCTCTATCTACTTCAAGATAAACATTATCTTATTGGGAATACAGTAGACTTTAAGTGATAGTCAAATGTTTTGGTCGTTATGTGATGTATACATAACTTTCCCTACTCTTGTATAAACACTTATTGCTTATATACTTCATGATAAACATTATCTTATTGGGAATAGAGTAGACTTCAATTGATAGTCAAATGTTTTGGTCGTTATGTTATGTATACATAACTTTCTCTACTCTTGTACAAACACTTATTGCTCTATCTACTTCAAGACAAACATTATCTTATTGGGAATACAGTAGACCTTAAGTGATAGTCAAATGTTTTGGTCGTTATGTGATGTATACATGACTTTCTCTACTCTTGTACAAACACTTATTGCTCTACTTCAAGATAAACATTATCTTATTGGGAATACAGTAGACTTTAAGTGATAGTCAAATGTTTTGGTCGTTATGTGATGTATACATGACTTTCTCTACTCTTGTACAAACACTTATTGCTCTACTTCAAGATAAACATTATCTTATTGAGAATACAGTAGACTTTAAGTGATAGTCAAATGTTTTGGTCGTTATGTGATGTATACATGACTTTCTCTACTCTTGTATAAACACTTATTGCTCAATCTACTTCAAGATAAACATTATCTTTTGGGAATGGAGTAGACTCATTAATTATGTGCACCTATTTAGTTTTATTAACATTACACAGTTCTACCAATTTTTTTTTTTTTTTTGTATGGAATGTTGAAGCAGAAATGACGTATCGAGTATCTAGAAAAGCTGTATGGACGCAGCGCTACCTAAAACCTCTACTAAACAAAACATCAGATTTATTTGACTCTAGCTGTAGATATATAGACTGTTAAAAATACCTTTTATCGCTACACACGTACGTGTGAAATAACAAATGACCTGCTATATCAACAATGACCATTTCTTTTAAATGGCGCCAGTTAGATAGCGCTCACCTTCCTTTAGAATAACAAAAAAAGGAAGATCGACATGAACTAGGTCGTATTGAAATCCACTACACATGTGTGTTATCTGGACAGGTTGGCCGGCGGACCTTTTTGATTAATGTTCCGGACGTCAAGGGCGAGTGTGATAAACCGAGTGTTCAGTGCCGGATCCATGGCCTCCTGAAACATGCCTCAAATATGCTCGACAGCACTCATTAATTCTAATAAATTGTGTGAGCATCCGACCGCTCGTCTTTTTTCTCTCTCCCTCTCGACAATGGATGCGGCGTGCCGTAGCACAGTGTTGCTGGAACCGCCGGCTAAAACATCTGCTCTCGCGCATGTTCAACTTAGGTGCATACATTAACCCTCTCGAATTTCGTTAAAATAATTTACTGGAAAGCGGATCTTCTCCCTAGAGCGGAACAGAAGGAGAAAACGGTAATAACATCTTTTCTATTGCTACTGCTGTTAACACAAAGTATGTGGTTAAATTATTTATTTATCCTTAATTTTTCCTAAGCCTAATTCTTTATACTTTGGTCGTAACGTCTAGCTCAAGTGGTCCAGAGCTTTAATATAGTTTGGGTGTGAGTGCTCCTCTTTCCGGGATTTTCGCAAAAATATAACATATTTATTTGGTGACTCTAAGCTCTACGAACACTGTACTCATTTGAACATCATTTCATTCATCGTCCGATGTGACTTAACGTTGGAGGTTTTCTCTTATCCTGAAAGATGAATGTCTGGTAACTCTAAGCTCTATGTACCCTGTACTCATTTGAACATCATTTCATTCATCGTCCGATATGACTTAACGTTGGAGGTTTTCTCTTATTCTGAAAGATGAATGTCTGGTAACTCTAAGCTCTATGTACCCTGTACTCATTTGAACATCATTTCATTCATCGTCCGATATGACTTAACGTTGGAGGTTTTCTCTTGTTCTGAAAGATGAATGTCTGGTAACTCTAAGCTCTATGCACCCTGTACTCATTTGAACATCATTTCATTCATCGTCCGATATGACTTAACGTTGGAGGTTTTCTCTTATTCTGAAAGATGAATGTCTAGTAACTCTAAGCTCTATGTACCCTGTACTCATTTGAACATCATTTCATTCATCGTACGATATATCTTAACGTTGGATCTTTTCTCCTATCCTGAAAGATGAATGTCTGGTAACTCTAAGCTCTATGTACCCTGCACTCATTTGAACATCATTTCATTCACCGTCCGATATGACTTAACGTTGGAGGTTTTCTCTTGTTCTGAAAGATGAATGTCTGGTAACTCAAAGCTCTATGCACCCTGTACTCATTTGAACATCATTTCATTCATCGTCCGATATGACTTAACGTTGGAGGTTTTCTCTTATTCTGAAAGATGAATGTCTAGTAACTCTAAGCTCTATGTACCCTGTACTCATTTGAACATCATTTCATTCATCGTCCGATATATCTTAACGTTGGATCTTTTCTCCTATCCTGAAAGATGAATGTCTGGTAACTCTAAGCTCTATGTACCCTGCACTCATTTGAACATCATTTCATTCACCGTCCGATATAACTTAACGTTGGAGGTTTTCTCTTTTCCTGAAAGATGAATGTGTGGTAACTCTAAGCTCTATGTACCCTGTACTCATTTGAACATCATTTCATTCATCGTTGATATAACTAAACGTTTGTAGGAATAGTTTGTAAAATAGTAACAAAATCATGTGGTTGAAGCACGTATTATTTCGGTCAAGATTGGTGGAACCATTGTTATGAAACTGTGTATTCCATTTGTATGGCGCGAAACAATCGAATGATGAATGAAGGCAAAAATAGACGAGCAACTTTGGCAACTTTCAAACAAATGAGAAACTTTTCCCTGTGTGAGTTATGTCGCAAACGGAAAAGCTAAGTTTCGTGTGAATACCAAATCGGCACTTTATCATTTTCCAAGAATGAGACAGGAAAATAAAAGAATACAAATAAGATAGTAAAGGAGGCTTCCAACAGGAAAATAATTTTCACATAGAAATTTGACTTAATTTTCTCTTTTTACAAGAGGTATTCATAAAGCGTGTACTGTTTCTAAATGAAGTGAGTGTTCAATGAATATTTTTGTAATACTAATAATGACTTACGTTTGTGAATTTCCCATACTTTGTCATGAATTTTTAAGTGTCAAGAAATCAGTGTGTTGCTTTCTGTATGTGTACGGAACATAAAATTCAGTGAACTACTAATAAGTATAACTCTGTGGGAAATGCAACTTAAATCGTGAGCACAAATACGAACAAATAGTCATCTTATGTATTGAATAACGTTACATCTTTTCAGAAAGTAGGCAAACGTAGTTTTGTGAGCGTGTTTTGTTCCCAAGCAGCGAAGTTGCTAAGCAAAACAACAATGTGCAAAGTGACCCTTAATTCAGGCGACTAATGTAAATGGGGCACTCCATTAGCGAAGTAATAACAGTTTGCAGTTTCTCTCCTCGCTCCTCCCTTTTTCTCTCTTTTTTTAAAGGAAACGAAATAATTGCTGGCAACTTTCCTTGTCCTTAATATTTGATACTATTATCATCTCTGCAAATATGATGCTAATGAACCTGCAGACCCGGCTTTTAATACAGCACTGTGTGTCTCAAAAATAAAGTGCAGCGTAAGGGAAATATAAAAACAATGTCTGCCGGGGAACACCGCACCAACAAGTGCAAACGAGTTAGGGAAGATGTTTCCGCTATACTTGCTTCAGCACACAGGTAACCTCCAACGTGAAGTCTTATCGGACGATGAATGAAATTATTTTGAAAGGAATACAGAGTACATAGAGCTTAGAGTTAACAGACATTCATCTTTCAGGATAAGAGAAAACCTCCAACGTTAAGTCATATCGGACGGTGAATGAAATGATGTTCAAATGAGTACAGGGTACATAGAGCTTAGAGTTACCAGACATTCATCTTTCAGGATAAGAGAAAACCTCCAACGTTAAGTCATATCGGACGGTGAATGAAATGATGTTCAAATGAGTACAGGGTACATAGAGCTTAGAGGTACCAGACATTCATCTTTCAGGATAAGAGAAAACCTCCAACGTTAAGTCATATCGGACGGTGAATGAAATGATGCTCAAATGAGTACAGGGTACATAGAGCTTAGAGTTACCAGACATTCATCTTTCAGGATAAGAGAAACCCCCCAACGTTAAGTCATATCGGACGGTGAATGAAATGATGTTCAAATGAGTACAGGGTGCATAGAGCTTAGAGTTACCAGACATTCATCTTTCAGGATAAGGGAAAACCTCCAACGTTAAGTCATATCGGACGATGAATGAAATGATGTTCAAATGAGTACAGGGTACGTGGAGCTTAGAGTTACCAGACATTCATCTCTCAGAATAAGAGAAAACCTCCAACGTTGTCATATCGGACGATGAATGAAATGATGTTCAAATAAGTACAGGGTACATAGAGCTTAGAGTTACCAGACATACATCTCTCAGAATAAGAGAAAACCTCCAACGTTAAGTCATATCGGACGATGAATGAAATGATGTTCAAATAAGTACAGGGTACATAGAGCTTAGTGTTACCAGACATTCATCTCAGAATAAGAGAAAACCTCCAACGTTGTCATATCGAACAATGAATGAAATGATGTTCAAATAAGTACAGGGTACATAGAGCTTAGTGTTACCAGACATTCATCTCTCAGAATAAGAGAAAACCTCCAACGTTGTCATATCGGACGATGAATGAAATGATGTTCAAATAAGTACAGGGTACATAGAGCTTAGAGTTACCAGAAATTCATCTCTCAGAATAAGAGAAAACCTCCAACGTTAAGTCATATCGGACGATGAATGAAATGATGTTCAAATAAGTACAGGGTACATAGAGCTTAGTGTTACCAGACATTCATCTCTCAGAATAAGAGAAAACCTCCAACGTTGTCATATCGAACAATGAATGAAATGATGTTCAAATAAGTACAGGGTACATAGAGCTTAGAGTTACCAGACATTCATCTCTCAGAATAAGAGAAAACCTCCAACGTTAAGTCATATCGGACGATGAATGAAATGATGTTCAAATATGTACAGGGTACATAGAGCTTAGTGTTACCAGACATTCATCTCTCAGAATAAGAGAAAGCCTCCAACGTTAAGTCATATCGAACAATGAATGAAATGATGTTCAAATGAGTGCGGGGTACATAGAGCTTAGGGTAACCAGACGTTCATCTTTCAGGATAAGAGAAAACCTCCAACGTTAAGTCATATCGGACGATGAATGAAATGATGTTCAAATGAGTACAGGGTACGTGGAGCTTAGAGTTACCAGACATTCATCTCTCAGAATAAGAGATAACCTCCAACGTTGTCATATCGGACGATGAATGAAATGATGTTCAAATAAGTACAGGGTACATAGAGCTTAGAGTTACCAGACATTCATCTCTCAGAATAAGAGAAAACCTCCAACGTTAAGTCATATCGGACGATGAATGAAATGATGTTCAAATAAGTACAGGGTACATAGAGCTTAGTGTTACCAGACATTCATCTCTCAGAATAAGAGAAAACCTCCAACGTTGTCATATCGAACAATGAATGAAATGATGTTCAAATAAGTACAGGGTACATAGAGCTTAGTGTTACCAGACATTCATCTCTCAGAATAAGAGAAAACCTCCAACTTTGTCATATCGGACGATGAATGAAATGATGTTCAAATAAGTACACGGTACATAGAGCTTAGAGTTACCAGACATTCATCTCTCAGAATAAGAGAAAACCTCCAACGTTAAGTCATATCGGACGATGAATGAAATGATGTTCAAATAAGTACAGGGTACATAGAGCTTAGTGTTACCAGACATTCATTTCTCAGAATAAGAGAAAACCTCCAACGTTGTCATATCGAACAATGAATGAAATGATGTTCAAATAAGTACAGGGTACATAGAGCTTAGAGTTACCAGACATTCATCTCTCAGAATAAGAGAAAACCTCCAACGTTAAGTCATATCGGACGATGAATGAAATGATGTTCAAATATGTACAGGGTACATAGAGCTTAGTGTTACCAGACATTCATCTCTCAGAATAAGAGAAAGCCTCCAACGTTAAGTCATATCGAACAATGAATGAAATGATGTTCAAATGAGTGCGGGGTACATAGAGCTTAGGGTAACCAGACGTTCATCTTTCAGGATAAGAGAAAACCTCCAACGTTAAGTCATATCGGACGATGAATGAAATGATGTTCAAATGAGTACAGAGTACGTGGAGCTTAGATTTACCAGACATTCATCTTTCAGAATAAGAGAAAACCTCCAACGTTAAGTCATATCGGACGATGAATGAAATGATGTTCAAATGAGTACAGAGTACGTGGAGCTTAGATTTACCAGACATTCATCTTTCAGGATAAGAGAAAACCTCCAACGTTAAGTCATATCGGACGATGAATGAAATGATGTTCAAATGAGTACAGAGTACGTGGAGCTTAGATTTACCAGACATTCATCTTTCAGGATAAGAGAAAACCTCCAACGTTAAGTCATATCGGACGATGAATGAAATGATGTTCTAATGAGTACAGAGTACGTGGAGCTTAGATTTACCAGACATTCATCTTTCATGATAAGAGAAAACCTCCAATGTTAAGTCATATCGGACGATGAATGAAATGATGTTCAAATGAGTACAAGGTATGTAGAGCTTAGAGGTACCAGACGTACATCTTTCAGGATAAGAGAAAACCTCCAATGTATAGTCATATCGGACGATGAATGAAATGATGTTCAAATGAGTACAGAGTACGTGGAGCTTAGATTTACCAGACATTCATCTTTCAGGATAAGAGAAAACCTCCAACGTTAAGTCATATCGGACGATGAATGAAATGATGTTCTAATGAGTACAGAGTACGTGGAGCTTAGATTTACCAGACATTCATCTTTCAGGATAGGAGAAAACCTCCAACGTTAAGTCATATCGGACGATGAATGAAATGATGTTCAAATGAGTACAGGGTACATAGAGCTTAGAGTTACCAGACATTCATCTTTCAGGATAAGAGAAAACCTCCAATGTATAGTCATATCGGACGATGAATGAAATGATGTTCAAATGAGTACAGGGTACATAGAGCTTAGAGTTACCTGACATTCATCTTTCAGGATAAGAGAAAACCTCCAACGTTAAGTCATATCGGACGATGAATGAAATGATGTTCAAATGAGTACAGGGTACATAGAGCATAGTGTTACCTGACATTCATCTTTCAGGATAAGAGAAAACCTCCAACGTTAAGTCATATCGGACGATGAATGAAATGATGTTCAAAAGAGTACAGGGTACATAGAGCTTAGAGTTACCAGACATTCATCTTTCAGGATAAGAGAAAACCTCCAATGTTAAGTCATATCGGACGATGAATGAAATGAAATTCAAATGAGTACAGGGTACATAGAGCTTAGAGTTAGCAGACATTCATCTTTCAGGATAAGAGAAAACCTGCAATGTTAAGTCATATCGGACGATGAATGAAATGATGTTCAAATGAGTACATGGCTGTATTGACACGTTAACCCAGTATCGTATTTTATTTCGTCTTGCTAAAGTATGTATTTGATACTAGAGTAAATCTTTGACTCCTCTTTGCTTTGCAGTGTTTGAAGTAGACGTTGCTATGGAGACGTTGCAGGTATCTCTGGCCGGAGCGTTTTATTTCACCTTACGAGTATCTGTGATGTGTTCGTTAAAGGCCCGAGGCATTAAGAACACAACTCAAACGAAGATAGATGTAGTACCAGCAGATTTTCTGTGTACGGAATTAACTCTTTGAAGCAAAGCCCAGCTCACGAAAAGATGTGGGCTGTCACAGAAGCACCGGAAAACTTCAGCTGTTTTCATCTGGTCTTTGGTTCGAAGTTAAAGAAGAACTTAAACTTTGGGCCTTTTCATTGAAATTATTTCCTCTAGCCACTTTCGTTTATATAAATTTACGTATTATTGTATTAATTTAAATAAGTGTACGCAGAAGTGTTTCATGGCACATTGAGTTGTTGTTATGCCTAAAGTGATAGTCAAATGTTTATAACCGGCTTGAAAATATGTAATGTTTCACGAAAAAATAAACGACTGATAAACTACCTAGAAAGTTTGAGTCTAGAAAAAATGAAACAAATAAAAGGTATGTATTAAAATTATAGTTAAACCACAAAATAGAACATTTCAAATAAAATGTAGTTTTAGGTAAATTTGCATTATATATCCATATTTAACACTTTAAACATTCTTACGGAATGAAGAGCTACGAGGGTAGTCTGAAAAGTTTCCGACCTCAACTTCAAGATGGTAGTACTCACAAATAAAAGCTAATGAATTTCGTTGCTCATCTGTTGACAGTTATTCACCAAAGTTTCAGCTATTTTGGATGCTCAGTTGTTATGTGAGTCATTTTAGTGAGTTGATGTGAGTGTTTTTATGAAAATGGACAAAATCAAGTATCGAGCTGTCATTAAATATTTGTTTTTCAAAGGCAATACGCCTACGCAAGTCAAAGATGAGTTGGATTCTGTGTATGAGGACTCTGCACCATCATTTACCACAGTCAAAATTTGGGCAGCTGCATTTAAACGTGGCCGTAAGAGCTTGGGAGGCGATGAACCTTCAGGACGTGCAAAACTGCAACTACCGACGAAAACATTGCTCAAGTTCACCAAATGGTGCTAGACGACCGCCGAATTAAACCGAGAGAGATAGCAGAGGCTATGAACATGACAAAAGAATATGATTGTCTCATATTAAATCAACTTTTAGACATGATAAGCTGTCCGCGCGTTGGGTGCCGCGTTTGCTCACGTTAGACCAACAACGTGTTCGAATGAACATTTCCAACGCTCTGTTGGCGTAGTTATTGCCGAAATGGCACAACAGGCGTGTTAGGTGTAGACTGACATCTGAAGATATAGGGTCATTATTAAATAATCTATAATTGCAGCTTTATAAGAGCGCAACTGCTACCAAATTACCATTTTCATGCAAGATGAAGTTCCATCACATTATGATCGCGAGGTAAAATATTCCTGCTTTCTGCCAGGAGTTTTAAGTAGTTCTGAAGTTACAAGATATGCTATAAGCAACTGTCAAACATCATTTGTTGCAGATGCAATATTTTTCTAAGTTGGGAGGCCATGCTGAACAGCGATTTTAACTATAGTTACTAATAAAGATGCCAGAACCACCGTTCGCTTTCTCTGCCTTTTTCCTGTATCTGCCACATTCTGACTGCTATTCTTTTGCACCATTCTCCAGGACTTTGCTTAGTTACCATATGTTCCTACATTTATTGGAATTATAACGCTCTGTATATACTTATGCACAGACAATTCTGTTAAATAGCATACGTGATTTTGTTTTTACTCTTTGGGTTTTGTACTTTGATCACCCACACATTCACACTTTAGAGACTCTATGGAGATAAATTCGACTTTTCACGTTACATCATTCCAACAATGGTAACGTAGGCTACAAACGGCAAGAACCGAGCAACAGTTGAATTCTTTCTCTGCCTTACAACAATAGACACGTGAAATTCTCGTGTAGTGTCACAGGGCCGGGGGGAGGGGTAGCCGAATTCCGTGTCTTGGAAATAGAGTCATAGGGTACGTGCCCCTTCACAGTCAGCGAAATACTGCTGGGAATGCCAAATTGAAACCGTTCCCCCGTAACGACCCTCAAGAACAGAATCGAATCGCAAGATTTAAAGCAGGCCTGGATTAAACGGCCTACCAATTTAACCTCTACATTGTGCAATTAGAGTTAAAATTTAACAGCTGTAAAAGCAGACTGCAGCATATTCAAGCGAGTCGCTGACTTCATAAAAATAGAGGGTTTGTAAATTCAAACTTCAAGTTAAAAACATTTTGGGAATAATAATGATAATTATGATATTAATAATAATATTAATAATAAATAGCAATAATAATTCCAGCCACAACCTTGTGGACCAACAATTTACCAATCACTTTTTTAATTCGGTTTACATTTTGTCACTTTAACTTACATGTCATATCACGACATCTTAACACTGAAGTTACATTCATATCAGATGTGTTTACAGAGTTCCGTAATGTTACAAATGTAAAAATTGTTTTACAATATATATGGTTTCCAAGTGCTTCGGTGATTTTACTGGGATCATTGGCTTTTATTTGCTGCTGCTGATATTTATTGCATTCTTCTATGACGTGTTTGACGGTGATGAACGCGTTACAAGTGTTGAATACAGGAAGTGGAGTTTTGTTGAGTAAATAGCTATGAGTAAGTTTTGTGTGTCCAATACGAAGACAGTTTATGAGGATTTGTTGTCGGCGTTCAAGCTTTGATGCGCAAAAAAGTATGATGGCGCAGGTTGTTTTTTGTTTGTTTTTTGTTTGTTTGTAATTTACGTCCTCCAACGTTAACTCATATCGGACGATGAATGGAATGGGTGAAATGGTGCTCAAATGAGCCCAGGGTCCATAGAGCTTAGAGTTACCCAACATTCGTCTTTCAGGATAAAGGAAAACCCCGGGAAAATATCACCCAGGTGACTCACCCTGACCGAGATTCGAACTCGGGACCTCTTGAACGTGAGGTAGACACGCTACCACCACGCTACCGAGGCGGGCATTGTTCTATTGAGGTATGTGATTACGTCGGTATATGCAGAACTAATGTCTGTTGCTTGTATTGGTAGATGAGTTGCTTCTTTTGCTGCAGCGTCAGCTTGTTCGTTTCCGGGAATGCCTTGATGCGATGGGATCCAGATTAAAATAACACTTCTTCATTCCAATAGAATTTGAATGTACAAGATTTTGGATTACTCGTTATTATTGGGTTTTTACTTTTTTAGTTTTGTTGGGCCATTATGGAACACTGTGTGAGAGTCAGTGAGAATTAGATACTAAAAATCACTTTCATTGCTTTTAATATCTTAAAATGTTCGTTTGATAGAATAGAGTTCAGAGGAGAAGACTGTATAAAATTTAAGTAAAGTATATAACATCTTTCAGAGTCTTAAGATGAGGTGACTACGTCAATTTTTTGTCAAATATTACTCCCAGGAACTTAATCGTGTTTATATTTAGTATTGTTTTGTTCTATGCGGAGCTTGATGGGCGTATTTGTTCTTTTGTTTCTTGAAAATGTTATATCTTTACATTTCGCTGACGCAATCACTTTTGATTCATCAGTTACAACTGATTTTGTATATAGGTATTCCCTGATAAGTGCTGTAGTCCCGGTCTGTATTGGGCATGTAAGACTGCGTTTTTTCAAAGCCCCCGAAACTTCAGGGTATGACACCTACAAATGTCTTTGAAATTACATACTCTTTGCATAACTCCCGATAAATAAAAGAAAGATGACTTAGGCATTCAAATGAATACCTGCGATTATTTCAGAACTGCTTAACACTACAAAAAAACAATGAATTCAAATATATAAGCTGATTCCTAATGTTACCTTTCCAGTATCTGAAAAAAACTTCCTGATTTTTAAAATTCTATTATTACTACATCAATTCCAAGGAAAATAATTTTTAGAGTACTTTTTGGACTTTCCCTCCCACATATTCAGTTTCACTTCAGCCAGCTCTTTTCAGAATTCGCAGTGTCAGCAACGGGCGAGTGTGGTGCTGCTACGTGAGTGACGTGCGCGTTGACAACTGCTGTGCAACTGTTTTTCTAAATGTAACTATATTTAAAAGCGGGTTTCACTGAAAACAATCAGAAGGTATAAAAGCGTTGAGCTAAAACTACATGTAATAGAATGGAGCAGAGACCCTTCTGTGTAGCTTGCAGAACCGTCACGTTCAGGCGTTCCCTAGAGCCAATCTCGGTCTTGGTGATAAGGTTTTTTACAGGTTTCCTCTCAAACTGAAAAATGGTTATCTGGTAACTCTAAGCTCTATGTACCCTGTACTTATTTGAAAAGCATTTTGTTCATCGACCTATATGACTTAACATTGGTGGTTATTCCCTATACTGAAATATATATATATATATATATATATATATATATATATATATATATATGTGTGTGTCTGGATAGTTCCTGCTCTATGTATACTGTACACATTTGAACATAATTTCCTTCATCGTTCGATACATCGTTGGAGCTATTCCCTTATCCTGAAAGATGAATGTCTGGTAACTCTAAGATCTGTGTACCCTGTACTCATTTGAACATCATTTCATTCATCGTCCGATATGACCTAACGTTGAAGATTTTCCCTTATCCTGTAAGATGAATGTCTGGTAACTCTAAGCTCTATGTACCCTGTACTCATTTAAACATCATTTCATTCATCGTCCGATATGACTTAACGTTGGAGGTTTTCCCTTATCCTGTAAGATGAATGTCTGGTAACTCTAAGCTCTATGTACCCTGTACTTATTTAAACATCATTTCATTCATCGTCCGATATGACTTAACCTTGGAGGTTTTCTCTTATCCTGAAAGATGAATGTCTGGTAACTCTAAGCTCTATGTACCCTAGACTCATTTGAACATCATTTCATTCATCGTCCGATACGACTTAACGTTGGAGGTTTTCCCTTATCCTGAAAGATGTATGTTTGTTAACACTAAGCTCTATGTACCCTGTACTCACTTGAACATCATTTCATTCATCGTCCGATATGACTTAACGATGTCGGTGGACGTTACTATCTCACTCGATGTTGAGCTTAGAAAAATGTCGTTCTGTATATGTAATAGACCTTAACTATAATGGACGACGTATGCAGTAGGAAGTAGGCTAGAAAGAAATTCCTTTGTTCCGCTCTGGACCAGTAGATCGTGGTGCGTCGATCAATATGTGAACTATTACAAGAGGCGGCTTCGCGTGATCTCGTACAGTCCTCACCAAATCCACTATAACCCATCGAATGTACGACCAATCGAGGACTTCGACAGGCCTCCCTGAAAGGTGGTGTACTTTAGACCCCTAGAACGCCTGGTATTCAGTCCCGCCAATAGAAAACTTCAAACGTTAAGTCATATCGGACGATGAATGAAATGATGTTCCAATGAGTACAGGGTACACAGATCTTAGAGTTACCAGACATTCATCTTTCAGGATAAGAGAAAACCTTCAACCTTAATTCATATCGGAGTATGAATGAAATAATGTTCAAATGAGTACAGGGTACATAGAGCTTAAAGTTAAAGGACATTCATCTTTCAGGATAAGAAAAAACTTCCAAGGTTGAGTCGTATAGGACGATGAATTAAATGATGTTCAAATGAGTACAGGGTACATAGAACTTTATCAGACATTCATCTTTCGTAAAAGGGAAAAACCCAGAATAAGTGCTATCACTTTGACCCAGATTCGAACTCGGCACCATTTAAACGTGACGCCTTCACCATCCTACAAATGCTGACTTAGTACCGCATTCTAACAATCATTGAAAATCTAATTGGTTCACCATGCCTATTGTACATTCTGAATCTCTCCGGAGAATTCCAACTGCAGAAAACTCCAATGAAATGTAGCCTGAAGAGGGAGAGGAGCTTGAACTGTTTATCTCCTCTGTTAGTGGATCTGTTTCCTACGAAATGAGTGTATGAGAGTACATATGAGTTAGCATACTGTCAGATCTAATGCTCGTTTCAGTAACTGCAGTGATAGGTATTATGTACTGTCTACCCATCACAAGAAGACAAGTGGGGCATGAAGAGGGAGAGGGGGTTGAGCTGTTTATCTGCTCTGTTAGTGGATCTGTTTCCTACGAAATGAGTGTATGAGAGTACATATGAGTTACCATACTGTCAGATCTAATGCTCGTTTCAGTAACTGCAGTGATAGGTATTATGTACTGTCTACCCGCCACAAGAAGACAAGCGGGGCATGAAGAGGGAGAGGGGGTTGAGCTGTTTATCTGCTCTGTTAGTGGATCTGTTTCCTACGAAATGAGTGTATGAGAGTACATATGAGTTACCATACTGTCAGATCTAATGCTCGTTTCAGTAAATGCAGTGATAGGTATTATGTACTGTCTACCCACCACAAGAAGACAAGCGGGGCATGAAGAGGGAGAGGAGCTTGAACTGTTTATCTGCTCTGTTAGTGGATCTGTTTCCTACGAAATGAGTGTATGAGAGTACATATGAGTTACCATACTGTCAGATCTAATGCTCGTTTCAGTAACTGCAGTGATAGGTATTATGTACTGTCTACCCACCACAAGAAGACAAGCGGGGCATGAAGAGGGAGAGGAGCTTGAACTGCTTATCTCCTCTGTTAGTGGATCTGTTTCCTACGAAATGAGTGTATGAGAGTACATATGAGTTACCATACTGTCAGATCTAATGCTCGTTTCAGTAACTGCAGTGATAGGTATTATGTACTGTCTACCCATCACAAGAAGACAAGTGGGGCATGAAGAGGGAGAGGGGGTTGAGCTGTTTATCTGCTCTGTTAGTGGATCTGTTTCCTACGAAATGAGTGTATGAGAGTACATATGAGTTACCATACTGTCAGATCTAATGCTCGTTTCAGTAACTGCAGTGATAGGTATTATGTACTGTCTACCCGCCACAAGAAGACAAGCGGGGCATGAAGAGGGAGAGGGGGTTGAGCTGTTTATCTGCTCTGTTAGTGGATCTGTTTCCTACGAAATGAGTGTATGAGAGTACATATGAGTTACCATACTGTCAGATCTAATGCTCGTTTCAGTAACTGCAGTGATAGGTATTATGTACTGTCTACCCATCACAAGAAGACAAGTGGAGCCTAAAGAGGGAGAGGAGCTTGAACTGTTTATCTGCTCTGTTAGTGGATCTGTTTATTACGAAATGAGTGTGTGAGAGTACATATGAGTCGCCCATGCTGTCAGATGTAATGGTCGTTTCAGTAACTGCAGTGATAGGTATTATGTACTGTCTACCTACCACAAGAAGACAAGCGGGGCATGAAGAGGGAGAGGGGCTTGGACTGTTTATCTGCTCTGTTAGTGGATCTGTTGACTACGAAATGAGTGTAAGAGAGTACATATGAGTCACCCATGCTGTCAGATCTAATGCTCGTTTCAGTAACTTCAGTGATAGGTATCATGTACTGTCTACCCGCCACAAGAAGACAAGCGGGGTCTGAATAGGGAGAGGGGCTTGAACTGTTTATCTGCTCTGTTAGTGGATCTGCTTACTACGAAATGAGTGTATGAGAGTACATATGAGTCACTCATGCTTTCAGATCTAATGCTCGTTTCAGTAACTTCAGTGATAGGTATCATGTACTGTCTACCCGCCACAAGAAGACAAGCGGGGTCTGAATAGGGAGAGGGGCTTGAACTGTTTATCTGCTCTGTTAGTGGATCTGCTTACTACGAAATGAGTGTATGAGAGTACATATGAGTCACTCATGCTTTCAGATCTAATGCTCGTTTCAGTAACTGCAGTGATAGGTATTATGTACTGTCTACTCACCACAAGAAGACAAGCGGGGCATGAAGAGGGAGAGGGGCTTGGACTGTTTATCTGCTCTGTTAGTGGATCTGTTGACTACGAAATGAGTGTAAGAGAGTACATATGAGTCACCCATGCTGTCAGATCTAATGCTCGTTTCAGTAACTTCAGTGATAGGTATCATGTACTGTCTACCCGCCACAAGAAGACAAGCGGGGTCTGAAGAGGGAGAGGGGCTTGAACTGTTTATCTGCTCTGTTAGTGGATCTGTTTACTACGAAATGAGTGTATGAGAGTACATATGAGTCACCCATACTGTCAGATCTAATGCTCGTTTCAGTAACTGCAATGATAGGTATTATGTACTGTCTACATTATATAGAGAAAGAAATTTAAAACTTTAGGTATAGTTTATTTTGTAGATATACTGATTATCATTTCATTTATTAATACTAAGAATACTAGTAGTCTTAATATATCCTTAGATGTCGTTAAAATTGCTGGTAAAGTGCTTGCTGATTCAATGTTTATCAGTCTTGAAGTTCTACAGTCCCTGCCGTGGTAACCTAGGCAACCAGAGCCTAGTATGTTGATCCTACTGCACCAAGGGCAACAATTTGACACCTTGTAGGTATTGCTCTGTCAGTAAGCATTGGTTGTGACGCACGTGGTGATCCAATCAGGTGACAGAGGTCACGTATAAACGAAACGCATTTGGCCTCCGGAGTGTGCACGGTAATTAGCATGCGATCGATACCTGCTAAAACTTGCTTACTGACCAACATTTCATTTACTGCTGACTCTTACCGACACGCTAGAAAGTTAGGGACCTATAAATTGTCTAAACTGATTTTTCAAAAGTACCAGAATATTTTAAAAATATCTAAAGATTGAGAGAAAGGACGTAAGTGATACCTACAAGCTAATAAATTGTCAATTAGTTAATGGAAATTAATTGTTGTTTCACACTAGCCGTGTGTAGGACCCACTATCAAAGGGTAGAGCCAGAGTGAAGAATTCAATGCCTAAGCCGGATCTTCTGGCCTCCGTCCAGCCGCTCTAACCCTTGATTTACTATGGCCAACGTGCCAACATGACATTAAATTCTCCAACTGACTCGTGTTTTTCCCGGTAAACCACTAGGTGTTCTCATAAACACATGAGACAACTACCTTAATGACGACTTACTATGCTGTAAGTACTTTAAGGCCCGGGCTTTATAGTTCGGACCACTATTAGGTACAACTGACTCCTGTTTTCCCGGTAAACCACTAGGAGTTCTCATAAACACATGAGACAACTACCTTAATGACGACTTACTATGCTGTAAGTACTTTAAGGTCCGGGCTTTATAGTTCGGACCATTATTAGGTACAATTGACTCGTGTTTTTTCCGGTAAACCACTAGGAGTTCTCATAAACACATGAGACAACTACCTTAATGACGACTTACTATGCTGTAAGTACTTTAAGGCCCGGGCTTTATAGTTCGGACCACTATTAGGTACAACTGACTCGTGTTTTTCCGGTAAACCACTAGGAGTTCTCAAAAACACATGAGACAACTACCTTAATGACGACTTACTATGCTGTAAGTACTTTAAGGCCCGGGCTTTATAGTTCGGACCACTATTAGGTCCAACTGACTCGTGTTTTTCCGGTAAACCACTAGGAGTTCTCATAAACACATGAGACAACTACCTTAATGACGACTTACTATGCTGTAAGTACTTTAAGGCCCGGGCTTTATAGTTCGGACCACTATTAGGTACAACTGACTCGTGTTTTTCCCGGTAAACCACTAGGTGTTCTCATAAACACATGAGACAACTACCTTAATGACGACTTACTATGCTGTAAGTACTTTAAGGCCCGGGCTTTATAGTTCGGACCACTATTAGGTACAACTGACTCCTGTTTTCCCGGTAAACCACTAGGAGTTCTCATAAACACATGAGACAACTAACTTAATGACGACTTACTATGCTGTAAGTACTTTTAGGTCCGGGCTTTATAGTTCGGACCATTATTAGGTACAATTGACTCGTGTTTTTTCCGGTAAACCACTAGGAGTTCTCATAAACACATGAGACAACTACCTTAATGACGACTTACTATGCTGTAAGTACTTTAAGGCCCGGGCTTTATAGTTCGGACCACTATTAGGTACAACTGACTCGTGTTTTTCCGGTAAACCACTAGGAGTTCTCATAAAAACATGAGACAACTACCTTAATGACGACTTACTATGCTGTAAGTACTTTAAGGCCCGGGCTTTATAGTTCGGACCACTATTAGGTACAACTGACTCCTGTTTTTCCGGTAAACCACTAGGAGTTCTCATAAACACATGAGACAACTACCTTAATGACGACTTACTATGCTGTAAGTACTTTAAGGCCCGGGCTTTATAGTTCGGACCACTATTAGGTACAACTGACTCGCGTTTTTCCGGTAAACCACTAGGAGTTCTCATAAACACATGAGACAACTACCTTAATGACGACTTACTATGCTGTAAGTACTTTAAGGCCCGGGCTTTATAGTTCGGACCACTATTAGGTACAACTGACTCGTGTTTTTTCCGGTAAACCACTAGGAGTTCTCATAAACACATGAGACAACTACCTTAATGACGACTTACTATGCTGTAAGTACTTTAAGGCCCGGGCTTTATAGTTCGGACCACTATTAGGTACAACTGACTCGTGTTTTTCCGGTAAACCACTAGGAGTTCTCATAAACACATGAGACAACTACCTTAATGATGACTTACTATGCTGTAAGTACTTTAAGGCCCGGGCTTTATAGTTCGGACCACTATTAGGTACAACTGACTCGCGTTTTTCCGGTAAACCACTAGGAGTTCTCATAAACACATGAGACAACTACCTTAATGACGACTTACTATGCTGTAAGTACTTTAAGGCCCGGGCTTTATGGTTCGGACCGCTATTAGGTACAACTGACTCGTGTTTTTCCCGATAAACCACAAGTTCTCATAAATACATGAGACAACTACCTTAATGGCGACTTACTATGCTGTAAGTACTTTAAGGCCCGGGCTTTATGGTTCGGACCGCTATTAGGTACAACTGACTCGTGTTTTTCCCGGTAAACCACTAGGAGTTCTCATAAACACATGAGACAACTACCTTAATGGCGACTTACTATGCTGTAAGTACTTTAAGGCCCGGGCTTTATAGTTCGGACCACTATTAGGTACAACTGACTCGTGTTTTTCCCGGTAAACCACTAGGAGTTCTCATAAACACATGAGACAACTACCTTAATGACGACTTACTATGCTGTAAGTACTTTAAGGCCCGGGCTTTATAGTTCGGACCACTATTAGGTACAACTAATGGAAATTAATTGTTCTTTAACGCTAGCCGGTGTAGGACGCACTATGAAAGTGTAGAGCCAGACTGAAGAATTCAAAGCCATAGCCGGGATTTAAACCACGGATCTTCTGGTCTCCGTCCAGTCGCTCTGAACCAAATGTTATGTTGGCACTTTGGCCATATTAGCCCGATGGTTTAGAGAGGCAGGACGGCAGCGAAGCTCCGCGACCTTCTTTGCATTGCTGGAAAGAATTCTTCTCGTCCCCAATTTCTCTTTATGCGAAATTTTCATTGGAAATTGCTTATTTTGCTAAAAATATTTCGACTAACATAGCATAAATTTAAATTATTTTCAACAAAAATGTAACCTACATCTTGTAGTTATTTGAATTTTCTCGGAAACCCTCCTAAATCTGCATGACTAACGTTATTCAGAAATCGTAAGAGATGCTCAGAATATTACAAAATAAGAAATATGGATAATGCTTACACCTATACTTGATGTCAAAATCATTGATGCGAGTTAAGCGTTTCCTGATATTACTGTGGAGGGGATTTGACATTGAAGCCTGTGATTTATTGTAGCTAAGCCCCAAGTGGGCATCCCCAGGAGGAAGGATGAGGTGAGAGGAGAATGAGGGGGGCGTGCCAAGGAGGTTCATTATGGATACTGTCTCTTAACCAATAGTGTTTATTAAGAAAAACATTTTTGAAATGTGTTGTCACAAACAGTGTACTAATTTTGAAAGTACAGAGCATTAGTTTCTATGGTCTTGTGTCATCGTTGAGTGAGGTTTATTATCCGACGATGTTACAGTCTCTGGTTTTTGATGTGAAGAATTCGGTGACAACCACTTGTACTGCTTCACTGCTGTCAAAACTTTTCCACGTAGAAAATGGGCCATTGGTCGAAAAAGATGACAATCAGGGCTGTATGCTGGGTGTAGCAACAGCTCCATTCCTGAATTACGCTCCTTGAAATTGAAATGAGAACACCGTGAATTCATTGTCCCAGGAAGGAGAAACTTAATTGACACATTCCTGGGGTCAGATACATCACATGACCACACTGACAGAACCATAGGCACATAGACACAGGCAACAGATCATGCACAATGTCGACACTAGTACCGTGTATATCCACCTTTCGCAGCAATGCAGGCTGCTATTCTCCCATGGAGACGATCTTAGAGATGCTGGATGTAGTCCTGTGGAACGGCTTGCCATGCCATTTCCAGCTGGCGCCTCAGTTGGACCAGCGTTCGCGCTGGACTTGCAGACCGCGTGAGACAACGTTTCATCTAGTCCCAAACATGCTCAATGAGGACAGATCCGGAGATCTTGCTGGCCAGGGTAGTTGACTTACACCTTCTAGAGCACGTTGGGTGGCACGGGATACATGCGGACGTGCATTGTCCTGTTGGAACAGCAAGTTCCCTTGCCGGTCTATGAATGGTAGAACGATGGGTTCGATGACGGTTTGTATGTACCGTGCACTATTCAGTGTCCCCTCGACGATCACCAGAGGTGTACGGCCAGTGTAGGAGATCGCTCCCCATACCATGATGCCGGGTGTTGGCCCTGTGTGCCTCGGTCGTATGCAGTCCTGATTGTGGCGCTCACCTGCACGGCGCCAAACACGCATACGACCATCATTGGCACCAAGGCAGAAGCGACTCTCATTGCTGAAGACCACACGTCTCCATTCGTCCCTCCATTCACGCCTGTCGCGACACCACTGGAGGCGGGCTGCACGATGCTGGGGCGTGAGCGGAAGACGGCCTAACGGTGCGCGGGACCGTAGCCCAGCTTCATGGAGATGGTTGCCTTTCCAGCCTAAACTAAATTACAGCTATCCAAAATTTATTCTGTAAAACTCAAAATTATACTTATCTTCTTCCTAGTTTATTAACTAATCCACCAGCGGTGCACGCTGTCTGTAGCACCCGGTTCATCATTCCCTGGGGAGCAACAAGCTACCTCCCTTCTCTACACCCACTTAATTAACACCCGTCATCCTGCAACATCCACATCCCGCCACTACGTGGTAAAGCTCTTCCCAGAGCAGGTGCACGATTTGACCACCCTTCGGGCTGTTCCATACAGCCTGCCAGCCTGGAATTGATTTTGTATGATTTTCCAAGTGTCTTAATGTTGCGATGTATGCTATCTTTTGATATACCAAGAGCTTCTGAAAGCTTACGGCTACTTTTGTTGTGGATTCTTCTTCTTCTTCTTCTTCACTTCATAGCATAGGCAATCAAGTGCCTGTTCCGCCTTCGAAGTCCTCCAGCCATCGTTTCCTGGGTCTGCCCACCTACCTCCTACATTTGGGATGATACTGTAATACTTGTTTTGCAAGTCTATTATCTGGCATTCTTTCAACATGTTCCTTCCATTTCTGTTTGAGATCTTCTAACCTATCATTCATACTAAAAATTTCCAGCTTATCTCTTATATTCTCATTTCTTATTAAGTCCCTCTTCGTGCATCCTTTCACACTTCTCAAGAATTTCATTTCTGAAGCCTGTATTTTACTCCAAGTCTCACTTCCGTATGTCAGAATAGGTACAGCCATAACTTTGTAGAACTTTAACTTTGTTTCTTTACGTATTTTGTTTCTAAATGCTCTATTTATTGTTCTACACACTATTTGAAATTTGCATATTTTATTGTAGACATATTCCTTGTCATAACTAACATCAATTCCCAAGTAGTTAAAATGGCTTACTTCTTCAACTCAACGATTATTTATAACTATTTTTGTTCTGATTGGCTCTTTCCCAATGAATGCCATTACCTTTGATTTTATACAAGAAATTTTCATGTTATATTGCTTACAAAGTTCACTAAGTTTAAAAATAGATTTTTGCAGGGCAGACTCACTATTTTGTATAATAACTAAGTCGTCAGCAAAGAATAAAATATTTAAAAAGTTTTTATTTGAAATTTTAAAACCTACATTCACTAGCTGCCTCCATTTGCACATTAGGTCGTCAATATAAATACTAAAAAGTGTAGGTGATAAAGTACACCCTTGTCTGACACCCTGATTAGTAAGATTTTTTTTTTAGATATTTTACCATTGTTCCTCACATTTATTCTTGTTTGGAAGTAAAAGCATTGTATCATTTTACTAATTGTTTTGGGTATCCTCGTTCTTCCAGTTTGTTGTGGATTTTCTCGTAAAGTTTGAGGTATATCCTCCATATTCCATACTTTTGTACTTGCAGAACGTCATACCTCTTTAGCATTTTCGTATCCTTTGTTGAAATATTGGAACCATCACTGTGGCACACGCTCACTAACGACAACTTCTCCTTCCACTTCACATATTCTTCGAGCTGTGACAGCGACTTTATAATCTTGTTTCTAGTAATGTTTTAGAAGTGCTCTAAGTTCAAACATTGTTATCTCCATTTTGTGATTCTTTATTAACAACTGAAGACTGATATATGCTTATAGTGCACGTAACACTAGACATGGCATCCTGTAACCAACGTTACTTTTGTGACAACCTAAAGGATAATCAATTTGAAACTTAGAATCCAAAGGAAATGGTATCGAACAGGAATCTGCTCTTCAAACTTACGAGGGCTGTCCAATAAATAATTATCATAATCTTTCGCTCCTAAATTCAATATTATTGTATTCTGTTGGCTTAATGTGAAACAAACACACCGCAGTAGTTTCTTTGTTGGTACTCCTGGTTGACGCCTGTGAGAACCAGACAAGCTCAGACATGTTCAGTATCGCCTACCGCTGCAATGGAGGTAACACGCGAGGAACAATATGCGGCTTTGAAATTCTACTTTCATCTCAAAAAATCTTCAGTTGAGGCCTATACAATGTTACAGGAGTCCTATCGAGAGTCTCTTCTTCCCTACAGCACAGCTCGAATGTAGTTTAAAATTTTTAAAGAGGGGAGACAATAAATTTCAAAGGAAGGTGGACCCGGTGCTCCAGTTACTGCTCTTAAGGAAGAAAACATCAACACTGCTGCTGCCATTGTGAGACACGATCGACGAATTACCTTAAGATCACTTTCTGAAATACTAAACATTTCATTGGATGCCAGCCACACGTTGGTGACAGAAACATTACACATGAGACGTGTTTGTGCGCGATGGGTTCCAAGACTGTTGATTCCCGAACAAAAGGACATTCGTATGCAGGTCTGCATGAAGTTAAAGTTGATGTTAGAGGAAGATCCGGAGTTTCTTTCAAACGTAATCAGTGCTGATGAAACTTGGCTACTTCATTTTGATCCTCAGAGCAAACAGCAAAGCTCAGTGTAGAAATCTCCTTCATCACCAACCCCCCAAACAGCAAAAGTGGTTGCTTCTGCTGTGAAAGTTATGGTCATCTCATTCTTTGATATTCATGGAATGGTTTATCAGCATGTTGTACCTGCACACACATCAGTAACTGGACAATACTACAGGAATGTCCTGAAAACATTGCAAGTCCATATCAGGAGCAAAAGACCACATTTCCCTGAAGCATTCTGGATGCTGCACCACGATAATGCGCGGCCGCATATTGGCAAAGTTGTTGCTGAATATTTTGAAACATCAACGTGAAGTGCATCCCTCACCCTCCCTATAGTCCGGATTTAGCCCCATGTGACATTTTTCTATTCCGTAACTTGAAGAAACGTCTTCGTAAGAGGCATTATCCATCATCAGAAGCACTGGTGAAGGGTGCGGAGGCAATTTTGAAGGATCTCTCAAAAATGGTTTCCAGCATGTCTTTGAAGACTGACAGAAACGCTGGGACAAGTACATCGCATTCAGGGGAGACTATTTTGAGAAGGACCATCAAAATTATGAGGTTGATTAAAGGTACGTTTTCAAAAGAAAGTATGATTATTCTTTATTAAACAGCCCTCGTATTAAAAGTTTGAAGAGAGAAAGGCTAGAAGAAGCAGTCCAAAAAGCATAAATTAACTTAAGTTTGCGCTGGGGGCAGGTAGGGATTTCGTCCCCCCTTTTCAATTCTACCTTATCAGTATCTATTCTAATCTACCTTTGACGAATAGACAGAAATAAACACATATCACTACATATGCTGTTTTTGACATTCTGTGCAAGTGTAGAAAAAGAGTAGAGTAAGAACTACGTCGCTGCATCCCTTCAGATGTTTTATCGTCTTCACATAACTGTGATTGGCTTTTGAAACGTCTCACTGTTAGTCAGAATGGCTTCCAGCAGACTGAATGAATGCAGTCAATGCAGCACATGTCGCAAGAATTGAGAATACTTCAGTAAAGACGATAATGCACGACCTCGTTCAGCCATGCAGTCGAACTATAAAGTTTTACGATGCTCTGGAAATTCCCCAGAAAAAAAGAAGAAAAGATGTTTAGAAACAGTTTCCTTAATTGCAGACGAGGAAAGATTGTGTGGCCTGAGCTAAAAAGCACGAATAAATCCGTATGCAAAGCGGGTAGCCCTTGATTTCTTGGGGACCAAAGGGCGAAGTGCCATTTGGCAACACTCCAGCATCCCTTCTGGAGCGCAGAATATATACTCTGCATTCCTTGCTAACATCTTGTTATAAATTATTCACAGATGCACCGCATTCAGGTACCAGGTTTAACCGTGCCTTGCCAGGATTGTGTTCTGCTTACATTCCTTTCTCTACTCTTCTACAAACACTTATTACTCTATCTACTTCAAGATAAACATTATCTTATTGGGAATACAGTGTACTTTAAGTGATAGTCAAATGTTTTGGTCGTTATGTGATGTATACATGACTTTCTCTACTCTTGTACAAACACTTATTGCTCTATCTACTTCATGATAAACATTATCTTATTGGGAATACAGTAGACTTTAAGTTACAGTCAAATGTTTTGGTCGTTATGTGATGTGTACATGATTTTCTCTACTCTTGTACAAACACTTATTGCTCTATCTACTTCATGATAAACATTATCTTATTGGGAATACAGTAGACTTTAAGTGATAGTCAAATGTTTTGGTCGTTATGTGATGTATACATGACTTCCTCTACTCTTTTACAAACACTTATTGCTCTATCTACTTCAAGACAAACATTATCTTATTGGGAATACAGTAGACTTTAAGTGATAGTCAAATCTTTTGGTCGTTATGTGATGTATACATGACTTTCTCTACTCTTGTACAAACACTTATTGCTCTATCTACTTCAAGATAAACATTATCTTATTGGGAATACAGTAGACTTTAAGTGATAGTCAAATGTTTTGGTCGTTATGTGATGTATACATGACTTTCTCTACTCTTGTACAAACACTTATTGCTCTATTTACTTCAAGATAAACATTATCGAATTGGGAAAACAGTAGACTTTAGGTCAGAGGAAGACAGCTTCCAGTGTTGGGACACATTTCAGGCAGGAGTGAGCCCTGCAGTATGTGACGTTAGGCAAGAGCCGTATAGTACGTATTTGGCTATACAAATGGCGCTGTGATTACAAAATCTGAGGGTTCCGTCAGGTATAGCGCACTCGATTACAACAATGTAGCTGTCACGTACCAAATGGAACTGTTAAATTTACAATGTGACGATTTATTGAAGGACAAAAATACAGACAAGAAACACTTGGCTTATTTTTACAAGAATTTTCAGATTTCGAGGTTGTATTCACTTGCCGCATGGTCATTGTGTATGTTGGGCTTGTTATATGTGTGCGAGCATTTTTTTTTTTCTGTTATGAAATTAGCTAAATCCAAACCCACCAGCACCTTTTCGGATCACAATGTAACATGCAGTTAAAGAAAAACGAAGCAGAAAGTGTCGGAAAATGCTCACGTAATTTTTTTCTGAATGGGTCTCTTCTAATTTGCGGAGAAAATTACTTTATGTTTTATGTTATTTACTTTATAACATGCCTGACCTTCTGATAAACTACGAGTTGAAGTTTTATATATTTTCTCATATCACAGAGCCAAAATGTAATTGTTTATAAACTGTGACCAATTGTGTAATAAGCAGTCAGCATTAATATTACAACACCCAAGATGTAAGTTGTACATATTATTAATACTCGGAACTCCAACATATCAAACTGTTTCCATCCTCTTGGACAGCAGAAGTCAGCGCGGTGACGTCACACGCTGACCTGCCTTTCGTTCGGGAGCATATTTGGTGGTTAGAGCTGACCTCATACCGCCACTATCTGTCTTTCCCTGCTTTCAGTGATAGTCAAATGTTTTACAGTGCTGGTTGCTATGGTTATATTTTACTCTCTCTGCATAGCTAAGATTTAAGGAGACAAGTGACGGTTTTCTGTTTGAGGAAAGAACTACTTTTTTGTTGTAATTTACGTCGTTTAACTTAAGTCATATCGGACGATAAATGGAATGGGTGAAATGATGCTTAAATGGGCCCAAGGTCCATGGAGCTTAGAGTTACATGACCTTGGTCTTTTTTAGGATAAGGGAAAACCCCGGAGGAAAATCTTATCCAGTTAACTCACTCTGACCTAGATTCGAACTCGGGATCTCTTGAACGTGAGGCAGACATGCTAACATCTACGCTACCGAGGCGGGCATTTACTTTCTATATGGTAGGGAAGGTAAAAATACAAGTAGCCAGAGATTGAGAATTGAACAATTCGGCGTAGCAACAACGAACACCTCAGAAGTGCTTAATGCTACAGAAAGGTGCACGCCTCGGTAGCGTGTCTGGCTCATTTTCAAGAGATCCCGAGTTCCGATCTTGGTTAGGGCGAGTTAATTGGATAAGGTTTTTCCCGGTGTTTTCCGTTATCCTGAAACGCGAATTTCGGGTGGAAGATTCAAGGTCCATGAACCCCGGACTCATTTAAGCATCATTTCACCCATGCCATTCACCGTCCCATATGACTTCACGTTGGAGGACGTAAGTTAAAGTTTTCTTGTACTTTAATATCCAATTTGGAAAGCCCTTTGCTACAATAAGGTTTATCACTTTTGTTCTTTTGTTTCTGTTTAATTTTATCCCATATCGTACCTATCGATGTGTAGAAACCACGGTAAGAGACAAGCATGGAGGACATAACCCTGTTTGAACATGCTAGTAGTCGTAAGTTACATTGTTGGTGACGAGTGTTTTTAATTTTTGAGAGCGTTAGTGTAAAGTGGTGTACTTGTGAGTTCACCATGGCAACAGAATTGCAGGCGCAGTGTTTTGAGCACTCACTTATTTCGCCTTGTTGAGTGCAATGACTTGAACTGCCGCAGTAGCGCGATTTCGTCAGACCTAACTCACTTACTCGAGAGTCTTTACTGTACACCTCGATGCACCGTCAAAATTCCTGCCGCGTACTCGCTAAACCCCAACCAACGAACAGAGATCGGTGTATGAGTGTTCCTCTACAGGTGCTTTGTGACTCAAGGGGAAAATAACTGTAGAGGTTAGAATACAAAATTACACCACATTACAGATAGATAATGGGTCATTAAAAATTAGCGGCAACACTTCCTGGATTTGGCACTATTAGCGGTATATCATGCAAGCTGATAACAATGGAAAATAAGAGCATCTAATGTTTGTTAGCCGTGAGTTTGAGGGCAAAAATTTTATTTAACACTAGAAGTACCGGCGTGTATGGTGTTCCGAGAAGGGCCAATCCGTCATTTTAACATGTGCAGTTTTATTTGTCCTTTTTAAAATAGTAAACAAATTTGAAGGCATACCAGTTTATTTTATTTGTGACTTTGTGGGTTGGTAGAATTAAAAGTCCAATTTTCAGAAATTTTTAATGTTATTTCCGTCGAAATACACTGTTCAATTCTGACGTAACAACATTATATCGCCAATACAAAACATTCTTCCAAGGTCGATCACAATAATAAACAGCGTTCATCCCATAGCTGACTCTCGTTACACACAACTCAAATCATTGTTTTACAAAAGAGCTTTGTGAGCCGTCACGTCCTTAAATACCTAATTGGTAATTCTGGATTGTTCTAAAATAAACCAGAACCAGAACAATCTCTATCAGTCCAGAAATTTACGGAGGAATAAAGAAACCAAATATTCTATCACATTCCAGAAGCATAACTTAATCTATGCCGGTAAGTCCTTTACCTCAGTTATCTCTGCTTGCCGGCGCTTGTTTACAATAGCCGCGCTATCATTAACTGCTTAGCAAGGCTCGTTATTACCATGAAACTTTATCCGTCGACTGCTTTCTTATTTGTGCCGAAATTTTATGCCTGTTGCCTTGACAATATTACTTATACAGGTTACGAGTATATAATTTTACGAGGGCCGTTCAGAAAGTAACCTCCGATCGGTGACAATGCGGGTAGTGGGGGGAGTAGCGCTGCCATCTGTGCATTCACGCACCCAGCAGGTCAGTCGGCATCAAGCCGTGGTCGAGTGAACGTCGTATCTGCGCTAGTTTAGTGCTTGTGGCCGTTTGAAATGTGTGCTGCAATAGAAAACCCCGCCAAATGTGAAGTGCGTGCTGTTTTAAGGTTTTTTTTACAGCCAAATGATATTCTGCAGCAGCTATTCATCCTGACTTCCGGTATCGTTTTTTTCACGATAACGTCCGTCCTCACTCTGCTCGCAGAACAACAACCCTTCTTGAGTCCTTCAAGTGGGACGTTGTCAACCATCCACCCTACAGCCCAGGTCTGGCGCCAAGCGATTATCACCTCTTCATGCATATGAAGACATGGCTCGGGTCCCAGCGGTTTGATGACGACGAAGAGCTCAAAGATGCGGTCACAGGCTGGCTCCAGGCACAAGCGGGTGATTTTTATGCAGAAGGAATTTCAAAGCTTGGGAACAGATACGATAAGTGCCTCAATCGTTATGGTGACTATGTAGAAACATAGTACAAAGATGTAGTTGTAAGATGTATATATTAAAATACTTTTATTTAACTTGGTGAATTTTTTGCAATCAACCGGAGGTTACTTTCTGAACGGCCCTCGTATATGCGATAACCAAATGTAAAATGGACAACTTTCCTTAACAAACACGCATGTCGACATAAAATTTTGAATATCACAGTATACAATAGAAAAAAACACTTATAAACCTAATTTCGCTTATCCAAAGCCACCTGTAGCATCGTAGCACCTAACACACGTGTATTCAGCGTTGCCTAAACATATTTGCTGCACTTGTTACATAAATGCTTGCTCCTATTCTTCCCAGGTTAGGAAAACCATTCACCAGATACTTTGAATTTGCATGAACTACAAGCCAAAACTTTATTCCAAATTTGTCCGGTTTATTGTTCATATATTAAATGAGAGAGCAAGTAAACAATTGCGCATCTACAGTGATATTTTCGCTTGGAATATAACACTGCAAGGAATTGGCAGTAAAAGGATTCCAGACAAAATCCTCTATTGACTCTTACTAATCTTACTAATCTGTGTTTAGATCAAAATTTCTTTACTTTCAATGAAAATGTTTTTCAACAAATTTCAGGAGTAGCTATGGGTAGTCCCCTTTCACCCTTTCTTGCTGATCTATTTATGAGTTTTTTTTTTTGAAATAGAAGTCACTAAAGCTTTTCCTTCAATTTTTAAAATATGGTATAGATACGTAGATGACATTTTTGCCATAGTTCCTGAGAGATATATACATGAGGCTTTAAATATTCTAAATTCACAGGATAAAGCTATCAAGTTCACAATAGAAATTGAAAACAATGGTTACATCCCCTTTCTAGATCTAAAAATAATGAAAAATAAAAATAAATTAAGTTTTGGCATCTATAGAAAGTCAACTCACACGGATAATTATATAAAAAATAAAAGTTTTTACCCTATGTCACACAAATTTGCTATTTTTAATAGTTTGATTTACAGATTGATAAACATACCTCTAAACGAAGGAGAATTTAATGCGAAATATAAACATATTATAAACACTGCTTTAATTAACGGCTTTAATAAAGATTTTATAATCAGAAGAGTAGAAAAATTTAAATATCAAAAGAATGTTAATGATGCTTCCACTCTTAAAAAAGTAAAAAAAGATTATATTTTCAAAAAATTTACTTATCATCCATGGGCAAATAAAAAGTTCCAAAAATTTTTCAGAGAAGTGGGTATAATACTAGCAGCTCATAATAATTACAGTATAAAGAATTTGCTACAGTTTTCTAAAAAAGATAAAATTTCAGACAACAAAAAATCTATTATTTATCAAGTTAACTGTTTAGAATGCGATAAGATCTATATTGGTAGAACCAAGCGTAATTTAGAAACCAGAGCGAAGGAACATTTTAGAAATATTAAATATAGACAGACAGAGAAATCGGCAGTGGCTGATCATTTTTGGTCATATAATCATGAAGTAAATCCAGAAGTTAAATTATTGAAACAATTGAAGGAACCGATAGATTTAATGGTTTGGGAGAAGATATTTATTTTGAAAAATAAGGATCGCGTAATGAATTTTGATATCCCTCCAATAGACATCATCAATAAGTTTGTGTTGTCCCTGGTAGATGGCAGTTAGATAAGGAGCTATTCTTCAAACTCCGGTAGTGGTCAAGGTCAGTCAATCAGTGGGTGAATGTCAAGCTGAATGGCTGAGGATGAAGCAGATATTCTGCTTTGAAACCGGTCCCAGGATTTAAATAAGAGAAGTGAAGTTGTGTTACTAGTGTTTAGTTAAAAAGGAAAGTTCTTTGTCTCAACACCTCGTAAATGCATAAGCGGTAGCACGAATTGCGCCACTTGGGCAATAAAGCTTTCTTACTCATCGACGAAGGGTCTGCAGAGTGCCATAAACCAATCAGGAAGGAAAACAACAACAGATGTGGACAGATCCAAAGGCTATTGTTAACACTTCCGTACCCGTCAAAATGGCGGATGGCGGTCCTTATAATAGGAGTTGTTTTGTAACAGTTTTTAGAAAGTTCCAAAATCCTTAATTCTTTGTGGACGTGTTTGTCATAAGTATTTATTAAAAGTCATAGCACATGGGAAGTGTATAAAAACATAAGCAAGAAATAAGTCTTCTAAACCTGCACACTCGCCAAAATGACGGGAGCGGTCCGTCTAGTGTTAATAAGACATTTTTAGTAAGTTTAATTTTAGACTGTTATCTTTAGTGCTCTAAACATGTTTAGTACAAGGTTATACAATATAATGGATGACGCAAAGGAGTTCCACGTTGGCGGGACAGTTTCAAGCATATAGTGTTTAGCTCAGGGTATGCGTGGGTATGTATGAGAAGGATGGATCTAATGACACTGTAATGCCCGTTTCAACTGATTTAATGACAGCTCCTTTTCATCACAACATCAAACTCGAAGTTGCCGACCAAGGGTTACCAATATCACTGTTTAGAGTTACTATATGTCAAATGCTTATTACTCGATAAAACTTAATTCGTTCTTCACATACATATGTACCGATAAATATCTTCTCTCATTGCTTCTGGTCTGCCATCGACCAAATCAGAAGCGACGACTTTTTTAATCGGCTGTGAGTGTCCTCACAGCTGCGTGTGGGTGTGTAACTTTCACTTCTGGAAGCCCTCTTTTCGCACAAAGATACCCTTTGTAACTATTTGTCCATTGTGATTATTAGACTCGCACAAGCCATTATTAAGGGTCCGAAGAATACCTATTCAAACGGAGTCAAGTGCTACCTTTTAGAACTCTGCTGAAGACACTGTTTCTTACGTTTCTTTTGTTAAAACAACTATTCACCCCAACTGCTATTCGACTCAACTGCCCCTGCACGTGTTGTAACAAAGATCCAACATTCCTTTGAAATCCATCATGATTCTTTACTTATTTTTATTCTTTAATTTCGGTATCAGAGGGCCGATCAACAAAGACTGAGGTTGAGTTTTCCCTGTAGCTTCCGTGAGTGAGTGTGTGGTGTTTTAGGGCCCGTCGACAGCAAGGTCATTTGGGCCCGAAGTCAAGACTAAAACCTAAAAGCTACACAAATTAGGCTAAAAAGGTAAAAAAAAAAAAATCAAATCACTCAACTATTAAAAGTACATAAAAGAGCCCATCCCAAGACTAACAATTTAAAATCTCTAAAATTAACAAATTTAAAATATAGGTCATATATGTTTATAAAAACCAATTTTGGCAACAAACCGCAGTTCCTTTACCACGGCCACTGGGTCGTCCCCTAAAACTCTCAGCAAGTTAGTCCCCAAGCCTATTGACTGGCGAACGCGGGCGTACTGCGGGCAATCAAGCAGTACGTGCCGCACCGTGAGGCGTACTGCACACGGAGCACACACAGGGGCCGGTTCCCCTCTTAACAAATGACCATGAGTCGCACGTGTGTGCCCAATTCTCAGCCGGGTGAGTATCACCTCGGCTCGCCGGTTATCCCTGCAGGAAGTTAGCCAGGGTTGTACGCTCTCCTTTATAGCCCGGAGTTGTGTGCCTTCTAAAGCTGTCCAGGATTGCTGCCAAGCAGATAGGACCTGGCAACGGAAAAAACGTTGCACATCCTGGTATGGCACCGTAGTTGTTAAAATCCGGGGCAAACGGCAAGCGGACTTAGCAGCCGCATCCGCCTCCTCGTTCCCGGAAATTCCCACATGGCCTGGGGTCCAAGTAAAAACAAAATGGTATCCTCGACCGAGCATTTGCGAGATTTGGGCCTGTATTTTTAAAACAAGGGAGTGAGCGGCAGTGTGCTGTTGCAAGGCCTGAAGAGCACTTAGAGAGTCAGTGCAAACAATAAAAGACCCAGGGGCTAACTTGCAAATAAAAAGGAGCAAATAGAAGATGGCATACAGCTCTGCTGAGAAGACCGAAGTGGAGTCCAGAAGGCGAAATTTATGAGCCTCACCGTTAATGAAGAACGCGCAACCCGTAGTGCTACCTAACTGAGAACCGTCCGTAAAGACCGGAACATAGTTAGGGTAACGGCCCAGTAGTTCGGCAAACAGTTGTTGGAACACTGAATGTGGAGTAGCGAGTCTAGAGTTGCTTGAAAGAGCGAGATCGAACACCGCACGATTGAGCTGCCAAGCAGGATAAGGGCTGATGGAAGACCTCTCCACGCGAGGCATTTGGAGGCCATGCGAATGTAGGAGATCCCGAAATCTTATTCCCATGGGGCGTGTCCGAGAACCAGGGCGCATATAACGGTGAACTAAATCTGGACAGAGAACTGGTTTAAAACAAGGATGATTGGGATCACTTGCCATCTTCGAGACGTATGAGCAGAGTAACAGCGAGGGACGAATATAGAGTGGAGGTTCGTCTGAGTCTGCATACAGGCAGTCGACTCGACTGGTGCGGAAAGCTCCTGTGGCAAGGCGGATACCAATATGATGCACGGTGTCTAAAAGGCGAAGTTTAGAGGCGGTCGCTGAGCATCCGTGATAGTTTCGTATCTGTAACATAAATATTTCAAAAGAGCGGGTTTTTATGTATAATGTCGGTAGGAGGCAGCACTCTCGTTTTGGTAAGCTGGTAGTAATGCTCTATTATGCAGACCTTACGTGCACTGGGCATACCAGACAGTGGAGGTAACGCGAGAGCAGCAGTACAGCGCAATCAAATGTTTATTTTCGGTTAAACCATACAGCCACCGAAACTTTGAATAGCTGAAGCAAGCGTACAGTGAAGATGCACTACCTCGTTTTTTTAATTTATGTCCGCCCCAACGTTAAGTTATATCGGACGGTGAAAGAATTGGGTGAAATGATGCTCAAATGAGTCCAGGGTCCATGGAGCTTAGAGTTACCCGAAATTAGTCTTGAAGGATAAGGGAAAACCCCGGGTAAAACCTTATCTAGGTAACTCATCCTGACCGAGATTCCAACTTGGGACCTCTTTAACGTGAGGCAGATATGCTACCATCTACGAGGGCTATCCAGAAAGTAGATTACGTTTTCGTCTGTTTGCACTAGGGGCGGGTCTAGCGCGGCCATCTTGGGGTCAGAGCGTTGCGCAGCTCAGTCGGCATCTAGTCGTGCTAGTGAGAGGTTCGTGCTGTGCTCCGTTCAGATACTGTGACGGTTTGAAATGTCTGCGTTAATTGAAAATCACGCGAGCTGCGAGGTGCGTGCAGTAATAAGGTTTCTGACTGTAAAAAACTGTAAACCGATAGAAATCTATCGGCAGCTTTGTGAAGTGTATGGGGACAACATTATCACTGAAGGTGGAGTGCGTCAGTGGGTCATCAGATTTAAAAATGGCCGAACCAATGTTCACGACGAAGATCGAAGTGGGAGACCCAGCATAGTGGCTGCCGAACTTGTCGAAAAAGTCGATGCTAAAGTCCGTGAAAATCAAAGGTTCACAATAACGGAACTTTCTTTGAGTTTTCCACAAATTTCGCGAAGTTTGTTGCACGAAATCATCAGCGAAAAGCTTGTTTACCACAAGTTTTGTTCAAGATGGATTCCAAAAATCTTGACAGAGGACCACAAAAATCAGCGAATGGCTGCAGCGTTGAACTTTTTGGACGTTTACCATAAGGATGGTGACTCTTTACTCGATCGCATCGTTACTGGTGACGAAACATGGGTGAAACACGTGAACTGTGAAACGAAATTGCAATCAATGCAGTGGGGGCACACAAGTTCTCCCCAAAAACCCAAGAAATGCATGCAAACAATGTCGGCAAGGAAGATGATGGCGACTGTTTTTTTGGGACAGAAAAGGTGTGATTTTGGTGGACTTCCTGGAAAGAGGCACTACAATAAACTCTCTAAGGTATTGCCAAACTCTCCAAAAACTCAGAAGAGCCATTCAAAACAAGCGCAGAGGAATGTTGAGCTCTAAGATCTTGTTGATTCACGACAACGCCCGGCCCCACACGGCAAATGTCACTCGTGAAGTTCTTGAATCTTTTAAGTGGGAGTTGTTTCCTCATCCGCCGTACAGTCCCGACCTGGCACCGAGCGACTTCCACCTATTCCCAGCAATGAAGAAGTGGCTGGCTCTGAAGCGTTTTGATGACGACGCACAGCTGCAAGAAGAGGTAACGAAGTGGTTGAAGGCGCAGGCGGCCGAATTTTTCGACGAAGGAATTTCCAAGCTCGTACATCGCTACGATAAATGCCTTAATTTGAATGGTGACTATGTCGAAAAGTAGTATTTGAGTGCGGCTTTCATCTGTATATATAATAAAATTTGTTTCCTATACTTTGTTTACTTTTTATTCCAAAACGTAATCTACTTTCTGGATAGCCCTCGTACGCTACCGAGGCGGGCATGCATTACCTTGTGGAACAGTGTTTAGGTGATTCAAGACGTCAAAGAAGGTCGACTTCTAAGTGTTAAGTAAGGTGGGCCTGGTGTTTCAGCTTCTGCTGTGACTGAAGTTGACATCAACACAGCTGATGTGACTGTCCGAGAGGATTGGCGTATAACATTACGTAACCTCGGTGAAGTGTTGAGAATTTCATATGGCAGTGTATTTCCCGTAGGGGAAGGGATCCGTCCCCTTCAGCGGCCGTGGTGCGGCGCTGCGGACCCTTAGCACTCGTGGTACCTCTGACGTTACTAGAGGAACCTCGGGCCGAACGTCTGAGCCCCTCCTTCAGAAGTTGTTCGGATTGGGTTGGACTCGAGGGGGTAGTAGTTCCCGATACCCGTGGGAGATTGGGTACGTCTTCGGACGGGGTTGAGGGAAGCCATTAATTCTCCCGGGTGCTAGCCTGCTAAGCTAGTAGAAGGTGTGCTAGATCACCAGGCGGCCCCACCGGGGTTCTCGGTAGTCTTCACCTTCGGTGTTGACGCGCGTAAGTGGCGTATCCACTTCCATCCCGTCTTGGGTCCACAGGACCAGATGGGGGGGCCTTGTTAGGTATCAAGGTCTTGCCCTATGGAAAGACCTACGGGGGACGCCGAGCGTCCTTTGGGACAGCTCGGATACTCACTGGTAGAAGAGGCCCTGGTCCTGTTCCTGCGGGTTGAGGCCTAATGGGGTGGAACCTCTGCGCTTAAACATGGCAGTGAATTTAAAGTTACACATGACCATCTCTATATAACCCGAGTTCGTGCTCGTTGGGTGCCACGTCTGTTGACTCCCGAACAAAAGGCTGTGGGAATGGCGACAAGCCGTGAGATGCTACGTCTCTTTTCTGATGGAGGGGATGCATTTTTTAAATCGACTATCACTGGCGATATATTTTTTTTTAATTTACGTCCTCCAACGTTAAGTCATACTGCACGTGGAATGAAATTGGTGAAATGATGCTCAAATGAATGCGCGGTCCATGGAGCTTAGAGCTACCCGACATTGTCTTTAAGGATAATGGAAAACCCCAGAAGAAACCTTATCCAGGTAACTCACCCTGACGAAAATTCGAACTCGGAACCTCTTGAACGTTAGGCAGACATGCTACAATCTACGTTACCGAGGTGGGAATCACCGGTGATGACTCATGGCTACATCATTATGATCCTGAAAGAAAAGCCAGCACAGTGTGGAAATCGCCAGGTCCTCCAACACCAAAAAGGCAAAAGTTGTTCCCTCTGCAGGGAAAGTGATGGTGATCATATTTTTTTACTGTAATGGAATGATTTACCAGCATGCAGTTCCCCCTCACACTACTATTACAGCAGCATACTACACGTCGGTATTGTCTATACTGAGGAAGCACATTGCAAAGAAACGACGAGAGCTTTCTCGGACTGGGTGGCGACTTCATCATGACAATGCATGGCCTCACGTCACATGCAGTTCCCCCTTACACTACTGTTACAGCAGCATACTACACGTCAGTATTGGCTACACTGAGGAAGCACATTGCAAATTAACGACCAAAGCTTTCTCGGACTGGGTGACGACTTCATCATGACAATGCATGGCCTCACGTCACATGCAGTTCCCCCTTACACTACTGTTACAGCAGCATACTACACGTCAGTATTGGCTACACTGAGGAAGCACATTGCAAATTAACGACCAAAGCTTTCTCGGACTGGGTGACGACTTCATCATGACAATGCATGGCCTCACGTCACATGCAGTTCCCCCCTACACTACTGTTACAGCAGCATACTACACGTCAGTATTGGCTACACTGAGGAAGCACATTGCAAATTAACGACCAAAGCTTTCTCGGACTGGGTGACGACTTCATGACAATGCATGGCCTCACGTCACATGCAGTTCCCCCTCACACTACTGTTACAGCAGCATACTACACGTCAGTATTGGCTAAACTGAGGAAGCACATTGCAAATTAACGACCAAAGCTTTCTCGGACTGGGTGGCGACTTCATCATGACAATGCATGGCCTCACGTCACATGCAGTTCCCCCTCACACTACTGTTACAGCAGCATACTACACGTCAGTATTGGCTACACAGAGGAAGCACATTGCAAAGAAACGACCAGAGCTTTCTCGGACTGGGTGGCGACTTCATCATGACAATGCACGGCCTCACGTCGTAAATCAAGTCATGCAGTTTCTGGCTCGATTCCACATTACCTGTGTACCACTTCCACCTTTGAGCCCCGATCTTGTACCCTGTGACTTTTAGTTATTCCCATCACTAAAGGCAAACTTAGGGGTTTTTGATTTGAGAACTCCGAAGCACTGCCCAAGAAAAGTGAGGAGATTCTCAAGGACCTGACAAAGAATTGTCTGCGGCACGTGTTCAAGTACTGGCAGAGACGTTATAAAAAGTGTATTGAAGTAGGAGGGGAGTATATTGAAAAAGATCTTGTAATCATTTATTTGCAGTGATAAACATCTGTGAAAAAAATCAGTCTTTGACTTTGTTTATATGCCCTCGTGTAGATACTCACTCCCAAATAGAAGTATGCATTACTCTTGACCGTTGGTGACCCATTTTGGAACAGCGCTGCGTCAACGTTTCGCATTTTAATATCCCTGATAGGAGCAGTACTTAAACGCAAATTCCATCCGGAAATCGAAATGCGACTCCGGTTTTTGTGACACCGGAATGGAAATGAGGTGTGCGCGCGCCTGAAACATTCATGGAATTTATTATGACGCGTGGAAGTGAAAATCTCCGTCACGCTGCTGTAATTAGTGTAACCTCACTCACAGTGGTCGCCCTCTGTTTTGAGAGTTACAAGAAAACTCTTTTATGGTAAGTCGCTATTCTGTTATAGTGATATAGATGAACGGGATGGTCTTTTATGCGGGATTTTCTGATCGGCAAGTAGAATATGTATCTTATACCTATAACGTCTCTGTCAGTCTTTGAAAACGTGCTGCAGATCATTCTTTGTCAGGTCCTTAAGAATCGCCTCACTTCTCTTGAGAACTGCTTCAGAGTTCTCAAATCGAATAACCCTAAGCTTCGACTTTAGTGATGGCATTAAAAGAAGTCACAGGGTACAAGATCGGCGCTATAAGGTATATGTGATACACAGTAATGTATATTCGAGCCAGAAACTGTGTGACTTGATTTGCGACGTGAGGCCGTGCATTGTGATGATGAAGTCGCCACCCAGTCCGAGAAAGCTATGGTCGTTTCTTTGTAGTGTGCTTCCTCAGTGTAGCCAATACTGACGTGTAGTATGCTGCTGTAACAGTAGGGTGAAGGGGAACTGCATGACTTGTTCTGCGACGGGAGGCCGTGCATTGTCATGAGGATCACCCCCCAGTCCGAGAAAGTTTTGGACGTTTCTTTTCAATCAGCTCCCTCAGTGTAGCCAATACTGACGTGTAGTATGCTGCTGTAACAGTAGTGTGAGGGGGAACTGCATCTGACGCAAAGCCGTACATTCTCATGATGAAGTCGCCACCCAGTCCGAGAAAGCTTTGATCGGTTCTTTGCAATCAGCTTCCTCAGTGTAGCTAATACTGACGTGTAGTATGCCGCTGTAAGAGAAATGTGATGGGGAACTGCATGCTAGTAAATCTTTCCATTACAGTCAGAAAATGTGAGCATAATCACTTTCCCTGCATATGGAACAACTTTTGCCCTTTTCGGTGTTGCAGAACGAGGCAATTTCCACACTGTGTTGGCTTGTTTTCCTTCAGGATAATAATGATGCAACCATGACTCATCACCGGTGATAATCGAAGCTTAGGGGTATTCGATTTGAGATATGACATAAATATAATATGACTTAATGTTGGAGGTTTCCCCTTATCCTGCAAGATGAATCACTGGTATCTCTAAGCTCTCTGTTCCCCGTACTCATCTGAACATCATTTCATTCATCGTCTGATATGATTTAACGTTGGAGGTTTTTCCTTATCCTAAAGATGAATGTCTGGTAACTCTAAGCCCTATGTACCATGTACTCACTTGAAGATCACTTCCTTCATTACCTGATATGATTTAACGGTAGAAGTATTGAAAAAGGAATATCTGGTAACTGTAAGCTCTATGCACCCTGTACTCTTTAGTACATCATTTCAACAGTTAGCATGCTGACTTCTAAGCTGTTGGTAAGAAATTATTCAAAGTCTGCGAGAGAACCGTTTCTATGGTTACCGTAACATTTAAACCCCACTCATTTGTTGCAGAATATTTTAGAATGCATTATTTCGCCCAAGAGCTTCGTGAACCTCCAGAACTGCCAGTTTAAATCAGATTTTTTCTGTTTCTAGGAGTGGTAGGGATCCAGATCACGGATCTCCGAGTTCCAGCAGCTGTGCGGAACGACTCCGGTACTCCTGTGCTACTGGACTGCGAGTACAGCGTGAAGCCCGAAGAGGAAGGCCTGGTGGTAAAATGGTACTTCAACAACAGTCCCAGTCCTGTGTACCAGTGGATACCTGGTAAGAAACCTCAGGACCTAGGTCTGCTAAGAGGTCGTCTGGACCTCAGTTACAGGGCTTCCAAACATCAGCTGTACATGCACCGTGCCCTCTACATACGTAACCCTACCACGGAACTGTCGGGAGACTACAAGTGTCTGGTGTCAACCTTCAACGATGAGGACTTCATGGTCAAGAGAATGGTCGTCTTTGGTAAGTTATTACTTCTAACAATATTATTAAAGGCATTCTTTATAACAAATGAACAGCAATGTCGCATATTGTAACATAGCGAAGATGGGGTGTGCCACCTATCCTTAAGGACAGTAGAACTTTAGGCAAATAGTACCATTACTACAATGAGAAGGCAGAGTTTACGTTAGCACAGCTTATTTGTCACTAAAAACCTTAGCGAAATCCTAAATAAAATTCACCTCACCTTTATACGTAAATACACAGTGTAAAACTGTATCTTTAATGTACCATTATGTCAATGTGGTAGGCACCAAATTGCGCAGCTAGTAATTTCTCCGACGTTTACACAACGTTTCCCTCGTGCCATCTCTAACACATTATACAGTGGTCCACTCCCCTCTATACATCACGCTGCTTACAGACTCGTCACTATGGAGCTAAAACACGCTGCAAAGCCTCCAGACCACCGCACTACCCAAAACTACTTTGCTCTGGTTTCAACTGGATAGAAACTGCCTTTTGTACCATTATTTTATATTTCATCCAAAATTTTTAGTTATCTTGGTATCACATAATTCATCGTCCAATATTACTTAACGTGGAGGCTTTCCCTTATCCTGACAGATGAACGTCTAGTAATTCTAAGCTCTATGTACATTTTACTCATTTGATCGTCATTTCATTCATCGTCTGATATGACTTAACATTGATGATTTTTCTTATCCTGAAAGATGAATGTCTGGTTACTCTAAGCTCTAAGCTCTATTTTAACATTATTTCTTTCATCGTCCAATATGACTTAACGTTGGAGGTTTTCTCTTATCCTGAAAGATGAATGTCTGGTAACTCTAAGCTCTATGTACCCTGTACTCATTTGAACATCATTTCATTCATCGTCCGATATGACTTAACGTTGGAGGTTTTGTCTTATCCTGAAAGATGAATGTCCGGTAACCCTAAGCTCTATGTACCCTGTACTCATTTGAACATCATTTCATTCATCGTCCGATATGACTTAACGTTGGAGGTTTTCTCTTATCCTGAAAGATGAATGTCTGGTAACTTTAAGCTCTATGTACCCTGTATTCATTTGAACATCATTCCATTCATCGTCCGATATGACTTTGGAGGTTTTCTTTATCCTTAAGGATAAATGTCTGTTAAGTCTAAGCTCTATTTTCCCTGTACTCATTTGTACATCATTTCATTCATCGTCCGATATGACTTAACGTTGGAGTTGCGAGCTATACAAAAGAATAACGTTTATGAGAGCGGTGCTTTAGAAGAACGGGAAGAGAATGTAACGTAAATGTAGCGCAGAGGGGATGAACAAAGAGCAATTACAGCATCATCGAGTCAATGGTGCAGCAGTTCTTGTGGTGCTGCAGATCCACTTGTGGCAATCAGGTGGTGTTCTGCCAGAGACAAGATCCATAATTCATGAAGCGCGCTCTTCGATTGTTCCCCCCACACTGCTCAACTTTTTCACGAGGCGGGGGAGGGGAGTAAACAGGCGCCGGAAAGGGGGAATTTCCGCAGTCGAAATGTCAGACTAAGATGTAGTGTAACGGAATGACGTTAACTTTCCACTTTTGTTCTTTACTTTCGAACAAAAATAAAACACATTTCTATATCGGCATGCTACGAGATATCAGAGTTTATAAGTATATGCCTCAAAAGTCTGTCTAATACACGTAAAATGGTCTTGAAATTTTAGTTTTTGCAAACTTTGGCTTTTTGCTCAAAACTCTTCTGTAAAATATGAGTGTATTCTGTTGCACAGGGGTTATCCAGGAAGTAATGACTGCACGGATTAACTATTACGCTGCAATAGCCATAGCAGAGCAGTTGAAATTAACAGAGATAAGTAGATACGGTAGCGCTGTACTCTAAGCGCGGCCTGAAGAGAAAGAAGAGCTAGAACTGTTTATCTTTTGGAGTAGTAAATCTGTATACTACGAAATGAGTGAATGAAGGTACATATATGTCACCCATATTGTCAGAACTTATGTTCGTTTCAGTAAATGCAGTGATAGGTATTATGTACTCTCTACCCACCACAAGAAGACAAGCGGGGCCTGAAGAGGGAGAGGAGCTTGAACTGTTTATCTGTTCTGTTAGTGGATCTGTTTACTACGAAATGAGTGTATGAGAGTACATATGAGTCACCCATGCTGTCAGATCTAATGCTCGTTTCAGTAACTGCAGTGATAGGTATTATGTACTGTCTACCCAACACAAGAAGACAAGCGGGGCCTGAAGAGGGAGATGAGTTTGGACTGTTTTTATCTGCTCTGTTAGTGGATCTGTTTATTACGAAATGAGTGTATGAGGGTACATATGAGTCACCCATACTGTCAGATCTAATGCTCGTTTTAGTAACTGCAGTAATAAGTATTACGCACTCTCTACCCTTCGCAAGAAGACAAGCGGAGCCTGAAGAGGGGAGGAGCTTGAACTGTTTATCTGCTCTGGTGGAAGGGATGTCTCTTCCGATTTTGAAAAAGAAGACAGTGACAATGATGGAGTTTATAAACAGATTACAGAGGAAAACCTTATTACATCATGGAGTGTTACTGAAAATAAAAGTGAAGAGTACTCAAATTTTGACATTCTTGATGTACCAGCTGTGGTTATGACCAACACACAAGCAGTAACAAACATAGAGAAATTGATGCTTTATTTCGAGAGTCAAGACAAATGAACGTCTAGTGTTAAAGCGGATGTGAGATAAGCGATACAATAAACTGAAAAAGCAGAAACTCGCTGCTGTTTTGAGCCACACACAAGCAGTAGCAAACATAGAGAAATTTATGTTTTATTTTGAGAGTCAAGACAAATGAACGTCTAATATTAAAGCGGATGTGAGATAAGTGATACTCTAAACTGGGACAGCAGAAGCTCGCTGCTGTTATGACCCACACACAAGCAGTAACAAACATAGAGAAAATGATGCTTTATTTCGAGACTCAAGACAAATGAACGTCTAGTGTTAAAGCGGATGTGAGATAAGCGATACACTAAACTGAAAAAGCAGAAACTCGCTGCTGTTTTGAGCCACACACAAGCAGTAGCAAACATAGAGAAATTTATGTTTTATTTTGAGAGTCAAGACAAATGAACGTCTAATGTTAAAGCGGATGTGAGATAAGTGATACTCTAAACTGGGACAGCAGAAGCTCGCTGCTGTTATGACCCACACACAAGCAGTAACAAACATAGAGAAAATGATGCTTTATTTCGAGAGTCAAGACAAATGAACGTCTAATGTTAAAGCGTATGTGAGAAAAGCGATACACTAAACTGAGACAGCAGAAGCTCGCTGCTGTTATGACCTACACACAAGCAGTAACAAACATAGAGAAATTGATGTTTTATTTCGAGAGTCAAGACAAATGAACGTCTAATGTTAAAGCGTATGTGAGATAAGCGATACACTAAACTGAGACAACAGAAGCTCACTGCTGTTATGACCCACACACCAGCAGTAACAAACATAGAGAAATTGATGGTTTATTTCGAGAGTCAAGACAAATGAACTTCTAATGTTGAAGCGGATGTGAGATAAGCGATACACTAAACTGAGACAGCAGAAGCTCGCTGCTGTTATGACCCACACACAAGCAGTAACAAACATAGTGAAATTGATGTTTTATTTCGAGAGTCAAGACAAATGAACGTCTAATGTTAAAGCGGATGTGAGATAAGTGATACACTAAAGAGACAGCAGAAGCTCACTGCTGTTATGACCCACACACCAGCAGTAACAAACATAGTGAAATTGCTGTTTTATTTCGAGAGTCAAGACAAATGAACGTCTAATGTTAAAGCGGATGTGAGATAAGTGATACACTAAACTGAGACAGCAGAAGCTCCCTGCTGTTATGACCCACACACAAGCAGTAACAAACATAGAGAAATTGATGTTTTATTTCTGAGAGTCAAGACAAATGAACGTCTAATGTTAAAGCGCATGTGAGATAAGTGATACACTAACCTGAGACAGCACAAGCTTGCTGCTGTTATGACCCACACACAAGTAGTAACAAACATAGAGAAATTTATGTTTTATTTCTGAGAGTCAAAACAAATGAACGTCTAATGTTAAAGCGCATGTGAGATAAGCGATACACTAAACTGAGACAGCTGAAGCTCGCTGCTGTTATGACCCACACACAAGCAGTAACAAACATAGAGAAATTGGTGTTTTATTTCGAGAGTCAAGACAAATGAACGTCTAATGTTAAAGCGGATGTGAGATAAGTGATACACTAAACTGGGACAGCAGAAGCTTGCTGCTGTTATGACGCACACACAAGCAGTAACAAACATAGAGAAATTGATGTTTTATTTCAAGTGTCAAGACAAATGAACGCCTAATGTTAAAGCGGATGTGAGATAAGCGATACACTTAACTGAGACATCTAGAAGCTCGCTGCTGCTATGACCCACACACAAGCAGTAACAAACATAGAGAAATTGATGTTTTGTTTCGAGAGTCAAGACAAATGAACGTCTAATGTTAAAGCGGATGTGAGATAAGCGATACACTAAACTGAAACAGCAGAAACTCGCTGCTGTTATGAGCCACACACAAGCAGTAACAAACATAGATGAATTGTTGTTTTATTTCGAGAGTCAAGACAAATGAACCTCTAATGATAAAGCAGATGTGAAATAAGTGATACACTAAACTGAAACAGCAGAAGCTCGCTGCTGTTATGACGCACACACAAGCAGTAACAAACATGGAGAAATTGATTCTTTATTTCGAGAATCAAGACAAATGAACGTCTAATGTTAAAGCGGATGTGAGATAAGCGTTACACTAAACTGAGACAGTAGAAGCTCGCTGCCTCTTTCACAACCGACTATAGTACAGTGCAAATACATAGGGAAATACCCTACACACAGAGCATGTGTTTTTAGGTGAAAACGTATTTGCATCTCAGAGAAAATGTTGGAAGCGTCCTCCACCAGCATCTATGAATCGTTGGTCTCATTTTCTTTGATACGACTGTAGACACAAAAGTTTATATGGGTATCCTCAAGACATTTGTGTAGCAGCTGGATGATATCGAATTGAGAGAAGGTTATTTCCAGCAAGATGAAGCAACGTGCCATATATCTAATGACACCATGGAGCATGTAAGCAGTTTCTTTGATACTCGAATAATCTCAAAAATCTGTGGGTCCCAGATCCCCTGACCTAACCTCACTGGATATTTTCTTGTGGGAGTATCTTAAAATTAAAGTGTACAAGAATCGGCCACGTACAATTGATGTTCTCAAGGAATCCATTCGTACTGAAATAAGTAACATTGGCGAGGATACTCTCCGTAAAACTTGAGAGAATATGGTGAGATGAGTACAAACATGTATAGATGCTGCTGGAGGACACTTCCAACATTTTCTCTGAGATGTGCCTATTGAAGTGGTTCAGGTTTTTATGGATCGTATTATAGAATGAGGTTATACATTTTACTCTTGTTTATGCAAAGAAAACATAGTTTTTTGGCCATTAAGTTTAACCAGCTCTTAAAAGATTTCTGTTTCCCGTGATCTCATCACATTTACAACTCAATTTTTAAATGAAAGCTGTGTACAAACATTTATGTGAAATATCTTTAAGTTCTCCTAGACATTTCTGTTATTCTAAATTTCTTGTTATGATATTTTATTGGGGCATTGTTTGGTTTTGCTGTAGAAGTGAACTTTTGTGTCGGTTACGTATCCAGTTTTGTGGAAACAGGCACGCGCTGTCCATAGCAGGATCGTGACGTCACGAAACATATCGTGAAACATTTTGGTATCCATAGCGACGATCTTGCTTCCCCGCAGAGAGTCCGGGACCTGAATACAAATGTTGGCAATCTGGTTCAAGGTTTCATTACGCCACTTATGTACAGTACAAGTGGGCTGTAACTCTTTTAGGGGTTAGAACAACCCCCCTTTACTGAGAGGAGTGGCTGTAAATCAAATTGTAGTACAGAATAACAAGTTACGTGACTACCTTTATAAAGTTTACCTCAGTTTCATCCAATTACCCATCAATAAAGAATACCTCGGAAACCGCTTATGCTACGAAAAGCTTATTTGCAATAGATTAAGTGTTATAAAGAGACCTACATTCATACATTCTCCGTGTTCTAGGGTTTACATACCAGTTTCATATCATTGTAGACTTAATTTAGGGCGTAAAATGCTAGTATGTCTTTCTTCGCAAGGAACGTAAAGTCGGTGGTCATGTAAAATAAGACCTGAAGCTTTCCTGACGACAAGTGCTTTCTTCTCGGGCAGCCAGTCAGGTGAAATACCCGCCCCGGTAACGTGGAGGTAGCATGTCTGCCTCACGTTCAAGAGGTCCCGAGTTTGAATTTCAGTCAGGGTGAGTTACCTGTATAAGGTTTTTTCCGGGGTTTTCCCTCATCCTGAAAGACGAATGTCGATTAACTCTAAGCTCTATGGACGCTGGGCTCATTTGAGCATCATTTCATCCCTTCCATTCATCGTCCAATATGACTTAACGGTGGAGGACGTAAATTACCAAAAAAAAAAAAAAAAAAAAGAAAGAAAAATAAAAGAAAATGCCAGTGACTGTTGCATTTGCCAAGATGGTCGTCTCCCGAAAATTGACTCTATGGTCGTTTACAAAACAATGCTCTGCCACTCCAGACTTCTCGGGTTGCACTAAACGAATGCTCCGTTCATGTTCATTTATTCTGGTAGCGATGGTCGTTCCGGTTTGTTCTATATACGGTGTCCCACTTTCATAAGGAATGCGGTACACTCCCGGCTCTATGGTCATTATCAAAACAATGCTCTGTCAGTCCAGACTTCTCAGGTTGTATTAAACGAATGCTCCGTTTATGTTCGTTTATTCTAGTAGCGATGGTCCTTCCGCTTTGTCTTATATACGGTATCCCACATTCACAGGGAATGCGGTACACTTCCGGCCCTATGGTCGTTATCTAAACAATGCACTCTCAGTCCAGACTTCTCACGTTGCATTAAACGAATGTTCCGTTCATGTTCGATTATTCTAGTAGCGATAATCCTTCTGGTTTAGCCTGTATACGGATCCCACATTCACAGGGAATGCGGTACACTCCCGGCTCTATGGTCGCTATCTAAACAATGCACTGTCAGTCCAGACATCTCAGGTTGAATTAAACAAATGCTACGTTCATGTTCGTTTATTCTGGTAGTGATAGTCCTTCCGGTTTGTCCTATATACGATGTCCCACATTCACAGGGAATGCGGTACACTCCCAGCTCTATGGTCGTTATCAAAACAATGCTCTGTCAGCCCAGACTTCTCAGGTTGTATTAAACGAATGCTCCGTTCATGTTCGATTATTTTAGTAGCGATGTTCCTTATGTTTTGTCATATATAGGGTGTCTCACATTCACAGGGAATGCGATACACTCCCGGCTCTATGGTAGTTATCAAAACAATGCTCTGCCAGCCCAGACTTCTCAGGCTGCATTAAACAAATGCTCCGTTCATGTTCGTTTATTCTGGTAGCGATGGTCCTTCCGCTTTGTCTTATATACGGTATCCCACATTCACAGGGAATGCGGTACACTCCCGGCCCTATGGTCGTTATCTAAACAATGCTCTGTCAGTCCAGACTTCTTCCGTTGTATTAAACGAATGCTCCGTTCATGTTCGATTATTCTGGTAGCGATGGTCCTTCCGGTTTGTCCTATATACGATGTCCCACATTCACAGGGAATGCGGTATATTCCCGGCGGCTCTATGGTCGTTATCAAAATAATGTCCTGTCAGTCTAGACTTCTCAGACTGCATTAAACGAATGCTCCGTCCATGTTCGCTTATTCTAGTAGCGATGGTGCTTCCGGTTTGTCCTACATACGGTGTCCCACATTCACAGGGAATGCGGTACACTCCCGGCTCTATGGTCATTATCAAAACAATGCTCTGTCAGTCCAGACTTCTCAGGTTGCATTAAACAAATGCTCCGTTCATGCTCGATTATTCTTGTAGTGATGGTCCATCCGGTTTGTCCTATATACGGTGTCCCACATTCACAGGGAATGCGGTACACTCCCAGCTCTATGGTCGTTATCAAAACAATGCTCTGTCAGCCCAGACATCTCAGGTTGTATTAAACGAATGCTCCGTTCATGTTCGTTTATTTTAGTAGCGATGTTCCTTATGTTTTGTCATATATAGGGTGTCTCACATTCACAGGGAATGCGATACACTCCCGGCTCTATGGTAGTGATCAAAGCAATGCTCTGCCAGCCCAGACTTCTCAGGCTGCATTAAACAAATGCTCCGTTCATGTTCGTTTATTCTGGTAGCGATGGTCCTTCCGGTTTGTCATATATACGATGTCCCACATTCACAGGGAATGCGGTATACTCCCGGCGGCTCTATGGTCGTTATCAAAGCAATGCTCTGTCAGCCCAGACTTCTCAGGTTGTATTAAACGAATGCTCCGTTCATGTTCGTTTATTCTGCTAGTGATGGTCCTTCCGGTTTGTCTTATATACGATGTCCCACGTTCACAGGGAATGCGGTATACTCCCGGCGGCTCTATGGTCGTTATCAAAGCAATGCTCTGTCAGTCCATACTTCTCAGGTTGCATTAAACGAATGCTCCGTTCATGTTCGATTATTCTAGTAGCGATGGTCCTTCCGCTTTGTCTTATATACGGTATCCCACATTCACAGGGAATGCGGTACACTCCCGGCCCTATGGTCGTTATCTAAACAATGCTCTGTCAGTCCAGACTTCTTCCGTTGTATTAAACGAATGCTCCGTTCATGTTCGATTATTCTGGTAGCGATGGTCCTTCCGGTTTGTCCTATATACGATGTCCCACATTCACAGGGAATGCGGTATATTCCCGGCGGCTCTATGGTCGTTATCAAAATAATGTCCTGTCAGTCTAGACTTCTCAGACTGCATTAAACGAATGCTCCGTCCATGTTCGCTTATTCTAGTAGCGATGGTGCTTCCGGTTTGTCCTACATACGGTGTCCCACATTCACAGGGAATGCGGTACACTCCCGGCTCTATGGTCATTATCAAAACAATGCTCTGTCAGTCCAGACTTCTCAGGTTGCATTAAACAAATGCTCCGTTCATGCTCGATTATTCTTGTAGTGATGGTCCATCCGGTTTGTCCTATATACGGTGTCTCACATTCACAGGGAATGCGGTACACTCCCGGCTCTATGGTCGTTATCAAAACAATGATTTGTCAGTCCAGACTTTTCAGGCTGCATTAAATGAATGCTCTGTTCATGTTCGTTTATTCTGGTAGCGATGGTCCTTCCAGTTTGTCATATATACGATGTCCCACATTCACAGGGAATGCGGTATACTCCCGGCGGCTCTATGGTCGTTATCAAAACAATGCTCTGTCAGCCCAGACTTCTCAGGTTGTATTAAACGAATGCTACGTTCATGTTCGATTATTCTAGTAGCGATGGTCCTTCCGGTTTGTCCTATATACGATGTCCCACATTCACAGGGAATGCGGTATACTCCCGGCGGCTCTATGGTCGTTATCAAAGCAATGCTCTGTCAGCCCAGACTTCTCAGGTTGTATTAAACGAATGCTACGTTCATGTTCGATTATTCTAGTAGCGATGGTCCTTCCGGTTTGTCCTATATACGATGTCCCAAATTCACAGGGAATGCGGTATACTCCCGGCGGCTCTATGGTCGTTATCAAAACAATGCTCTGTCAGCCCAGACTTCTCAGGTTGCATTAAACGAATGCTACGTTCATGTTCGTTTATTTTAGTAGTGATGTTCCTTATGTTTTGTCATATATAGGGTGTGTCACATTCACAGGGAATGCGATACACTCTCAGCTCTATGGTCGATATCAAAGCAGTGCTCTGTCAGCCCAGACTTCTCAGGTTGCATTAAACGAATGCTCCGTTCATGTTCGATTATTTTAGTAGCGATGTTCCTTATGTTTTGTCATATATACGGCGTCCCACATTCACAGGGAATGCGGTACACTCCCGGAACCTGGAAGTCCAGTTTGTCTTTCACCGGTCTCAACAGATGTTTAGTCTTCGGAGGTTGCTTGTGGAGGGTCCTGATGTTGTACCTGGCGAGAATTCATTTCGGTGGTCATGTGTTGTACATTTATGTTACGTAAATGAACTTCAACTCCGGTAAAGAGACCTTCCAGCAAAATCCAGCTGTTTCACTCCCAATGTGGAATGAAAAGCAAAGCAGTAAAAGAGCATTGCATTCAAAAATACGTGGTGGAGATTTCAGGAAACACAATTTTTGAAAAAAATCTTCTTCTACCATCCCCAGAAAGGTTAGTAAAATATTCGAGTAAAGTGTGATTTTTTTTAAATAGAAAGTGTTGGTTTTGTTTTCAAAATTCCCTCTAAGCATTTGAATTATATACAATTTCATGGTACGAAGCAGCTCGGCACTGAATTAATTGGAGACGCCCCAAGTCTGTCGCTCTGTATATTATCATACCAACAGCAAGTCAAGAAACGATGAGGGTGAAAATTTATGAGGTAGCTCCAATGACCTCCTCGTTGCTCTGAAATCTTCGTTCTCCAAGGAACAGATGGCAGTCACTGGAGGCTACATCTAGCAAATAGAGCGAATGTTCAAGCAATTTGATCTTCATTTGGCACATTTTTCCCATTCAGTAATTCAACAATGGGCTGGAGCATTTGTCTTTTATTTGTTCCATTAACTCCAAGGGTTAAGTTCGCCTTTGGAACATATCGAAGTTAACTCGTATTTGTTGGGTTTTAATCATTAGATCATGCACACATTCGCACTCTTATCCATACTTCCAGATACTGCAGAAGATGAGGAATTACCTTGGTCGGAGAAAAAAACTTACCCCCACCGGTTGGAATCGAACACGGGACCCTTTGCACTGCATGCAGGTGCTCTACCTACTTAGTTACGGCGTCAGTCCAAGATCTTTGTCTTTGTCTCAAACGTTACAGTAAGCTTGCGTACTAGTCACCAGTGATATTTTTACCCTTTTCCATGTAATCAATAAAACTGATCACCTGTACAACCCAGAAAACACTGGCCATAACCTTGTTCACCGACAAAGTTGACTTTGCCTTTTTTAGATTTGGGTTACCTGGCGCCATCAACTTATTTGACTATGATCTACTTTCTTTAGCGTAGTGATGGTCTCAAAAATTCACTGGGATTTTTCGATAGAGCTCCAACTTCTTAACAGAAACAGTTTTTCTTTGCAACTTTTGCTTAGGTGTCAACAAGCGCGGCACCCACCCTGCACACAACTTCTGAAAGTCCAAAACATTAGTTAAAATATTACCTGCACGCTCTTTTGATATGTTTACAGCCTCTGCTATCTCAAACAACTTTAATCTGCGGTCTTCCCGTATTAAACGATGAATTGTTTCAATGATCTCTGCAGTTGCGACTTCCACAGGACGTCCAGAGCGAGGCTCATCTCTAGTACCCGTACGTTCCATTTTAAACTCTACAATCAACCTTTTAATTATTCTACATGAAGGGACAGAGCGAGGCTCATCACTAGTGCTCGTACGTCCCATTTTAAACTCTACAACCAACATTTTAATTATTGTATATGAAGGGACAGAGCGAGGCTCATCACTAGTACTCGTACGTCCCATTTTAAACTCTACAACCAAAATTTTAATTATTGTATGTGAAGGGACAGAGCGAGGCTCATCACTAGTGCTCGTACGTCCCATTTTAAACTCTACAACCAACCTTTTAATTATTGTATATGAAGGGACAGAGCGAGGCTTATCACTAGTACTCGTACGTCCCATTTTAAACTCTACAACCAACATTTTAATCATTGCATATGAAGGGACAGAGCGAGGCTCATCACTAGTGCTCGTACGTCCCATTTTAAACTCTACAACCAACCTTTTAATTATTGTATATGAAGGGACAGAGCGAGGCTTATCACTAGTGCTCGTACGTCCCATTTTAAACTCTACAACCAACCTTTTAATTATTGTATATGAAGGGACAGAGCGAGGCTCATCACTAGTGCTCGTACGTCCCATTTTAAACTCTACAACCAACCTTTTAATTATTGTATATGAAGGGACAGAGCGAGGCTCATCACTAGTACTCGTACGTCCCATTTTAAACTCTACAACCAACCTTTTAATTATTGTATATGAAGGGACAGAGTGAGGCTTATCACTAGTATTCGTACGTCCCATTTTAAACTCTACAACCAACCTTTTAATTATTGTATATGAAGGGACAGAACGAGACTCATCACTAGTACCCGTACGTCCCATTTTAAACTCTACAACCAACCTTTTAATTATTGTATATGAAGGGACAGAGCGAGACTCATCACTAGTACTCGTACGTCCCATTTTAAACTCTACAACCAGCCTTTTAATTATTGTATATGAAGGGACAGAGCGAGACTCATCACTAGTACCCGTACGTCCCATTTTAAACTCTACAACCAACCTTTTAATTATTGTATATGAAGGGACAGAGCAAGGCTCATCACTAGTACTCGTACGTCCCATTTTAAACTCTACAACCAACCTTTTAATTATTGTATATGAAGTGACAGAGCGAGACTCATCACTAGTACTCGTACGTCCCATTTTAAACTCTACAACCAACCATTTAATCATTGTATATGAAGGGACAGAGCGAGACTCATCACTAGTACACGTACGTCCCATTTTAAACTCTACAACCAACCTTTTAATTATTGTATATGAAGGGACAGAGCGAGGCTTATCACTAGTACACGTACGTCCCATTTTAAACTCTACAACCAACCTTTTAATTATTGTATATGAAGGGACAGAGCGAGGCTCATCACTAGTACTCGTACGTCCCATTTTAAACTCTACAACCAAACTTATAATTATTGTATTTGAAGTGACAGAGCGAAGCTCATCACTAGTACCCGTACGTCCCATTTTAAACTCTACTACCAACTTTTTAATTATTGTATTTGAAGTGACAGAGCGAGGCTCATCACTAGTACCCGTACGTCCCATTTTAAACTCTACAAACAACCTTTTAATTATTGTATTTGAAGGGACAGAGTGAGGCTCATCACTAGTACCCGTACGTCCCATTTTAAACTCTACTACCATCCTTTTAATTATTGTATTTGAAGTGACAGAGCGAGGCTCATCACTAGTACCCGTACGTCCCATTTTAAACTCTACTACCAACCCTTTAATTATTGTATTTGAAGTGACAGAGCGAGGCTCATCACTAGTACCCGTACTCCCATTTTAAACTCTACTACCAACCTTTTAATTATTGTATATGAAGGGACAGGGCGAGGCTCAACGTACCTTTACTCATCCTCAAAATTTTGATGGTCCTTCTCAAAATGGTCTCCCCTGAATGCGATGCACTTGTCCCAGCATTTCCGCCAGTCTTCAAAGATATGCTGGAAACCATTTTTGAGAGATCCTTCAAAATCGCCTCCGCAGCCTTCACCACTGCTTCTGATGATGGATAATGCCTCCCACGAAGGTGTTTCTTCAAGTTAGGGAATAGTAAAAGTCACATGGGGCTAAATCCGGACTATAGGCAGCGTGAGGGATGCACTTCACGTTGATTTTTACAAGATATACAGCAACAATATTGGTAATATGCAGCCACACATTATCGTGGTGCAGCATCTCCCTGCTTGACGGAGATGTGGTCTTTTGCGTCTGATATCGACTTGCAATGTTTTCAGGACATCCCTGTTGTATTGTCCAGTTACTGATGTGTGTGCAGGTACAACATGGTGATAAACCATTACATGAATATCAAAGAATGAGATGACCATAATTTTTCCAGCGGAAGCAACCACTTTTGTTCTTTGGAGGTTGGTGATGAAGTAAATTTCCACACTGAGCTTTGCTGTTTGTTCTCAGGATCAAAATGATGTAGCCAATTTTGATCAGCAGTGATTACGTTTGAAAGATACTCCGGATCTTCCTCTAACATCAACTTTAACTGCGTGTTACCTCCATTGCAGCTGTAGGCGATACTGAACATGTCTGAACTTGCCTGGTTCTCACAGGCGGGAACCAGGAGTACCAACAATGAAACTTCTACGGCGTGTTTGTTTCACATTAAGCTAACAGAATATAATAAGATTAAATTTTATTGCGAAAAATTATGACCGTCAAAAATTATGATCGTGCTTTAATGATCAACCCTCGTATTTAATCACAGCTCGCTTTTTTCAGTGTTTCATTTTCGTTAAATCTGTACACTTGTGTTGTTTAAAATGCTGTCATTCAAAAAGTGAAGAAGGTATTGACCTGTAACTATGGATACGAGCTACATTAGAGTTAGACTATATGATACTATCCGTAAAACTGGCACAGTGTCGCCATCTCTGTGTGAGACCTGGGACTTATCACGCGACCCAGGTACATTTAATTGGTCAAAATGTTTTTGTTGCTTTTGAGGGAATAACAAACAAGTTTCTTCTCAAACTGTAATATGAGATAGATAAAAATCTTACATTCTGAACATAAGTATTGAGTTGCATAGGTAACCAACCCAGTTATCTGCTCATATTTGCTTTTCCTGTCTTCGACTCAAAGATATACATGTATATACATTGTAAAGTGTTTGTAAAAATAAAAATCATAGCTGATTTAATGAGATATAAGTTCTAACAGGAGCTGTTTTGGCTGTAATTGTAACATCACTCTAAAATTGGTAACTCAGCCACCGTAGCGCCATCCATTATCGACTTGTGTAAAGTCGTCAGCCATCTATTCTCTTTTGGAGGGTTTAAATTTCGCAGGTGGTAATGCCGCGATTAAGAAGTGGTGCCAATGAAAAACGCCGTTCCTTAGGGCCAAAAAAGTTTGATGAATGGAATACGAGAAGAGTGCTGTAGTTATTTGTTGTGCGGAGGAAGACGAAAACTTCTTTGGGTTCACAAATAAACCCTTTTTTATTCTCTTTCCGTCTCCCTTCCGCGGACACAAAGGGATCCAGCCAACTTTTAAAAAGTCAACATGGTGGAGAGAGAGAGAAAAAAAACCGCATCGATGTTACTTGGTGTTTGCTTTAGATGGAATATAAAGGCAGAAGAAATGCAAAAGAAGAGAGGAACTTTGCAAACGGAAGATTTTTTTATGAAAGTAATTATTGTGCCTCTGTGTGCCTACGTCACAGCGGTTTATCGTCCAGCATTGCTACCAGTGACCTCGTAAGGCTATTGCTGTTTTAAGGTGCGTTCGTCATATATGGTCCTATCCCTTCATCGTCCGATATGACTCAACGTTTAAAGTTTTCCCTTATCCTTAAAGATGAATGTCTGGTAACTCTAAGCTATATGTACCCTGTACTCATTTGAACATCGTTTCATTCATCGTCCGATATGACTTAACGTTGTAGGTTTTCCCTTATCCTGAAAGATGAATGTCTAGTAACTCTATGCTCTATGTACCCTGTACTCATTTGAACATCATTTCATTCATCGTCCGATACGACTTAACGTTGGAGGTTTTCTCTTATCCTGAAAGATGAATGCCTGGTAACTCTAAGTTCTATGTGCCCTGTACTCATTTGAACATCATTTCATCCATCGTCCGATATGCCTTAACGTTGTAGGCTTTCCCTTATCCTGAAAGATGAATGTTTGGTAACTCTAAGCTCTATGTACTCCGTACTCATTTGAACATCATTTTATTCATCGTCCGATATGACTTAACGTTGGAGGTTTTCTCTTATCCTGAAATATGAATGTCTGGTAACTCTAAGCTCTATGTACCCTGTACTCATTTGAACATCATTTCATTCATCGTCCGATATGACTTAACGGTGGAGGTTTTCTCTTATTCTGAATGATGAATGTCTGGTAACTCTAAGCTCTATGTACCCTGCACTCATTTGAACATCATTTCATTCATTGTCCGATATGACTTAACGTTGTAGGTTTTCCCTTATCCTGAAAGATGAATGTCTAGTATCTCTAAGCTCTATGTACCCTGTACTCATTTGAACATCATTTCATTCATCGTCCGATATGACTTAACGTTGGAGGTTTTCTCTTATTCTAAAAGATGAATGTCTGGTAACTCTAAGCTCTATGTACCCTGTACTCATTTGAACATCATTTCATTCATCGTCCGATATGACTTAACGTTGTAGGTTTCCCCTTATCCTGAGAGATGAATGTCTAGTAACTCTAAGCTCTATGTACCCTGTACTCATTTGAACATCATTTCATTCATCGTCCGATATGACTTAACGTTGGAGGTTTTCTCTTATTCTAAAAGATGAAAGTCTGCTAACTCTAAGCTCTATGTACCCTGTACTCATTTGAACATCATTTCATTCATCGTCCGATATGACTTAACGTTGGAGGTTTTCTCTTAATCTAAAAGATGAATGTCTACTAACTCTAAGCTCTATGCACCCTATACTCATTTGAACATCATTTCATTCATCGTCCGATATGACTTAACGTTGGAGGTTTTCTCTTATTCTAAAAGATGAATGTCTGGTAACTCTAAGCTCTATGTACCCTGTACTCATTTGAACATCATTTCATTCATCGTCCGATATGACTTAACGTTGGAGGTTTTCTCTTATTCTAAAAGATGAATGATTGGTAACTCTAAGCTCTATGTATTCTGTACTCATTTGAACATCATTTCATTCATCGTCCGATATGACTTAACTTTGGAGGTTTTCTCTTATTCTAAAAGATGAATGTTTGGTAACGCTAAGCTCTATGTACCCTGTACTCATTTGAACATCATTTCATTCATCGTCCGATATGACTTAACGTTGGAGGTTTTCCCTTATCCTGAAAGATGAATGTCTGGTAACTCTAAGCTCTATGTACCCTGTACTCATTTGAACATCATTTCATTCATCGTCCGATATGACTTAGCTTTGGAGGTTTTCTCTTATTCTAAAAGATGAATGTTTGGTAACGCTAAGCTTTATGTACCCTGTACTCATTTGAACATCATTTCATTCATCGTCCGATATGACTTAACGTTGGAGCTTTTCTCTTATTCTAAAAGATGAATGTTTGGTAACTCTAAGCTCTATGTACTCTGTACTCATTTGAACATCATTTCATTTATCGTCCGATATGACTTAACTTTGGAGGTTTTCTCTTATTCTAAAAGATGAATGTTTGGTAGCGCTAAGCTCTATGTACCCTGTACCCATTTGAACATCATTTCATTCATCGTCCGATATGACTTAACGTTGGAGGTTTTCTCTTTTTCTGAAAGATAAATGTCTGGTAACCCTAAGCTCTATGTATCCTGTACTCATTTGAACATAATTTCATTCATCGTCCGATATGACTTAACGTTGGAGGTTTTCTCTTATTCTAAAAGATGAAAGTCTGGTAACTCTAAGCTCTATGTACCCTGTACTCATTTGAACATCATTTCATTCATCGTCCGATATGACTTAACGTTGGAGGTTTTCTCTTATTCTAAAAGATGAATGTTTGGTAACGCTAAGCTCTATGTACCCTGTACTCATTTGAACATCATTTCATTCATCGTCCGATATGACTTAACGTTGGAGGTTTTCCCTTATCCTGAAAGATGAATGTCTGGTAACTCTAAGCTCTATGTACCCTGTACTCATTTGTACATCATTTCTTTCATCGTCCGATATGACTTAGCTTTGGAGGTTTTCTCTTATTCTAAAAGATGAATGTTTGGTAACGCTAAGCTCTATGTACCCTGTACTCATTTGAACATCATTTCATTCATCGTCCGATATGACTTAACGTTGGAGCTTTTCTCTTATTCTAAAAGATGAATGTTTGGTAACTCTAAGCTCTATGTACTCTGTACTCATTTGAACATCATTTCATTTATCGTCCGATATGACTTAACGTTGGAGCTTTTCTCTTATTCTAAAAGATGAATGTCTAGTAACTCTAAGCTCTATGTGTCCTGTACTCATTTGAACATCATTTCATTCATCGTCCGATATGACTTAACGTTGGAGATTTTCCCTTATCCTGAAAGATGAATGTCTGGTAACTCTAAGCTCTATGTACCCTGTACTCGTTTGAACATCATTTCATTCATCGTCCGATATGACTTAGCTTTGGAGGTTTTCTCTTATTCTAAAAGATGAATGTTTGGTAACGCTAAGCTCTATGTACCCTGTACTCATTTGAACATCATTTCATTCATCGTCCGATATGACTTAACGTTGGAGCTTTTCTCTTATTCTAAAAGATGAATGTTTGGTAACTCTAAGCTCTATGTACTCTGTACTCATTTGAACATCATTTCATTTATCGTCCGATATGACTTAACGTTGGAGCTTTTCTCTTATTCTAAAAGATGAATGTCTAGTAACTCTAAGCTCTATGTATCCTGTACTCATTTGAACATCATTTCATTCATCGTCCGATATGACTTAACGTTGGAGATTTTCTCTTATTCTAAAAGATGAATGTTTGGTAACTCTAAGCTCTATGTACTCTGTACTCATTTGAACATCATTTCATTCATCGTCCGATATGACTTAACTTTGGAGGTTTTCTCTTATTCTAAAAGATGAATGTTTGGTAGCGCTAAGCTCTATGTACCCTGTACCCATTTGAACATCATTTCATTCATCGTCCGATATGACTTAACGTTGGAGGTTTTCTCTTTTTCTGAAAGATAAATGTCTGGTAACCCTAAGCTCTATGTATCGTGTACTCATTTGAACATCATTTCATTCATCGTCCGATATGACTTAACGTTGGAGGTTTTCTCTTATTCTAAAAGATGAAAGTCTGGTAACTCTAAGCTCTATGTACCCTGTACTCATTTGAACATCATTTCATTCATCGTCCGATATGACTTAACGTTGGAGGTTTTCTCTTATTCTAAAAGATGAATGTTTGGTAACTCTAAGCTCTATGTATTCTGTACTCATTTGAACATCATTTCATTCATCGTCCGATATGACTTAACTTTGGAGGTTTTCTCTTATTCTAAAAGATGAATGTTTGGTAACGCTAAGCTCTATGTACCCTGTACTCATTTGAACATCATTTCATTCATCGTCCGATATGACTTAACGTTGGAGGTTTTCCCTTATCCTGAAAGATGAATGTCTGGTAACTCTAAGCTCTATGTACCCTGTACTCATTTGAACATCATTTCATTCATCGTCCGATATGACTTAGCTTTGGAGGTTTTCTCTTATTCTAAAAGATGAATGTTTGGTAACGCTAAGCTCTATGTACCCTGTACTCATTTGAACATCATTTCATTCATCGTCCGATATGACTTAACGTTGGAGCTTTTCTCTTATTCTAAAAGATGAATGTTTGGTAACTCTAAGCTCTATGTACTCTGTACTCATTTGAACATCATTTCATTTATCGTCCGATATGACTTAACGTTGGAGCTTTTCTCTTATTCTAAAAGATGAATGTCTAGTAACTCTAAGCTCTATGTGTCCTGTACTCATTTGAACATCATTTCATTCATCGTCCGATATGACTTAACGTTGGAGATTTTCTCTTATTCTAAAAGATGAATGTTTGGTAACTCTAAGCTCTATGTACTCTGTACTCATTTGAACATCATTTCATTCATCGTCCGATATGACTTAACTTTGGAGGTTTTCTCTTATTCTAAAAGATGAATGTTTGGTAACGCTAAGCTCTATGTACCCTGTACCCATTTGAACATCATTTCATTCATCGTCCGATATGACTTAACGTTGGAGGTTTTCTCTTATTCTGAAAGATAAATGTCTGGTAACCCTAAGCTCTATGTATCCTGTACTCATTTGAACATCATTTCATTCATCGTCCGATATGACTTAACGTTGGAGGTTTTCCCTTATCCTGAAAGATGAATGTCTGGTAACTCTAAGCTCTATGTACCCTGTACTCATTTGAACATCATTTCATTCATCGTCCGATATGACTTAGCTTTGGAAGTTTTCTCTTATTCTAAAAGATGAATGTTTGGTAACGCTAAGCTCTATGTACCCTGTACTCATTTGAACATCATTTCATTCATCGTCCGATATGACTTAACGTTGGAGCTTTTCTCTTATTCTAAAATATGAATGTTTGGTAACTCTAAGCTCTATGTACTCTGTACTCATTTGAACATCATTTCATTCATCGTCCGATATGACTTAGCTTTGGAAGTTTTCTCTTATTCTAAAAGATGAATGTTTGGTAACGCTAAGCTCTATGTACCCTGTACTCATTTGAACATCATTTCATTCATCGTCCGATATGACTTAACGTTGGAGCTTTTCTCTTATTCTAAAATATGATTGTTTGGTAACTCTAAGCTCTATGTACTCTGTACTCATTTGAACATCATTTCATTCATCGTCTGATATGACTTAACTTTGGAGGTTTTCTCTTATTCTAAAAGATGAATGTTTTGTAACGCTAAGCTCTATGTACCCTGTACTCATTTGAACATCATTTCATTCATCATTCGATATTACTTAACTTTGGAGGGTTTCCCTTATCCGGAAAGATGAATGTCTGGTAAACAGTTAGTTCTATGAACCCTGTACTCATTTAAACATCATTTCATTCATCGTCCGATATGGCTTAACGTTGGAGGTTTTCTCTTATTCTGAAAGATAAATGTCTGGTAACCCTAAGCTCTATGTACCCTGTACTCATTTGAACATCATTTCGTTCATCGTCCGTAATGACAACGTGGGCAGGGAGTGGGGAAGGTACATTTTTATGGCAGCTTTCCGAATAAATGAAGCAAAATAACGATACTCTATCTCACGCTGTTTTAATCCTGCTGTAAACAAGACGGAGCTGACTCATCTCGCCACGTGTTAGAGGCTACATGCATGCACATAAGTTTTGCAACACTAGCAGTCGAATGGGTAGAGCCAGAATGAAAAATTCAATGCCATAACCGGGATTTGAACCACGGATCTTCTGGTTTCCGTCCAGCCGCTCTAACCATTTGAGCTACTATGACCAACGTGCCAGCATGACATTAAACTCTCCAACTGACTCGTGTGGCATGACAGTTTGAATCAGTACAAACAAATAATTTGGTGAAAAGCACTTAAGTCAATATTTATTTTCTAGTTTACGTACATAGAATTGAGTATCATAGATAAAAGGTACGGACGTGTTTAAGTAAATGTTATTTTGGATGTTGTTGCAGCCCCGGAGAAAGACATGGTTATGACGTGGCGGACCTCCGAAGTGAGTAACGTGGTCAACTTGTCGTGTTGGACACGTGACGTGTATCCACAGCCAAAGATGTTCTTGTACATGGAGAGTAACATAGAGTAAGTATCACCTTCATTTGTTTATTAACACAAGGCGTGGTATTGTTTGTTTAAGCTAATTTCCCATTCAGCTGGAGGCTTGACACTTTAAGCATAGCTCAGAACTATAGGACAAAGGAAATTTAACTCACTTTCAAGAGAATAATTGCACCTCAAACTAAGTTTTATACGAAAATCTGTCAAATATTTTGAGCTTTTGAAAAATATCTTTAAATATTTTAATTATTATATCACAAGTTATTATCATGACAAATGATATAAATAGGAGGTTGTTCTGTAAACCTTCCGACTTAATAAAGATACATGAGATTTTTTCGGAATATTTTTTCATTTATTTATCTTTCAACAGAGTCCCCTTGTAACTCTACACATTTCTCCCAGCGATGCTCCCATCTCTCTACCCCGTTCAAATAGTACTCGGCGTTTTTCAACATAGTCTCCTTGTAACTCTACACACTTATGCCAGCGATGCTCCCATCTCTGTAACCCGTCCAAATAGTACTCGGCGTTTTTCAACATAGTCTCCTTGTAACTCTACACACTTCTCCCAGCGATGCTCTCATCTCTGTAACCCGTCCAAATAGTACTCGGCGTTTTTCAACATAGTCTCCTTGTAACTTTATACACTTCTCCCAGCGATGCTCTCATCTCTGTAACCCGTCCAAATAGTACTCGGTGTTTTTCAACATAGTCTCCTTGTAACTCTACACACTTCTCCCAGCGATGCTCTCATCTCTGTAACCCGTCCAAATAGTACTCGGCGTTTTTCAACATAGTCTCCTTGTAACTCTACACACTTCTCACAGTGATGCTCCCTTCTCTGTAACCCGTCCGAATAGTACTCGGCGTTTTTCAACATAGTCTTCTTGTAGCTCTACACACATATCCCAGCGGTGCTCTCATCTCTGTAACCCGTCCAAATAGTACTCTGCGTATTTCAACATAGTCTCCTTGTAACTCTGCAGACTTCTCCCAGCGATGCTCCCTTCTCTGTAACCCGTCCAAATAGTACTCTGCGTTTTTCAACATAGTCTCCTTGTAACTCTACACACTTCTCCCAGCGATGTTCCTATTTCTCTAACCCGTCCAAATAGTACTCGGCGTTTTTCAACATAGTATCCTTGTAACTCTACACACTTCTCCCAACGATGCTTCCATCTCTGTAACGCGTCCAAATAGTATTCGGCGTTTTTGTCTGCAATATAATTGTTCACGAAGGTGATTGCTTCTTCACTTGACGAAAATCGCTGTCCTCCGAGCGCGATTTTCAGATGAGGGAACAAAAATAAGTCGCTTAGGGCTATATCTGGTGAGTCAAGCAGTTCAAACCGTAATTCGCAGATTTTCGCCATTGCAAGCGCTGAGGTGTGTTGGTAAAACAGGATTTCTTTTACTGCAAATGTGACCGTTTTTCGTCAAGTTCTGTCTTCAGCTTATCAAGCAATGATGCGTAGTATGCTTCTGTAATGGTTTCTCCTTTTTGAAGACAGTCTATTAAACTAACTTCATGAATATCCCAAAAACCGTCGCCATTACTTTCCAAGCCGAAAAAAGAGATTCTTTTATTTTTTTTAGCCGGTTTCCCCTTTACAGTCCACTGTTAGAAATGTATTTTTGTTTCGGGCGTAAAATGCTGAATGAATGTTTCATCTACAGTATTCGGCGCCAAAACCCCGATTTATTGTGTCTAAACTGCGCCAACAGAGTGTTGGAAATGTTCCTTAAAACACGTTTCGGTCTAATGTAAGCAAATGCGGCACCCAACGCACGGACAGCTTTCTCATGTCCAAATGTTGATTTAACATGTGACAAACACGTTCTTTTGACATGTTCCTAGCCTCTGCTATATCTCTCACTTTAATTTGGCGGTCGTGCAGCTTCACTTGGTGAACTTTGGCAATTGTTTCGTCGGTAGTTGCAGTTTTTGGACGTCCCGAACGTTGATCGTCTCCCAAGCTCTTACCGCCACGTTTAAATTCAACTACCCAAAATTTGACTGTGGTAAATGATGGTGCAAATTCCCCATACACAGATTGCAAGTCATCTGTGATTTGCGTAGGCTTATTGCCTTTCAAAAATAAATATTGAATGAGAGCTCGTAACTCGAATTTGTCCATTTTCATAAAAGAACTCACATCAACTCACTCAACCGACTGTTATATAACAACTGAGCATCCAAAATGGCTGAAACGTTGGTGAGTAACTGTCAACAGATGAACAACGAAATTCACTAGCTCTTATTTACGAGTGCTGCCATCTTCATGTTGCCGTCGGAAACTTTTTAGACCATACTCGTAAATGGTTTAGGATGCCATATCCTGAAAGTAATTTAAAAATGCAAAATAACCTTTTCTGTCCTGTACTTGAGTAAGCCACGTAGGCGATTCAGCACGGAGATCTAAGCTTTGTCTATTGTACCTATGGATTTGATATCGAATTGAGAAAAGGTTATTTACAGCAAGATGGAGTGACGTGCCATACATCTAATGACACCATGGAACTTGTAACCTGTTTCTTTGATAATCGAATAATGTCAAAGATTTGTGGTCCCCCAGATCCCCTGACCTAACTCACCGGATTTTTTCTTGTTGGGGTATGTAAAAATAGAGTGTACAAGAATAGGCCATGGACAATTGATGTTCTCAAGGAATCCATTCGAAGCGAAATAAGTAACATTGGCGAGGATACTCTGCGTAAAACTTCAGAGAATATGGTGAGACGAGTACAAACATGTATAGATGCTGGTGGAGGACACTTCCAACATTTTCTCTGAGATGTAAATAGTGTAATGTAATCTCCCAATTGTGTATTATATTCTCCCAAAGTTGTACGTTTGTCCTATTATTGGTTCAAACGTTATGGCCTGTTGAAGTGGTTCAGGTTTAAATGGACGGCACTGTACTTGTGTAACTCAGTTTTTGTGATGCTGTTCTGTTTTTATCTCTGATAAAACAACTTTGTTCTCTTCAGCCTCGATAACAGAAACAAACGACTACATAACGGTTTGACAAACAAACATCGAGTAGAGCACTAACGTGATACAATTTACACGAGTGTCAAACCTTTCTGATGGTGATTCTATGTAACTACTTTCTGTAGTTCTTGACGCCACTAATTGATGTACCAGGTCTTGACCCTCTGTGAAACGTTCCTATCAACGTAATCTGTTGTCTTAGTTACAGTACATTCACACTGTCAATATTTGTAATGCACTACTGCATTTTATTACATTTTACAAGAAAAAGAAATTAAAATTTTTTCCCAGCACTCAAAACCACGTATAATATTTCTAAATGAGTACATAAATCCCAGGAAATTAACAAAGTCACTTCATTTTTTGACCAGAGCATGTATGAGCCATATCCATAAAATATGGCTCTGGAGCCATGAGGAACGCTATTACGCGAGATCCGGCAACACTGGCGTGTAGCTTTGTTTCACCCCTTCAAATCCCCATCACAACGAACCCCTCGGAACCATTAGTCTTGACTGGGCAGCCGTTTGCGATGAAGCTTCCTATCACTACCGCCGCAAAGCGTGAGTTGCGTGCAGTGATCCGTTTTTTGAATGCCAAGGGCACTTCCCCCATTGAAATTCATCGTCAGTTATGCGAAGTCTATGGAACACAGTGTATGGACTTCAAAAACGTGCGAAAGTGGGTCAGAGAGTTCAAAGACGGACGTACAGACATCCAGCGTTCTGGTCGGCCTTCGGTTTCAGCCGAAACAATTGCAAAAGTGGAGCAAGAAATGCTTAAAGATCGGCGTGTGACAGTTCGCGAGCTGTGCGAACTTATCTCTGAAGTCAGTAAGACTACGATTGACAAGATTTTCCTCCCGAGTTCGAATCTCGGTCAGGGTGAGTTACCTGGATAAGGTTTTTCCGGGGTTTTCGCCTATCCTGAAAGACGAATTTCAGGTAACTCTGAGCTCTATGGACCCTGGGCTCATTTCAGCATAATTTCAACCATTCCATTTGTCGTCCGATATGACTTAACGTTAGAGGATGTAACTTACAACTTACTTGACCGAACATTTGCATTATCGCAAGGTGTGTGCGAAGTGGGCCCTCAAAATGCTCACCGAAGACCATAAACGGCAACGTGTTGAAGCGGCCCACCGATTCCTGGAGTGCTATGCAGAACAGGGCGAGGAATTGTTGGATTCAACTGTCACTGGCGAGGAAACCTGGGTGCACTACACTACACCAAAAATTAAAGAACGTTCTCGTCATTGGCGGCATTCAAATTCGCCGAAGCCGCGAAAGTTCAAACTGAAATTTTCTGCCAGCTAGGTGATGGCCAGTGTGTTCTGGGACAGAAAAGGTGTATTGTTGTGCGAGTTTATGCTTACCGGCACAACAATAAACGCCACTAGCTACTTTGAGACTTTAAAAAAAAAACTGCGACGTGCCATTCGAAATCGAAGAAGGGGAATGCTAACGAAGGGAGTGATTTTTCATCACGACAGTGTTCGTCACCATACTGCACATGCAACGGCAGATCTTCTGACCCAGTTCGGATGAGACATCCTCACCCATCCCTCCTACAGTCCAGACCTAGCACCTAGTGATTATCATCTGTTTCCTGAGTTGAAGTCACAGCTGGGTGGAACACATTTCCAGACCGACGAGGTTGAGCACTACCTGCGCAACTTGGTGGGAGAGTGCTATGACAAGGGTATACAAAAACTGCCACAGCGCATGCAAAAGTGCATCGATCGAAATGGTGATTATGTTGAAAAATAGCTGTAAGTTCCGCCTTTCCATCAATGTAACATTCATTGAAATAAACATGTTTTGTGTATTAAATAAAATTGAAGACCTTATTTTACGGACACCGGCCTTGTATTATATTCAATTGTTATAGTTGATACAATGCTAAAAGGTACAGTAATAAATGATTTTAAGTAACCGCCAAAATATATAGGGAGAGTATTCGCACATCTTTTCTGTTAGGAAGTATTTCAATCCATGTTTGACATCAGGTATCGGACGAAACCATGGCAATATCACAGAGTCACTTGTTGCTCTGAATTCTTTTAATCTCTGCTTCTGACGTGCTCTTGGGCCTGTTTGGTCCAGGCAGCATATTGTCTTTGTGCCGAGTAAACTGTTTATACGTCATTTCCACTGGCTGGGTATACAATAAGCTTTGTGTTAATGAAGCCACACCTGCACCTGCCCCTCGAGGTTCTATACGGCTTTACAAACGTGGGACAACACCAACAGGCTTTTAATAGATCTGCAGAATGTTTATAAAAACACTCGCTCAACAAAATAACAAATGAATCTGGTGCATTTTCCGTCTTATATTATGTGATCTCATAAATAAAGTCGGTATTTTCATTTTGTTGTTTACAGGATGTCATTGCTATTGTTGCGTACATTAAGAGTATGTATCAGTCTTTAGTTGTTAATAAACAATTACAAAATGGATATAACAAAGTTTGAACTTAGAGTCTTTCTAAAACACTACTCGAAACAAGATTACGAGGATGGGTCGAAAAGTAATGCCTCCTATTTTTTTATCTTTTAATTGCCAAGAAAATTTAATCCAATTTACATAGCTTGAAAACTACAACATTGACGATTAATTTTTGACTATTCAATATAATCTCCGTCCTTTTCCACAATTATGGTCCATCTTTTAACTAGGGCATGTATTCCAGTGTGGTAAAACACACGGTCTTGCTTCCTAAGCCATTGACGCACGGACGTTTTCACAGCCTCCTCATCTTCAAAATGAATCCCACGATGAGCTTCCTTTAGTGGCACGAACAGATGAAAGTCTGATGGTGCCGGGTCAGGGCTGTAAGACTTGCCATCCCAATTTCTCAACTTCTGCAGCGGTGTAACGACTGGTGTGTGGTCTTGTATTGTCATGCAAAAGAAGAACATCCACCATAGTTTTTGTTGGGCGAACTCGGCGAAGACGTGCTTTCCGCTTTCTGAGAGTTCTGACGTATTGGACAGGATTTATTGTGCATCCCTGCTCCAAAAACTAAATCATAAGCTCACCCTCTGCATCCCAAAACACTGTCGCCATAACTTTCCCTGCCGACCGCTGAGTTTTGAATTTTTTTTTTTTTTCGGTAACGTTGTGTGATGTCATTCCATTGACTGCCTCTTTGATTCAGGTTCAAAAAAATGAACTCACGTTTCGTCCCCAGTAACAATTTTTTCCAGAAATTCCTCTCCCTCTAATTTGAAGCGTTTCAAGTGTTCGGAGGCTATTGTTTTCCTTGTTTCTTTGTTTTGGTCGGTTAACATTCTTGGTACCCAATGTGAACAAACTTTTCAGTAACCCAGTTGTTGAAAAATCGTCATCACACTGCCTTTACTGAGGGAGGTAATGCAACACAATTCACCTGTTGTTAACCGCAGATCAGTACGAATGCTGTCATCGACGCGCTGAATGTTGCATGAAGTCACTGCAGTCATCAGCCTGCAGCTTCGCTTTTCATCTGTCAATGGTGTTTGCCCTTCAGCTTCGTTACAGCGATGAGCCCATCGTCTAACAGTGCTGACATCAATCGTTGCATCACCATACACATTTTTTAGCCTTTCGTGAATGCGAATTGGCGTTTCACCTTCCGCAGTAAAAAAATTCAATCACAGAACGCTGTCTAATACGAATATCGATGTCAGCCATTTTGCAAGAGGATGCAGTGCTGCCACCTGTTGACTTAGGAAGTTACTACTGAAGGGGATTGAAGAAGAAGGTTTGAGGAATAGCGCCAAATTCAAAGTTTTCACATAACTTATTATTTAAGGAAAAAAATAGGAGGCATTACTTTTTGACGCACCCCCGTATAAAGCCACTGTCGCAGCTCGAAGAACATGTGAAGTGGAAGGAGGAGGTGTCGTTAGTGAGCGTGTGACACAGCGATAGTTCCAACGTGTCAACAATGGAGACGAAGACACTAAAGGTTTACCACGTTCTGGAAGACCTGAAGTATGGAATATTCAGGATAAACGCGAGAAAATCCACAAAAAGTACGCGTAAACTTTCAGAAGGAATTGATGCATCAAAAGATATTGTGACTTGTGAGTTCGTAGAATTAAAAGTCCAAGTTGCAGAAATTCAAAACGTTCTTTATTTACGTAAAACTAGCAGCAGAATTACGTCACAAACACAATTACAATCTACCAAGATCAATGACCACAACAAGCAGCTTACGCAACTTTCACTGTTTACAACTCTGTTTAGTTATACCTCGGCTAGCTTTTAATATTCTTCTGTTATATTCTTACTTACGAGCAATGAAAACTCTAAGTTAAAAGTGTGGTAACGAGTGAAGAAATCATTAAGAATTTTAATTTGAACTTCTATAAGAAATAAATCTTTTTGTTTATTTCTTTTAACACCAAATCCATTACAATTCTTATCACAAAACTTTATACTGTGATCGGAATCAATCTAATACTTCAAATTGAACTAACACTTAAATGTTTTCTAACAATTTAAAAAGCGTCCGATCTCTTCGGCGTTCCAGAAAGAAAGATGAATTTTCTTTTGGTTTCTACACCAAGATTATTTAATCCTTCGTTATTATCGCTACCCATATATTTACTTTTATATGATTGGCCGATTTACTACTACGTCACTACATTACCTAATACAATTATTACTACGGCCAATCAGAAAATTACATATACTTTTACATAATTTTGTTTGTTGTCATTTATAAATTTATACAAATCATTTATAAATTTGTACAAATAATTTGAAACAGTTGTATTTATTTATATTTAAAAAGGTTTTGAAAAATTTATAAACAATAAACAATAATGAATTAGTTCCCATATTAAAGCAGTTTACGCCGCCATAACTTTACGAAATACTACAGGAACCTTCTTTGTGTTCATTCTTCTGTAACATGTAATTTTGATAAAATAATAAAATTTTATGTGAAAACAATCTATTCTAGGTAAGAATTTGGGATACTGATTACATGAAATGAATAATTTATACATTTTGGACAACCTAAATAAGAGAAATTAAGAAATGTCTAAAGCAACGATAAAAAATATACTTGACATGAACTATAGAAAAGATAGTCGGGTCTTTCTCTGTTTCTGCTGCACGTACGTTCAATTAGGGGGGTTGTGAATCATTCTCTTCTCTTTTCCTTAAGTGTTTAGTCTCCATTTCTGGTCACGTAGACAACTGCCGCTCGTACGCAGGGTCAGTAACTTTAATCTCTAAGATCACTTTCCTTCTATATCTGAGTTTAATCCTCTTAAAGAACTTCTGAATACTCTCTATGGAATCCCTGACAGTTCGGTGCGCTGAGAGTGCGTATATCATACTCTCTCCCAGCCGGCGCTGGAGCCATGCCCTGCCCCATGTGCGGAACAACAGGCAGAGGGACTATCACTATAACTCTCTAGGTTCTTCTCTCCCTCTAATAATAAATATAGAAAATACTGAATGCCACCTATAAGCTTCATACACATATTTCTTCGGAAATACACGTTTTGAGGCACCTGAGTAAAAATAATCATTTTTAGGAGAAAATTCACAGGTCGTATATGCTTAATAACTTCCGAAGATGCAACAGGAAGAGTTTCAAGAAATTTATCGTCCAAATCATGCAAAATGTTTCCTAAGTCTTCAATTTCTTTAGATTGTCTCTAAAGACCTTTATTAAAATACAGTATATTTAAAAGATTTTTATGCCAAATACAAAATATATCTGAAAACTTCTGGAAGTGTACCCAGAATTTATCACTCTGGATAACTTCCAGAGAATTGGTAAAAGATCTACAAAAAATTCAGATATTGTTAAAGCATGTAATTTACCTTAAATATTTTTTTTTGTGAAAATTTTTGTAAAATATTCATTGTTGCATTAGTTTCCCATTCTCACTTTTTCTCAAATACGAGGTCCTTATTCACTTTTTATCTTTTAGACATACAAAGAGAATGGAATTAAAATGCTGTCACCTAGACAACCAGTGGTTTAAAACATTTGACTATCGCCTAAATCTACTGTATTCTCATATTACCTCGTAACTACAATTAAATTAATGTATATATTTATTTACAATCTCTATAATGTACTTTGTAATTAGTGGTTTCATAAAGAAATCTAAGGCTTGTGGGATTGTTTTATACCTACATCCATTTGAATATTCAGAATTTAGACAATACCGAAATTGTGGTACAATGACAAGATGATGTGAAGTAACGCTTTTGTCTTGTTTGCAGTGAACCGCTGCCTGATGTGCAGGTGATGATTGTCAAGAAAAGAAACGCCTTCGACATTTCGGCCCACAAACTGTTCAACTCTAGGGAAGTGATCGTTCCTACAATATTCCACTGCGAACTGAGGATACCTGAGGCCAGCTACGTCACAAGGAAAAGTCTACTCTTTTATCCAGGTAAGCCAACAATCTTAAATCTGATTTCATGTCTGTAGCTCTCTGGTTCCTGAGATACAATAGGGTGGAGGTGGTGGAGTTTCTCAATACTTAACATGACCTATTTCGGAAGAGAAGTAAAGCCGGATGTCCCCTATTGTTGATATAAGGCATGCATAAGAACCTCAAGGTTTCATAGAACCACACGCCTGATCTTCCTCCAGGGGATGCTCCGCCTGGGGGCATAGGTACAATAGATCAAGACAGATCGCAGTGCCGCATCCAGTTCCAGCTATAAAGGGGCTTCTGAACAAATCACATCTGATAGACATGGGACCTCGGAACCAGAGCAGATATGAACTTGTGTACATCAATAATCAATTTAAATTTAAACTTCTCAAAATGTATTAACAAGTTCAGAAATTGAATTAAACTACTATATACGACCACGACCGTGGACGACTCGATACTTAGTGATTGCAATATGTATTTGTTTGAAATAAACCTTAGGTATTTCTAAACTTTTAAGTTTCTGCTATACAAGGACAGAAAACAGTCCTGGCTTAATGTCATCACCTATCCGTGCTTGAACATCATTTCATTCATCGTCCGATATGACTTAACGTTGGAGGTTTTATCTTATCCTGAAAGATGAATGTCTGGTAACTGTAAGCTCTATGTACCCTGTACTCATTTGAACATCATTTCATTCATCGTCCGATATGACTTAACTTTGGAGGTTTTATCTTATCCTGAAAGATGAATGGCTGGTAACTGTAAGCTCTATGTACCCTGTACTCATTTGAACATCATTTCATTCATCGTTCGATATGACTTAACGTTGGAGGTTTTCTCTTATCCTGAAAGATGAATGGCTGGTAACTGTAAGCTCTATGTACCCTGTACTCATTTGAACATCATTTCATTCATCGCCCGATATGACTTAACGTTGGGGGTTTTCTCATATTCTGAAAGACGAATGTCTGGTAACTCTAAGCACTATGTACCCTGTACTCATTTGAACATCATTTCATTTATCGATATATCTTAACGTTGGACTTGACGGGTCAGTTCGACCGAAATTCGAACCTTGACCTCTTGTACCTGAGGCACGTATGCTACACCTACGTCACAGAGACGAAATCACCTGTGTAAGATCTCCCGTAATCTGGATCAGAGCTATGCTCTCTGCTGATGGGGGATGTTCTCATATTTCCAATTTTGAAGGAATATATCCTAAAACTTTCTTTTCTTAATTATAGAGGATTAAAAGATAATCAGGTGATTTTCACAAGCAATTCCGATACACATGCGTGCGAATATGTGAATCCCATGGTGACCAAACAAAAGAAGATAGACCACAAGTGTTACACAGAAAATTGGAAACGTGATTCTGTAGGCGTTTTCATTTACGGTGATTTCGTGTAAGGAAGGAATGGTTTTATCATTGACCAGTGAGGTTTAGTTGATATGTGTTAGTTTACATTTGTAGAAATAATATTTATTTAAAATTTACAGTGATACTTCAGTTCCCGGGGGATTTTTTTTTAATAATTTAAGCAATAACAATTGTGCTTACATGTTGTAAATTCATACACTTTTTAACTTGATATTTTTTAACCTTTACATCACATCCGTACCGTAAACTTTGAAGTTTTTCTAGACATTGAGGGCTTCAAAAATGTTTTTAAACTCCTGTAAGGTGCTTTACTAGAAGCCGTTAATAAAGTGCTATATTGTTACAAATGAAAACATCAATTGCCGCTTAACGTATTCTATTTATTGCTTAGGCGAATAGAATCACCAGTGATCTGTTAACTCACAACAGAAGTGTACCATTCACTCAACTGTCTCTTTTGTCCCAGTTCAACTTAACTGTCATTCGGGCAATGATTACGTTCTTATAAGACTCTGACATAACTAGATTTGGGAAATACAACAAGGAGGGGAATAACAATAATAATGAGAATAAAGAGAATAATGGAACTCTGGTATAAGTGTATTAAGGGGCAGAAAGGAGAATTATTGAATCTGTGCATAAAACAACAGAAAAGCATTACGGGTGGTCGGAATTCGAAAGAATGGTATCGAAGTTAGGCATGGGAGATTTATGGAGAACAGAGGAGTCAAATCATAGCGGTTTTTGGAAGGAAGTGTGAACTAGAGTAAAAGACATAGATAGGTAGGAGATATGGGAAAGTATAGAAGAAAAGAAATCTTTCGATTTAAAGACAGAATGGGGTAGGGAAAATATATAGGTCAATGTGGCAAAACTGGAAGAGAAGGTATAGCATGGATGTGAGTAGAAATGTTATATCTATAAGGGTTGAGGAGTAATGACGTGGGCATATGTACTACTACAGGGGGATTTTAGGACTTATTTCGCCCGTGGGGTTATTTCACCCTGGCTTATTTCACCCTATGCCTGCTTCAGGGGTGTACCGTCTTCAGCCTTGACTTTATTTGGAGTTGAGGGAGGACGGCTTTTTTTTTTTTTTTTTTTTTTTTTTTTTTTGCTTTATTAGGTTATGTATGCATGTGTTAACAATTTGTCAAATGTCGTTATTGGCTAATTGCAATACTGTTAATATTTGTCATATTTATATTTTATCCATTTAATATCGTATATGTTTTTTTCTTTAATATATTCTTTTCTTTATTTTATTATATATTTATTTTATTATTATTATTTTTTTAAAAGTTATTATTTTTTATTTATTTAATTTTTGTTTATTATTTTCATATATATAGTTTCGTTTTGTTTTAGTAGTAGTTTTTTTAATACCATTTTTTTTAATTAACAATCTTTGTGGTATGTGTACAGTTATGGTATGTACACAATCGTCATTTTTCAAGCTAAAAGTATTCGGAGATGTACTTGGATCTCGTCTTTCCCGGCTTCCTTTATCCTGGCGTGGTGTTGTATCAGGATGACGATTGGTGGCGCCATGGTCTCCGTCTTCTTGTAGTTTTCTGCTGCTGCAATCAGCTGCCTCCTGTACGGTCTCTCGGAGGCGTTCGCGATGTACCTGTACATCCGGTCTTGTATGTGTTGTTCAAGTGGGGTTGCCTTACAGATGTCGTACACTTCTTCGTTTCTGTGCCAGGGTACGAGTTTGTTAGCTGTTCTTAAGGGTATGTATGACTGAAATTTCATGAAAATCGTGAAAAAAACGACTTTTTTTTTATTTTAATTCTATAAAATAATTTAGACATTCCCGAATGTGAAAAATGCATAATTTGCCTCCGAACGCCATTTTTAAATGCTTATTTAAATGTCGGTGGCCTTTAAACTCTGTCAGAGTCACGCCCTCTTTTGCCTACATCCACATTCTTTGTATGCTTTCCGTTTTTAAATTTTCAATTCAAGAGAAGAAAAATAAGGCTTTCAGACAAAATAGTTCCTAAAATGTTGCCAATATATCAGAGGCTGGCTCCTACAACATTACTAGAGATGTGCAAAACAGGAAAAACACAGAATGCCAATGAATCTTTGCATCATGTCATATGGAATAAGTGCCCAAAGGAAGTTTTCATATCAAAACAAAAATTGGATCTTGCTGTTATTAAAAGCATCAGTGAGTTTAACATGGGTAGTCTTAAGTCATTGGAGCTGCAGCAAAATATCAGAGGTGAAAGTGTAGTAGACTCAGCAAGGAAAACTTCAGTGCAGCGAGATCAGACTCGTGTCCTGCAAAGCAAGAAGCGAAGTTGTGCAGAAGAAAAGCAACATCTAAAGATGAAAAAGGTGGAAAAAGCAGTAACAGAGGAGAGGAAAAAGAAATCTGAGGGTCCAACCTATCAGCCTGGTGGATTTTAATGTGAGTTATGCAATCAAATCTTTAATCGCTGTTTTCTCAATGTTCATATTTTCAGCATTTTTCTTCCTGTAAAATGCTCCTTGCGATGCAGTTTTTGTACTACATTCATGAAATTTCCTACACAGGTTCAGAATATCATGAGGAATGGAAATTGCCCTAGGTTTTATTGTGAAATGTATATAAGCATATATTTTTAATTTTCAAACACAAAACTTACATTTTTTTAGACTAAAAAAGAATATTTGTAAATTAAAACATTTTTGTGACCTAAACTAAAGGAGACACAGAAAAACCCAGAGAAATTTCAAAAAGTATGTGTATTATGAACATAGGGTTAAAATATTAGACCAAAATTCAAAATATTTTGTCGCAAAGGACTTTTTAGTGACGTAACAAAAAACATACAAAAGTTATCATAATTTCTAAACTGCTGGAGAAAAATGGTTTGAATTTAGGTTGTAACATGTTTATATTATACTACACCTATGGTGTAAATTTTAAAAAGCTAGCATTATTAGTTCAGAATTTGAAAATTTCAGTCATACATACCCTTAAGCACTTTCTCTCCATCTGTAGAAGCCTGGTTTTGATATCTGTTGTCGTTATCGGGAAGGTGACGGATAGCGGCGTTAGTGAAGTATGGTCTTATACAGTTGGTCGAGGATCGGTGCTGAGAGTCCTATTTTGCGTATTTTTGATAAGTAGTGTAAGGTGGAGATTGCTGTTTCTGCTTCTTTCATCTTTTGCTGGAAATGTGGTTTGGCGCTTAGTTTTTTATGAAGCTTTATTCCCAGGTATTTTACTGTGGTCTGTATCGGTATCATCGATTCTTGGTAGTTACGCTTTGTTTTCCTGCGGAAAATGATGGCTTGAGTTTTGCTCGCGTTTACTGTGAGGTGCCATTTGGATGCCCATCTGTCAAAGGCTTTTAGTTGTTTCTCTATTCTTGGTTTTGCGTTCATCAGCTTCGGAGCGCTGCTCAGATATGCAGTGTCGTAGGCGTATTGGGCTAGTTCTATTGCTGGGTGGATTGCCTGTGGAGTGTCTGATGTGTAAATGATACATAGTAGTCCGGAGATAGCGCTTCCTTGAGATGTGCCTGCTTCTAGTGTGTATACTTCTAGGCATATGTGAATTTTGTGGAGATCAAGAGAGCACTGTTCATTACCTGATAGAATGTAAGGAGCTAACAAATTACAGGATAAAAATATGGAATAAGAAGTGGGACAGTGTAAGTAAAGAAGTAGTGGCGTTACGTATGTTAACGGGGACGGGTGTAAAGAAAAATAGATGTATACGATAATGTGACTTTGTGGGTTCGTGAAATGAAAAGTCCAATTGCACCACTCAAAAATGTTCTTTATTTCCACCGACTTACACTTAAACTCTTGCCAATTACACAGAATTACGTAATGCACACAATTACGATTCACCAGTTCGTCCATTACAATTCCACTTTGCTCTCGCAATTACGTACAATCCTCCGATGCACGTACACAATCTTCTCGTCCGTACACTAGCACTGCACTCTTACGCTGCTCGCCAAGAACTGACTGATTGACTCAATTCACTCACTGCAGCCCTTTTTATAGGAACATCGCCGTTTTCTCGAAACCTCTAGTTTCCGTGAATCACCGCGAAGGTTCCAGATGGCAGTGGAAGGGGGGGAAGAGGCGGCCAGCGACAAGTGACATTTCCCTAATCATCCCCTCAGTTAGTGACAGAGACTGATGGGTGGGTGTGGCTTGGCTGCCTGTGGCCCCTTACTCAGCCGTCGTTGGTTGTGCTTTCCGCTAATTGGGTGACAATAATTATTATATAAGATAAGAGAAAAGTGGATTAGGGTAAAAGAAACCAAGATCAGGAAGAAATGGCATCAAACTGCTCAATAAAACCAAAGGCTTATAGACAGGGAACCTGAGTCAGCAAGTAAATCTTAGGATCAGCAATTTCATGTATTTGTAGTCAAAATTTAATGCAAACTGTAGAAATAAGTATCAAGTATCAGATATGGCGCTGAATACAAAAAAACACCTTCTAAAAAACAGCCTACTTGAAACGACCAAAAATTAATGGCCTAAAATTCACACATCAATTATTTTTTTAATTAACGTCATCCAACATTTAGTCATATCTGACGATGAATGAAATGGGCGAAATGATGGAAAATGCGTCCGGGGTCCATGGAGCTTAGAGTTACCCAACATTCGTCTTTCCGGATAAGGGAAAATCCCGAAAAAACCTTATCCAGGTAACTCACCTGACCGAGACTCGAACTCGGGAACGCTTAAACGTGAGGCAGACACGCTACCATCTAGGCTACTCACACATCGCTGATAAGATATCACTGGGCAACAATGAAAATGTTTCATGCTTAAAAACAGTTAATTTACATGTATTTCCACCTGATTACTTAAAAAATCACCATAAAATGATAGATTAGCTCTTGTTTTGAAGATAAAGTGACATTTTTTTTTTTTTTTGGAGTGAAGATTTTAAATTTGGGGGAATTGTTTTTGGGAGTTGGCACACCTGTCAAATAACAAAACACAATTTGACAGAATTTTTGGAAATTAAGTGATGCAAAGTTAAGGTAGGCATTTTTGTTGGACCACAAATAAGAGAACTTGTAAAGGATCCTGAATTTGACCAAATTTTGGAGGGGAAAGAAAAGAAAGCTTGGAAAGCCTTCAAGGGTCTTGTTCATGGATTTTTAGGCTACAAAAGAGATGACAACTACAAGCATTTGGTGACAGTGCTCCTACAAAAATACCGTAACTTTGGATACAGCATGTCCCTTAAGATCCATTTTCTCCAATCCCACCTAGACTTTTTCCCTCCTAGTTGTGGAGCTGTTAGTGATGAACATGGGGAAAGATTCTATCAGGACATTTCTGTTATGTAACAAATATATCAGGGTCGTTGGAATGAAGTAATGCTTGCGGATTACTGTTGGTCTTTGTATGGGGATTCTGGGGAACTCCATCACAAGAGGCCAGCTAAAAGACGACGAAGTCATGATTCTCTTCAGACACGACTATCTGCGAAGTATTTTTCCAGCAATTTAGAACTCTTTGCATGTAATTACTAGTTTAAAAAATCAAATGCACTTTCATTGTTGTTAGCATGTATGTAATTAAAATGTATCCTTTTGTCTCAATCCGTTAATATGTAATACTCCCACTTTGTGTGTTTCATAGAAACTAGAGCTAATAAAATTTTTCATTGTCATATTTGTTTTTATCAGCCCAAAATTACTAGGAATTGCCTCATGCAGGGCTTGAAACATTCAAAAATTACTATTTTGTTGCCAGTGTATTCAAGACGTTCCGAACAATTGAAAACTGATGTGATCAGCAAAGAATTTGAGAGCCGTCACATAAACAGCTGACTATCGCTAGTGGTAGTGAGGGTTGACAGTGACAGCTTGTCGTTGAAGTGATTTGTTTGCAGTAACGTGCCAAGTTTGCTGTGAATGCTGCAAGTTAAATTCCCTCCCTCGTTCCCCGTGTGGGCACATTCAAACGCTGAATTACAAGACAACGCAGCAATCAGCTGAGCTTGCAGCGGCTTGTTTGTGACAATAGAGGGAAGCGTTTAGTGACGACATAGGGGTGGAAGTCATCAAGTTTGTACTGATGCGGTGTAAATTAAATTTTGATGGGGGGAAAAGAATAACAGAAGACGAGGGGGAACGTCAACTAACGAGAAGATAGAAAATAAACGATAAGGTTGAAATTTGTCTAACACGTAAGCAAGGGGAAGTATTTACAGGATTCAACACAAAAGCCGAGGTCGAGATTATACAACCACGTCCACGTGTCTAGATACAAGGGGAGTATAAATACTTACAGGGGGTTTCGGCACAGCGCCCAGTCTTGATCTATTGTACCTATGCCAACAAGTGGGGCATTCCAGGGAGGAAGAACGATGCGAGAAGACAGAGGGCGAGGTCGTAAGGAGTCACGACTGCGCAGAGGGCAGGAACCATACTACACCACTCGCAAAAGTTAGAGGCATTTGAACATTGGCCAATGCTCAAAGCGGAGCGCTGTTGCCAAGCGTAACACGTGTATCGGCACGAGTTTAACCCGCCAGCCAACAGAAAATTAACTCTGTTTCAAACTCGTGGATTCTGTTTTAATACTAGGTGTATTATTGACGAGGGCTGTGCAATAAAGAAAGATTACAATTTTTTTTTTTTTTTTTTTTGACAACGTACCTTTACTCATCCTCATAATTTTGATGGTCCTCAAAATAGTCTCCCCTGAATGCGATGTACTTGTCCCAGCGTTTCTGTCAGTCTTCAAAGACATGCTGGAAATCATTTTTGAGAGATCCTTCAAAATCGCCTCCGCAGCCTTCACCACTGCTTCTGATGATGGATAATGCCTCACACGAAGGCGTTTCTTCAAGTTAGGGAATAGAAAAAAGTCACATGGGGCCAAATCCTGACTATAGACAGGGTGAGGGATGCACTTCACGTTGATATTTGCAAGATATTCAGCCAAAACATTGGCAATATGTGGCCGCGCATTATCGTGGTGCAGCATCCAGTCTGCTTCACGGAAATGTGGTCTTTTGAGCCTGATATGGACTTACAATGTTTTCAGAACATCCCAGTAGTGTTGTCCAGTTACTGATGTGTGTGCAGGTACAGCATGCTGATAAACCATTCCATGAATATCAAAGAACAAGATGGTCATAACTTTCCCAGCAGAAGCAACCACTTTTGCTTTTTTGGGGGGTTGGTGATGAAGGAGATTTCCACACTGAGCTTTGTTGTTTGCTCTAAGTGTCAAAATGATGTAGCCAAGTTTCATCAGCAGTGATTACGTTTGAAAGAAACTCCGGATCTTCCTCTAACATCAACTTTAACTGCATGTTACCTCCATTACAGCGGTAGGCGATACTGAACATGTCTGGACTTGCCTGGTTCTCACAGGCGGGAACCAGGAGTACCAACAATGAAACTTCTACGACGTGTTTGTTTCACATTAAGCTAACAGAATATAATAAGGTTGAATTTCAGTGCCAAAAATCATGACCGTAAAAAAATTATGATAGTTCTTTATGGAACAGCCCTCGTATTTATGCTTGAGATAAATATTATGAGGAAAGAATGGTGTTGATTTCTCAGGCTTATCTGTGGGTGTAACCATAACCATGTTAAGATAAAAAGTACATCGCTCCCGTTATAAGTATCATAGAGAGAGGATTTTTGCACGATCATGATCAGAGAATAAAATTCTTCTTATTATAAGATTGGCATCTGTAATATTCAAATATTTATCCGTAACATTTAACCATAAACAAGTGAAGATAAAATGGGCATCGCTCCCGCTAAAGTATCGTAGAGACTGGATTTTTGTACGATCATGATCAGAGAATAAAGTTCTTCTTATTAAGATTGGCATCTGTAATATTCAAATGTTTATACGTAACATTTAATCATAACCATGTGAAGATAAAATGTGCATCGCTCCCGCTAAAGTATCGTAGAGACTGGATTTTTGTACGATCATGATCAGAGAATAAAATTCTTCTTATTATAAGATTGGCATCTGTAATATTCAAATACTTATCCGTAATATTTAACCATAACCATGTGAAGATAAAATGTGCATCGCTCCCGTTATAAGTATCATAGAGACAGGATCTTTGTACGGTCATGATCAGAAAATAAAATTCTTTCTTACTATTAGATTAGGATGTCATTTTTCAAACATTTATCTTAGCGTAGTTAATATTGGTTTGTCTCATAAATTCGTTCGATTCTTGTTACGTGTTTACGACAAAGAACGCCTGCAGTGTATGCCCGTATCACAACTACGGCAACTAATTTGCCTAATTATGTAGGGGTAATCTGTTTATATACGCAAGGTCATCGAAAGTAAACAAGGCAATGAAATTTTCAAAACAAACTTTATTTTGTGCAGTATGCACCATTATCATCAATAACATATCTCCATCTCTCAGGAAGCTTATCAGTACCATTTTTCCAAAATCTTGCAGTTTTCTGGTTGACGAACTCTTCTACGGCGAGTCTGCAATCCTCCAAGGAAGTAAGGCGTTTGCCATTAAGGAAGTTTTGCAGGGATCGGAATAAATGATAGTCGGATGGGACAATGTCTGGAGAATAAGACGGGTGAGGTAACACATTCCAGTCGAAAACCAGTAATTTCTGACGAGTTACCATAGAAGTGTGTGGTCTGGCATTGTATTTATGAAAGACGACTGCACCATTAGATGCTAACTCTGGCCTTTTCTCTTCTAGGGCAACATTAGGACGATCCAACTGAGAACAGTATTTCTCTGAATTGATGGTCTCCCCAGGAGGAAGAAATTCGTAATAAATAATTCCTTTCCAGTCCCACCAAATGCACAGCATAATCTTCTCAGGATGAAGCCCTGGTTTAGGAATTGAGAGTGGTGGTTCCCCTTTCTTACGCCATGACTTTCTCTTTCGGATGTTGTTGTACACAATCCAATTTCCGTCTCCTGTAACCAGCTGTTTCAGAAAAGGGGTAGTTTCATTGCGTCTTATCAATGCGTCACAGATGGAAACGCGCTGAACTAAATTTTGTTCACTCAGTTCGTGCGGAACCCATACATCCCGAAGATTTAAGTAACCAAGTTTCTTTAGGTGCCTGGCTACAGTTGCATGAGATAAGTTTAGCTCCTGACCTACCTCCCGAGTTGTTACTCTGGGATTGTTCGTAATTATGTCCTTTATCCTTTCCTCATCCGTAACCACAGGTCGTCCAGAACGAGGTTTGTCTTTCACAGAGAAGTTCCCAGCTCGAAATCGAGTAAACCATTTTTGACATGCCCGATTCGTCACTGCATCTTCTCCGTAAACAGCACAAAATTTCCGTTGAGTTTGTGAGGCGGTTTTACCTTTACGGTAATAAAACAGCATTAAATGTCGGAAATGTTCCTTCTTGCCTTCCATATTAACATTCCCAAGTTACAACTCCACATTGTTGCATCCACAAACTCCTACTGAAGTTTGGTTACCAATTCTTACATAAGTTGAGCTATTTATCTTTGCCGTGAGGTCGCTGTTTGTGTTCATAGCATTCTTTTCAATTATTGTATTTGTAAACAAACCCCATATTGTTAGGCAACTTCTTTGACGTAAAAGTAATGGGGGCATGCAGTGTTCTCAGGAGTTCTTAGTCGTAAACACGTAACAAGAAGCGAACCAATATATGAGACAACGCGATATAATGTTCTCAGTTCAGGCGTGCGAGATGCATGTACCACATTCGGTAGCACTGCGAGGCGGCGCAAGCTCAGGATTGGCTGGAGTCTGCAGTACGGTCCACCTCCACATGCCTTTAGCTTCTGCGAAGATTATAGATTTGCAAGGTTACTGGCATCCAGTAACCTATAGGTTTAGTTAGTTAAGGTAGCAAGTTGATATCTGCAAAATTTATAAGCCACTTTATAAATGAGTCAAATGATAACCTTAAATGTGTTTAAGATATTATTTACTGTGCAGAAGTGGTACAAATCTCACTTTTCCAACATAATCTCCTCCACGCTCAATGCAAGTCTCCAGATCTTACAAAGTGCATAAATGTCTTTAGAAAAAAATTCCTTTGTTAGTCCGCGCAACCACTCATGCGTGTCGTACCTCTTCATCGGAACGGAACTTCTTTCCTCCCATTGCGTCTTTGAGTAGTCCAAACATATAGAAATCACTTGGGGCAAGGTCTGGTGAGCATGGTGGATGAGTAAGGTCTGTGATTGTTGCAACTATTGTACGAGCAGTGTGGGGCCTGTCATGTTGCAAATGGACACCTGCTGACAGCAAACCACGTCGCTTTTATTTGATTGCAGGCCGCAGATGATTTTTTAGGATATCTGTGTATGACAATGGTCACTCTAGGACGTAATGCTCCAAGATGACGCCTTTTTCGTCCCAAAAGAGAGTCAGCATAACCTTCTCTGCTGATGGTTCTGTTCGAAACCTTTGGGTTTGGTGATGAGGGATGGCGCCATTCCTTGCTCGCTCTCTTCGTTTCCGGTTAGTGTAAGTGAGCCCAGGTTTGCTCCCCAGTTACGATTCTTGCAAAGAAGCCATCACCTTCCCATTCACAGCGCCGAAGAAGTTCTTCAGAAGCATCAACACGTCCTGTCATTTCCGGAGTCAACTGTCGTGGCACCCATCTTGCAGACACTTTGTGAAACTGGAGCACAGCATGCACAATGTGGCGTGCTGACCCATGACTAATCTGTAAACATGCTGCAATGTCATTCAGTGTCACTTGGCGGTTTTCCTTCACTATGGCGTCAACTGCTGCAACGTTCTGTGAAGTCACAACTCGTTGTGCCTGACATGGACGTGGAGCATCTTCCACTGAATTCACAACTTCCTACTCCATTTGGAGACTTGCTGCTGTGACAAACATGCATCACCGTACTGAACCTTCATTTGTCGATGGATTTCAATAGGTTTCACACCTTCACTACGCAAAAATCGAATGACAGAACGTGTTCTTCCCTGGTGCAAGTCGCAAGTGGGGAGGCCATCTTTATACTGATACTGCGACGGTATGTGTACATCTGTACTATGCTACCACCTACAGGCCATTCTGCACGCTACTTGTAGCACGCTTACCAACTTACAGGATAACGGCGCGAAATTTCGATTTGTTATTACAAATTTAAGGTTTTCATTTGACACAACCTCATATAATACTATTTGAAAATGAATAAAGGTAAAAATAAAATTTGCATAATAAGACCTGGTATAGATTAATAAACCGGGCTGTTAGATATGCAGATGTGTTATTACTTCCCTCAAGTAAATGCAGAAGGAAATACAATGAAATTAAACCATTGTTGCAGACTTTATTTCAATTAGACTGTATTAGAGAGAGAGAAGAGCTTAGGTTTGTTAAACACAGTTCGATAAAGAACGGTGAGAAGAAGCCGTGTAAATGTACCACTTTTTTATTATGACGGGTTTTACATTCCCAACATTTTAGCTGCTGCGGTAAGCTATGTGTTATATAAAATTTTATCCCTTGCTTTGGGGGTAAATTTCTCACCGCGTGGTGCAATTTGAAGGAACACGATGTCATGTGTTATGGAAAAATCGATACAGGTTCGCCACGGGGTTTTACAGATAGCCATTTGCCTTTTTAAATATTTGTATTGGATTTCTCTCCATGTATTCGTCAACTGAATCCTTTTAGGCAACAGTCATGACGAGTGGATGAAAGAATTAAACGCGTCATTGGTTCATAAAGGATGGGTTTTTAAACTCTCGGGCTCTTTAATGAATTAAATCTACTTCACAATCTGTTATTTATGAAACTATATGTTTTGATGTTTACTGAACTAAAACTAAATTGAAAAACGAACTTTCCGATACTTACTTTTTCACAAACGGGAAATCGTTATTCAACTTTTATCTCTTCGAAATACAAAGAGAACGTGATATCCATGGCATCACCTAGCAACCAGTTTTAAAACATTTCACTATCACTTCTCAGTGACTAATTTTGTAATAAAAACTCCGTGGGATGGCTTATCTGCAGTTTTCTCTGCGTTTATCATTATTATCCCTTACTAATGAACTTATACATGAACCGTAAATATAAAGGAAACACAACCATACCTTCTCATATAGGGATTTTGTATTTAGTGACTATCGTAGTGCCATAACCAGACTGCAATCCGTTTTGTTTTATTGCGTAGTGTGGTTTCTTAGTTGCTGGCTCGAATTATGCGAATCCTCAACGGGAAGTTGAACTATACTGTGACTTTGTGGGTTCGTGAAATAAAAAGTCCAATTTCACCACTCAAAAATGTTCTTTATTTCCACCGACTTACAGTTCAACACTTGCCAATTACACAGAATTGCGTACTGCACACAATTACAATTCACCAGTTCGTCCGTTACAATTTCCTTGTACTCGCGATTACATAAACTCCGTTGCACATACCAGTTACGTACAGTCTTCCGTTGCACAATCTTCTCGTACATTAACACGTCACTGACTAACACTGCCTTCTTACACCAAGAACTGTCCTCATTCACACACTAACCAACTGACTGACTGACTAAACCAACAACTGACTAACTCTGTCTGTCTGTAACTCTCTTTATATATGACTATCGCCGGTTTCTAGTGACCAGGGGAATGTTCCAGATTACGTAATTTCGAGAAACAGGTGTAGAGAAAACAGGCGACACAGTCATGTTTTTTTTCCTGACCACAGTCTGTCACCACCACAAGACAAACGAGGAGGAGGTGTGGCTAACCGAACCTCCCCTGCCTTCTGCTGCCAGCTGCTTTCACAGGGTGTTCCAGCGCTCCCGTTACACTGCTCCCTCCTCAAAGCTGTTCGCCTCGAACAGCCCCATCGTAGCGTGCGAGGCGGTCCAGGTGTACCACCAGCATCTGCTCGGAGTCTCAGCCAGAAGTAGCGCTGCCGTAGTTTGTGAATCATTCGGTTCGCTCCCAGGTGTCCTCCTGAAGTACCGGCGTGCACTTCCTCCAAGACTTCCGGGACCTTGCTCCGGGGAAGTACCAACTGTCCTCTCTGCGCCTTCCCATCGGGTGACTCCCATACCCGGAACAGCACGCCCTCTCTGGTCTTCAACGAGTCCCATTGGGCCCAGTGTGACTTGTAGGTGGCGCTCCTCGGTGCGATGTCCTCCCAGGTCGGTCTCGTCCCTGCGTCCACTTCCCTCAAGAGTGGCCCCAAGTCTGCGTCCGCCAGCTGCTCCCTCCTCAGGCCTGCGCTATCCCAGCCTTCAGCAGGCACTGCCACAACTACTCGGACTGCTGCGGCACGCTCCTTCTCTTCCACTCTTGTGCGCTCATGGCCGTCCTGGATCTGCGGTAGGACACCTCCAATGTAATGGTCGCTAGCGTCGGTGTCCACAATGAAGGCGCCACCCGGTTGTGGGAAACCCAAAATTGTAGCACTGCACAGGGTCTCCTTCGGGTGCTGGAAAGCGTCTTCGGCGTCCTCCGTCCACACATAAGGCCGGATTTCCTCCGTCGGGCGGGTGAGGGGTTTTGCGATGTTGTCGGCCTTTTCCTCTAAATCATTAAGGCGGTCGTCTACTTGACCCTTCCGTTTGCCCAGGTTCGCGACGTCATCCCTCACGCCGGCCAACCGTTCCTCAAACTTGGCGGCGAGAGCCTCGTTCGCCACCTTCATTTCGGTAGCCAGACCGTCATTCGCTGCTCTCATTTCCGTGGTTAACTCGGCCTTCATTTGTTCCATCTTCTCGGTGATGTTGCCCCTAGCCGTCCTGATTAGTTTCAGTTCCGCGGCCAGGTTATTTCTAGTCTCCAGCATCTCTGTTAATTCGGCCCGCATTTCTTCCATCTTCCTGGTGATGTTGTCTTTAGCCGTCTTCATTTCTTCCAGTTCCGCTAAAATCTTTTCTAATGCTGCCTCCATCGTTGTAATGTTCGGTGATGTTGTTTTCCCGCTTCCTGACACCAGTGTGACTTTGTGGGTTCGTGAAATAAAAAGTCCAATTTCACCACTCAAAAATGTTCTTTATTTCCACCGACTTACAGTTCAACACTTGCCAATTACACAGAATTGCGTACTGCACACAATTACAATTCACCAGTTCGTCTGTTACAATTTCCTTGTACTCGCGATTACATAAACTCCGTTGCACATACCAGTTACGTACAGTCTTCCGTTGCACAATCTTCTCGTACATTAACACGTCACTGACTAACACTGCCTTCTTACACCAAGAACTGTCCTCATTCACACACTAACCAACTGACTGACTGACTAAACCAACAACTGACTAACTCTGTCTGTCTGTAACTCTCTTTATATAGGAATATCGCCGGTTTCTAGTGACCAGGAGAATGTTCCAGATTACGTAATTTCGAGAAACAGGTGTAGAGAAAACAGGCGACACAGTCATGTTTTTTTCCTGACCACAGTCTGTCACCACCACAAGACAAACGAGGAGGAGGTGTGGCTAACCGAACCTCCCCTGCCTTCTGCTGCCAGCTGCTTTCACAGGGTGTTCCAGCGCTCCCGTTACACTGCTCCCTCCTCAAAGCTGTTCGCCTCGAACAGCCCCATCGTAGCGTGCGAGGCGGTCCAGGTGTACCACCAGCATCTGCTCGGAGTCTCAGCCAGAAGTAGCGCTGCCGTAGTTTGTGAATCATTCGGTTCGCTCCCAGGTGTCCTCCTGAAGTACCGGCGTGCACTTCCTCCAAGACTTCCGGGACCTTGCTCCGGGGAAGTACCAACTGTCCTCTCTGCGCCTTCCCATCGGGTGACTCCCATACCCGGAACAGCACGCCCTCTCTGGTCTTCAACGAGTCCCATTGGGCCCAGTGTGACTTGTAGGTGGCGCTCCTCGGTGCGATGTCCTCCCAGGTCGGTCTCGTCCCTGCGTCCACTTCCCTCAAGAGTGGCCCCAAGTCTGCGTCCGCCAGCTGCTCCCTCCTCAGGCCTGCGCTATCCCAGCCTTCAGCAGGCACTGCCACAACTACTCGGACTGCTGCGGCACGCTCCTTCTCTTCCACTCTTGTGCGCTCATGGCCGTCCTGGATCTGCGGTAGGACACCTCCAATGTAATGGTCGCTAGCGTCGGTGTCCACAATGAAGGCGCCACCCGGTTGTGGGAAACCCAAAATTGTAGCACTGCACAGGGTCTCCTTCGGGTGCTGGAAAGCGTCTTCGGCGTCCTCCGTCCACACATAAGGCCGGATTTCCTCCGTCGGGCGGGTGAGGGGTTTTGCGATGTTGTCGGCCTTTTCCTCTAAATCATTAAGGCGGTCGTCTACTTGACCCTTCCGTTTTCCCAGGTTCGCGACGTCATCCCTCACGCCGGCCAACCGTTCCTCAAACTTGGCGGCGAGAGCCTCGTTCGCCACCTTCATTTCGGTAGCCAGACCGTCATTCGCTGCTCTCATTTCCGTGGTTAACTCGGCCTTCATTTGTTCCATCTTCTCGGTGATGTTGCCCCTAGCCGTCCTGATTAGTTTCAGTTCCGCGGCCAGGTTATTTCTAGTCTCCAGCATCTCTGTTAATTCGGCCCGCATTTCTTCCATCTTCCTGGTGATGTTGTCTTTAGCCGTCTTCATTTCTTCCAGTTCCGCTAAAATCTTTTCTAATGCTGCCTCCATCGTTGTAATGTTCGGTGATGTTGTTTTCCCGCTTCCTGACACCAGTGTGACTTTGTGGGTTCGTGAAATAAAAAGTCCAATTTCACCACTCAAAAATGTTCTTTATTTCCACCGACTTACAGTTCAACACTTGCCAATTACACAGAATTGCGTACTGCACACAATTACAATTCACCAGTTCGTCCGTTACAATTTCCTTGTACTCGCGATTACATAAACTCCGTTGCACATACCAGTTACGTACAGTCTTCCGTTGCACAATCTTCTCGTACATTAACACGTCACTGACTAACACTGCCTTCTTACACCAAGAACTGTCCTCATTCACACACTAACCAACTGACTGACTGACTAAACCAACAACTGACTAACTCTGTCTGTCTGTAACTCTCTTTATATAGGAATATCGCCGGTTTCTAGTGACCAGGAGAATGTTCCAGATTACGTAATTTCGAGAAACAGGTGTAGAGAAAACAGGCGACACAGTCATGTTTTTTTCCTGACCACAGTCTGTCACCACCACAAGACAAACGAGGAGGAGGTGTGGCTAACCGAACCTCCCCTGCCTCCTGCTGCCAGCTGCTTTCACAGGGTGTTCCAGCGCTCCCGTTACAATACATTCTTTTATTAATGATGGTTCGTATTATACACTGCGCTCCATATAAACCTGAACCATTTCAATAAGCCATAACTTTTGAACCAATAATAGGAGACACGCGCAACTTTGGGAGAATATAATACACAATTGGGAGTTTACATTACACTATTTACATCTCAGAGAAAGTATTGGAAGTGCCCTCTACCAGCATCTATACATGTTTGTACTCGTCTCACCATATTCTCTGACGTTTTACGGAGAGTATCCTTGCCAATGTTACTTATTTCGGTTAGAATTGATTCCTAGAGACCATCAATTGCCCGTTGTCTATTCTTATACACTCTATTTTTTACATACCCCCACAAGAAAAAATCCGGTGAGGTTAGGTCAGGTGATCTGAGGGACCACAGAAGTTTTGAGATTATTCGGTTATCAAAGAAACTGATTACAAGTTCCATGGTGTCATTATACAAGGGGCCTTCCAGAAAGTAAGCTCTGCTTCAATTAATCTCCGCTGCAGCGCTGCGATCGCAGTTCCACACATGCGCGGTACACGCTCTGTATCAAGGAGAAGAACCGTGCACCATTGTGAGATCGCTGTCAGCCACGTACGCTTTGTTGTGCTTGTTTACAATGTCAGTGTTGATTGAAAACCCCGCCGCTTGTGAAATGAGATCTGTGATTCGTTTTCTGAATGATAGGAAAGTGAAACTAATTGAAATGTATCCGCAAATTTGCGATGTTTACGGATAAAATGCGATTCTTATTGAGCAACTCAAAACAAAAGGGATGGGTAGTGCACTTAAATTTTTGACTCTACAGGGTTTGCTTGGGACGTATTTGACCATCCCCCGTACAGCCCTGACCTCGCTCCCAACAGCTTTCTTCTGTTTTTGCATCTCAAATCTTTCCTTGGCGGTCAACACTTCAGCAATGACGAAGAGCTGAAAGAAAATGTTTCCAACTGGTTGAAGACACAGACGGCAAACTTCTATGAAGATCGTATACTAAAACTTGTGCCTCGCTATGACAAATGAATGCAAAATTTCGGCAGTTATGTGGAAAAGTAGATTAAGAGTTGTAGAATTTTGTGCAATACATAATTTTTCTGCGTCTGTTCACAATTTAATTTTATTACCAAACAGAGCTTACTTTCTGTAAATGTGAAATGTGTAGTGTTTAACGCCCGCTTTTACTACATATGGCACCGCAGGCGATGACACTGATGATGCATGAGATGAAGATGGAGCACCGGTGGAATGACATGGCGGGGGAAACCGGAGGTCCCGGGGAAAACCCGCCCCAGCGCCGTGTTGTCCACCACAATATCACTTTGCGGTTGCCTGGGATAGAACCCGGTCCGTATTGGTGAGAGCCAAGCCGTCTAACCACTGAGCCACGGCGCGGCTTTACTTTCTGGACGTACCTCTTATGTAAGGCATGTTGCTCCATCTTGCTGGAAATAATCGTCTCTCAATTCGACATCCTCCAAATGCTCCACAAATGTCTTGAAGATACCCATATAAACTTCAGTGTCTACAGTCGTATCAAAGAAAATGGGACCAACGATCCTGGAAGCTGACATCGCGCACCAAATTCCAACAATTTCATCATGCAGTGATATAAACGAGACATAGTTTAAGCAAAAATGTAAATAAACCATTGTTTAATAATACGTCCGTTTTGACTGTACGAGTCCATGATGGATGAGGCGTGTATCTAATTTTTTCATAAATTTTTGGCAGCCCACCGCTACTCTAAGTACAAGAATCCGCCACTCTCTTTTTTTTCTGACGTATACTCTACTAAAAAGTTTGTAAGATCAGTTGGAAACAGGAATTCGCTCTCAGTAAAGAGTCGTATGTTTTTGAGGTGTACTTTAGCGATGAGTACATTTTGTCCTTTAAACCGCTATTCCTTTCAATTCTGCGCATTCCTTTGTTTAACAACGCCAAGCAATACAGTTCAGTAACCGCGAAAAGCTGGACTAAGGCCATATGCCATTGATAGGTGACCTACCTTCCCAAAAATTAAGGCGCGGCTGACTCACTTGGTAATGACTCTTTGCAGATATTATTCATGTCTAACAGTAAAAGCCCTACTTTTCAACAACAAAAGTATCGGGTAATGATGTGTTTTTGTCTCATATTGTCTCTGGTAAAGTAATTCGAATCTTTACAGAGACTTTTAATGTCTAACAGTAAAAGGCCTACTTTTCAGTAACAAAAGTATCACGTAATGATGTGTTTATGTCTCATATTGTCTCTGGAAAAGTAATTCGAATCTTTACAGAGACTTTTAATGTCTAACAGTAAAAGGCCTACTTTTCAGTAACAAAAGTATCACGTAATGATGTGTTTTTGTCTCATATTGTCTCTGGTAAAGTAAATCGAATCTTTACAGAGACTTTTAATGTCTAACAGTAAAAGGCCTACTTTTCAGTAACAAAAGTATCACGTAATGATGTGTTTATGTCTCATATTGAATCTGGTAAAGTAATTCGAATCTTTACAGAGACTTTTAATGTCTAACAGTAAAAGGCCTACTTTTCAGTAACAAAAGTATCGCGTAATGATGTGTTTATGTCTCATATTGAATCTGGTAGAGATAATTCAACTGTTTACATAGATTATTCATGTCTAACAGTAAAAGGCTTACTTTTCAGAAAAAAAAGTATCGCGTAATGATGTGTTTTTGTCCCATATTACTCTGGTAGAAATAATTCGACTGTTTACGTAGATTATTCATGTCTAACAGTAAAAGGCCCACTTTTCAGTATCAAAAGTATCGCATAGTGATGTGTCTTTCCTTACGGTTTATCTACTTGAAGATAAACATTATCTTATTTAGGTTACAAGCGAGTACAGTAGACTTTAAATGATAGTCAAATGTTTTGAAGTTGGTTGCTATTGTGACGGTCTATGAAATTCCGTTCTCTTTATTCGTGCAAGAGATAAAAAAATGAATAACGTCTACATGCTTGAGAAAAGTTTTAGTAATTGGAAAACTGAAACAAATAACAGGAGATAACTCGAAAATATCAAAAGATGCAAGAGATATTCCAGTTAATATCTTTAATATATGATTTTATTTTAATATAACGTTTTAGGACCAGTCTGAAGAAAATTAAAGTATTTAGAGCTATGAGCTTACAAAGGGATGCTACTCATATTTAGAAACGTCGTTTTATGTAAATAATTTCGCCCCAGCGGCTCGTGCAGATTAATAACTGTGGTCACTACCAAGGTAGGTAAATAATATTGCAGATGTTTTGGACAGGACGTATTCACAAGAAATGCCGTAACGGAACAAGAAGGGAAAATGCAAACAAGATGTCACGTGTCTCGAGTACCTACTCGAGCGCTGTCATCGACAGCCCTTCAACCGGCGCGGGGGAGGTGCTTCATTAAGCATGCTTCAAGAAGGGCATATAACAAGAAACAAATCCAGCGACACTGCCATTTGGCAAGATAACCGATTTTCCCAGGTCTCTCTGCCTGATATACTCTAATGAAGGGGTGAGAATCTGCTAAAAGGCTAAGGGATGTTACGTCCGTAATGAGAGCGCTCAAGTTCTCAGATTCAAGTCAGAACACAAAAGGCCCGCCTCTCTGGCGTCGTCTTAGCTTGACGTGCAAGAAAATCCGAGATCTAACCTCAGTCAGCGTGATAAGGCTTTTAACGGGGTTCTCCATCATCCTGAGATGTGAATGTCTGGTAACTCTAAGCTCTATGTACTTTGCGCTCATTTGAACAACATTTCATTCAACGTCCGATATGACTTAACGTTGGAGGTTTTCTCTTATCCTGAAAGATGAATGTCTGGTAACTCTAAGCCCTATGTACCCTGTACTCATTTAAACATTATTTCATTCATCGTCCGATATGACTTAACGTTTAAGGTGTTTTCTTATCCTGAAAGATGAATGCCTGGTATCTCTAAGCTCTATGTACCCTGTACTCATTTGAACATCATTTAATTCATCGTCCGATATGACTTAACGTTGGAGGTTTTCTCTTATCCTGAAAGATGAATGTCTGGTAACTCTAAGCCCTATGTACCCTGTACTCATTTAAACATTATTTCATTCATCGTCCGATATGACTTAACGTTTAAGGTGTTTTCTTATCCTGAAAGATGAATGCCTGGTATCTCTAAGCTCTATGTACCCTGTACTCATTTGAACATCATTTAATTCATCGTCCGATATGACTTAATGTTGGAGGTTTTCTCTTATCCTGAAAGATGAATGCCTGGTATCTCTAAGCTCTATGTACCCTGTACTCATTTGAACATCATTTCATTCATCGTCCGATATGACTTAACGTTGGAGGCTTTCTCTTATCCTGAAAGATGAATGCCTGGTATCTCTAAGCTCTACGTACCCTGTACTCATTTGCACATCATTTCATTCATCGTCCGATATGACTTAACGTTGGAGGCTTTCTCTTATCCTGAAAGATGAATGTCTGGTAACTTTAAGCTCTATGTACTGTGTACTCATTTGAACATCGTTTCATTCATTGTCCAATATGACTTAACGTTGGAGGCTTTCTCTTATCCTGAAAGATGAATTTCTGGTAACTCTAAGCTCTACGTACCCTGTACTTATTTGTACACCATTCATTCATCGTCCGATATGACTTAACGTTGGAGGTTTTCTCTTATCCTGAAAGATGAATGTCTGGTAAATCTAAGCTCTATGTACTCTGTACTCATTTGGGCATCACTTCATTCATCGTCTGATGTGACTTAACGTTGGAGGTTTTCTCTTATCCTGAAAGATGAATGTCTGGTAACTCTAAGCTCTGTGTACCCTGTACTCATTTGGACATCATTTCATTCATCGTCCTATATGACTTAACATTAGAGGTTTTCTCTTGTCCTGAAAGATGAATGTCTGGTAATTCTAAGCTATGTGTATGTTGTAGGACGAAAGAACACTTGTAATCCTAACCAAGAGTAGAGCTCGTGACGTCTTGAATGTGTTGCAAACACCTCGCTACAAATTTTTATGAAGTGTTTCAGACGTTGGCAGCAATTGCTTCAGAGTTTCAAAAGTACGTAGAAAATTCAGTATTAGTAAATATTTTTATGAATAATTTGATATTCAATTTTATTAAGTTATGGAGTAGGGAATATAATAATGACAATTTCGTCGTTCATTTTATATTGGTTTGAAGATCCTATGTGAAATCATGGTGAATAGACAAATACCTTGCAATGAATCTACGAGTTACGTACTGCATATTGTTTAGAAGTGTCACTTCTTCTAAAGCTGCCTGGGGTACGTCATGGCCAGCCCTGTTCAAGAAGTGAAGACTGAATGGCAAAGCGGGACCGGCGTTTCAGATAATGAAAAATTTACAGTCGCGGAGTTGTATTGACTCGGTCGAGCAAGTATAACGAAGTACTAGAGGAGTGTCAACGAGAGGCCCTTCTTGAAGTACTCACTCATTGTCTTGCCATGGCAACAGAAAATGATGATCATTATGGGCTCCCCACGTTTTCATTTTTAAAGTACTTCAGTGTGAAACACGCCTGCTATTTGAGAGTGCTCAACTCCTACCCTTACCTCTTGGTACGAGGACATTGTAACATGGGCACAAATACATTACACTTACATGATATTTTCTACTCGGTATCACAATACCCCCACAAGTAAAATATGACACAAATGCGGTGAGGTTAGGTCAGGGGATCTAGAGGGGACACAGACCTTTTGAGATTATTCGATTATCAAAGAAACTGGTAACTACGAGGCATATTTTTTAAGTCAGTACCGTTTTGGAATTTAAAAAGACGTGCATAGATATCGTAATAATTTCATTTTTACATGAAAGCCTGTACCTTAATCTACTTTTCTACATAATTTCCGTGAATATTGAGGCACTTGTCATAATGTGGCACCAGTTTTTGAATACCCTCCTCATAAAATTCTGCCGCCTGACGTGTTAACCACTGTATCACAGCTGTTTTGACTTCGTTATCGTCTTGAAGACGCTGACCGCCCAGATATTTCTTCAAGTGCAGGAACAAATGGTAGTCGCTGGGCGCCAGGTGATCTAGAGTTTCCCATTGAAAAGTTTGATGAGATCTTTGGTCCGATTAGCCACATGTGGACAGGCATTGTCATGCAGCAAAACGATACCCTTACTCAACTTGCCACGTCTTTTGTTCTGGATCGCACGGTGCAGATTGCTCAATGTCTCACAATAAGACACTACATTGATTGTCTCATTACGAGACAGAAACTCCACTAGCAATACTCCTTTTCTGTCCCAAAAACTGTGCATATGATATTCCGGGCAGAAATTGTTTGCTTAAACTTCACTTCTGTGGGTGATGATGAATGTCGCCATTCCATGGATTGTTGTTTCGATTCTAGTGTGACGTAGGCCACCCATGTTTCGTCACCAGTAACAATTTGATCTAAAAAAATCTTCACCTTCATTGTGGTACCGCTCAAGGAAAGTCAATGCACTGCCTAAACGTTGGGTTTTGTGCAAATCCGTCAACATTTTTGGAAACCAACGTGAACACAATTTCCGGTACTTCAAGTTCTCGGTCACAATGCGATACAAAACACTACGACAATATTGAGGAAAATAGTCGCACAATGATGAAATTGTAAAGCGTCTGTTTTCTCTCACCTTTTCGTACACTTTCTGCACCAAATCTTCAGTAACGATCGAAGGACGCCCACTACGTTCATCATGCACATTTGTGCGACCATCTTTAAATGCTCTCACCCATTTCCATGCCATTCAATCACTCATAATGTTTTGTCCGTAAACTTCACAGATCTCACGGTGAATATCGATCGGTTTTACGCCTTTAGCACTAAGAAATCGTATAACAGCCCGTACTTAACAATCGGCGGGACTCACGATTGTCGGAGGCATCTTAAACACTCAGTAACCAACGTATACAATGAAGAATCAGACAGTAATGGCGTCAGAGCGTAGACAAGAGATGTAGGTAACCAGCGTGCATGCGCGGAACGCCGACCGTAGCGCTGCGGCGGCGGAATCGCAAAACGGTACTGACTTAAAAAACATGCCTCGTAGTTTGATACCGAAATTAAGGGGTTAATGCCAGAGGTTCTACTTCCATTATTCCTGGACCCGTAGAACCAAGGACCCGGGCTTCCTTCGAACAGGGAGTTACCGATCTGTCCCAAAAGGGCGCCCGGAGGCTCCTTGGGGCTTCCCATAAGACAAGACCTAGAGACTAACAAGGCCCCCCATTTGGTCCTGTGGACTAGGATGAGATGGAAGTGGATAAGATAAGTAGAAATTGTCACCTGAATGTTCTGTATTCCAGTCGGAGCTCTTAGCAATTAAAGAAGTTATAAAATGGTGTACTGTTAATGGGAACAGTGATTCACAATCAGCTCTACTCGCTATTAATGATAAATAAAATTTAAATTCATTAGCACATGAAATCAGAACCTTGCTTCAAAGCCATCCAGGACATATTTGCATGGGATGGCTTAAAGATCACAGTGGAATTTTAGGTAACGAGAGAGCTGATTTCCGCAGAATCCAGTGTTCCTGTGACATACCCTTTATGCCCTATTTCTAATGTAAAGGAGAATAACACATCAACATATTCTTGAATAATGGAACCAACAATGGCTAACAACTCCAAATGGAAGTTTAACAAAAACATTATTTTTCCCTAGTGTATATGACAGAGGAAAATGTGAAACTCTTGCACCAAATTTTCTTTTGACACAATTTTTAAGTGGACATGGTAAATTTGGTGAATACGTATCACGTTTTCACTTAACATCCAACTCCGAGGGAATGTGTGGTGAAGAATTTCAAACTGTGGTTCATCTCCTTTTCTGTTGTCCCATTTTCTGGAGAGAAAGACAAGAATTAATATTCAAGCTATACTCTCTAGGAACTGAATTTTCTGCTCCGCTCACATCTTTGCTAATGAAGCCACAACAGTATAAGTACTTCATGATGTTTATAAACTCAGTGTACGTCTGAAATAGTTTAAATTAATATGCATCAGATTAAAACATCATTTCTTCCTTCTAGTATTTAAAATACATTTGTTAAAATTGTGTATTTTTATGTATCAACTCTAACCCTAATATACTACTGTGTAAAATAGGGTTCATAAATCTGGATAAAAAAGTAGATACGCCACTTACGCGCGCCTACTCCAAAATGGGAAGGCTACCGATATGACCTCGGAGGGGCCGCCTGGTGATCTAGCACACCTTCTACTAGCTATGCTGGCTAGTACGCGGGAGATTTGATGGCTTCCCTCAACACCGTCCGGAGACGTACCCGATCTCCCACGGGTATCGGGAAACACTGCCCCCTCGAGTCCAACCCAATCCTAGAAACTCCCTCTCAGGGAGGGGCTCGAATGTTCGAGATATAGATGCTTGTGGAGGACAGTTCAAACATTTTCTCCGAGACGTAAATAGTGTAATGTAATCTCCCAATTGTGTATTATATTCTCCCAAAGTTGTACGTGTGTCCTATTATTGGTTCAAAAGTAATGTCCCACTGAAATGGTTCAGGTTTATATGGATCACCCTATATCATTCAGTGGCATACCCAATTTCTCATTTTATATTTTTAAACAATTACTTTTTACATAACAATTCAAAATAAACTCTTAAAATGTAAAAGAACCATGAGATAACTATCATAAGCCAATTTTGAGAACATAAAAAATTTCAGAACCTCTTCCATTTTACAGGTAATTTTGGTTGCTGGGATTTTATTCGTGTTTAATCGACTTTTGTTTTAATATTTTTTAATTGTTTCAACTGACCTCAAAACGTGTATTTTCGCTTAAATCTGTAAGTTCATTTATTGCTTCAATATACATTAGCAATATCTCTCAGAACTGTTTCATAGTATCTCCATTTTTCTGTGTTCTAAAGTAAATCAGTGAAGTTAAGGGATGAAAGGAAGGTAGGGGGTGACAGCTTTATAAAGGTGTCACGTAGCGTTGGCAACACTCGACGGAAGGCGGTAAAAAGAGACTCGGAAAAATAAATGAAGATCGGTAGACGTGATTTAATTTGGCGCACGCGCATTAATGAGACGTTCTTCTTTTGTTAGAGACACTTGCTAATAATGAAACGCACCGACTTTTTAATTATTTTTGTCGCATATTGTGCACGTAATTAAGTCGGCGACACGGCGACAAGGTGTTGCATGTGCGGAATCTCATAAGAGTCTCTCTTCACTGCTTCATTTGTAGTCGCGCCGTCGCCCTGGCGGAGTGGTTAGCATCTCAAATCTCCCCTCCGCCGCGTCTCAAAAGAAGGTTCGCGGTTTGGGATAAACCTTTGATGTTGCAATTCATATCTGAAAAGAAAATGTTCTTCTATTGCTTCTGATATTCTCGCCAGCCTCGGTAGCGTATCTGCCTCACGCTCAAATAGGACCGAGTTCGAAACTCGCTCAGAATGTGTTACCTGAAAAGGGTTATTTTCTGGAGGTCTACCTTATTCTGGCAACACTAAGTTCTGTGTACACTGTACTCATTTGAACATTATTTCATTCATCGCCCGATATGACTTAACGTTGGAGGTTTTCTCTTATCCTGAAAGATGGATGTCTAGTAACTGTAAGCTCTATGTACCCTGTACTCATTTGAACATAATTTAGTTCATCGCTCGATATGACTTAACGTTGGAGGTTTTCTCTTATCCTGAAAGATGAATGTTCGGTAACTCTAAGCTCTATGTACCTTGTACTCAGTTGAAAATCATTTCATTCATCGTCCGATATGACTTAACGTTGGAGGTTTTCTCTTATCCTGAAAGACGAATGTTTGATAACTCTAAGCTCTATGTACCTTGTACTCAGTTGAAAATCATTTCATTCATCGTCCGATATGACTTAACGTTGGAGGTTTTCTCTTATCCTGAAAGACGAATGTTTGATAACTCTAAGCTCTATGTACCTTGTACTCAGTTGAAAATCATTTCATTCATCGTCCGATATGACTTAACGTGGGAGGTTTTCTCTTATCCTGAAAGACGAATGTTTGATAGCTCTAAGCTCTATGTACCCTGTACTCATTTGGACATCATTTCATTCATCGTCCGATATGACTTAACGTTGGAGGTTTCCTCTTATCCTGAAAGATGGATGTCTGGTAACTCTAAGCTCTATGTACCCTATACTCATTTGAACTTCATTTCATTCATCGTCCGATGACTTAACGTTTCAGGTTTTCTCTTATCCTGAAAGATGAATGTCTGGTAACTCCAAGCTCTATGTACCCTGTACTCATTTGAACATCATTTCATTCATCGTCCGATATGACTAAACGTTGCAGGTTTCCCCTTATCCTGAAAGATGTATGTCTGGTAACTCTAAGCTCTAGGTACCCTGTACTCATTTGCACATCATTTCATTCATCGTCCGATATGACTTAACGTTGGAGGTTTCCCCTTATCCTGAAAGATGTATGTCTGGTAACTCTAAGCTCTATGTACCCTGTACTCATTTGCACATCATTTCATTCGTCACCCGATATGACTTAACGTTGGAGGTTTTCTCTTGTCCTGAAAGATGAATGTCTGGTAACTCTAAGCCCTATGTACCCTGTACTCATTTGCACATCATTTCATTCGTCGTCCGATATGACTAAACGTTGCAGGTTTCCCCTTATCCTGAAAGATGTATGTCTGGTAACTCTAAGCTCTATGTACCCTGTACTCATTTGCACATCATTTCATTCATCGTCCGATATGACTTAACATTGGAGGTTTTCTCTTATCCTGAAAGATGAATGTCTGGTAACTCTAAGCTCTATGTACCCTGTACTCATTTGCACATCATTTCATTCGTCACCCGATATGACTTAACGTTGGAGGTTTTCTCTTGTCCTGAAAGATGAATGTCTGGTAACTCTAAGCCCTATGTACCCTGTACTCATTTGCACATCATTTCATTCGTCGTCCGATATGACTAAACGTTGCAGTTTTCCCCTTATCCTGAAAGATGTATGTCTGGTAACTCTAAGCTCTATGTACCCTGTACTCATTTGCACATCATTTCATTCGTCACCCGATATGACTTAACGTTGGAGGTTTTCTCTTGTCCTGAAAGATGAATGTCTGGTAACTCTAAGCCCTATGTACCCTGTACTCATTTGCACATCATTTCATTCGTCGTCCGATGTGACTAAACGTTGCAGGTTTCCCCTTATCCTGAAAGATGTATGTCTGGTAACTCTAAGCTCTAGGTACCCTGTACTCATTTGCACATCATTTCATTCATCGTCGGATATGACTTAACGTTGGAGGTTTCCCCTTATCCTGAAAGATGTATGTCTGGTAACTCTAAGCTCTATGTACCCTGTACTCATTTGCACATCATTTCATTCGTCGCCCGATATGACTTAACGTTGGAGGTTTTCTCTTATCCTGAAAGATAAAGATCTGGTAACTTAAAGCTCTATGTACCCTATACTCATTTGTACCTCATTTCATTAATCGTCCGGTGTGACTTAACGTTGGAGGTTTTCCGTTATCCTGAAAGATGAATGTCTGGTAACTCTAAGGTCTGTGTAACTTGCAGGCATTTGTACATCATTTCATTCATTATCTGATATGACCTAACATTGGAGGAGGTGAATTTAAAAAAAAAAACGAAACAAAACAGTAGGTTATTCTGTCATTTATTTTTACATCAACCTTTTCTGTTTTATTCTCAATCTATTCTCTTGGTTTCTTTGTAGACTAATATGCAGTGTCGGATTTTAGAAAAGCGAGTTGCTCTGTGACGTTTCTGAAGTGCCATGTTGTTTGCATTACCATGGCAAAGATTTCTGTCTTACATTCATATGACGTTTTATACCATCATTCAAAATGAAGAGTTTGTTCCCAGAAAATTTAACAAAGACAGTTAATTTGTCAGGAAAAATGCCTTAAAAATTAAGGAATTTTAAATAAAGTTGATCAACAATTTTTTAAAAATCAACTTTTGAATATCAGGATAGTTAAGAATGGAGATTTGGTTTGATGTCCTCAGTGATTTCACTGTGTAATGGTGAACATACATAGCAGGTTAGTACTTAACTTAAATAGGGGAGCCTCAAAACAGATATATATATATATATATATATATATATATATATATATATATATATATATATATATATAAATTTTGTGTCTGGTACGCAATGCATTCTCTACCTCCTACGTGAGAGCAAAAGCGCTAATGAAAGTTTACGTGCGTTAACAATGAGCTGAAAGTGACGGGGTAGTAGCACAAAAGTGATTGACTGCTCTGTAATCAATTCATATTCTTGCGGCACAATGAGAACTGCAATCGATTAGAAGAGCAGCGATTATGTTCCAGTTGAGCGTCGAACGGCAGGTGTCGTCATTGTTGAACATTAAAGAGTTTAACGATATACGCCTAATGGATCGTCTCTACTGTTGAACAGTTCAACATACAGACAATGTGACTTTCCTGCAAAATCCGGTTGCTAAGCGACTCAGGGCATGGCTTTTTATGACTTTTTGAACATAGCTGCTTCTAAAATTTCAAAGTTTATACTAGGTTTAGAGTGATACCGGTTTTTCTCGATATTCGATATCGATACAAGATATTTTCCATTATATCCGATACTGCGATATTCGATACCGTCAGTTCTACGTCTCAAAAAATGTATTAGTTGAAATAGCATATGCTATAGCTGAATATTTTTCTCATATACTATACAGTCTGATTTTTAAAAGAAGAGACGCGATTGTCATCTGTTACTCCACGTGGGGGTTGCAATGTTGCCCAACAGATCCCCTTTCCTTATGCTCCCAACACTCGAAACATAAAAAAGGGTTCGAGTTATTCACCTCAACAAAAATATGCACAATTTATCGTATTAGCCTACTTATTGCAGCAAAAAATTAAACTATCATTTTTTGAGAAAAGCTATTGTAGATAGAAAAACTATAAGAAAGAGTCAAAATTAACCAACTTAAAGAGAAAGAAGGTCATAAGATAGCTGTAGGGACTGCATATGATGCATTGAATTTTAAAAGTAAAGAAAGTAATGTAATTTCTATCTAAAACTTTAAATTCATCCTTCTCCACTTACAATTTTTGAACATTTTTGTATCTTCAAAATGCTCCAACTTCTGCAACTCACAACCAATTTGTATTAAACTTTCCATACATATTCTTAAATAAATGTTTAACAACAGTTGGTATTTTTCTTGATTTAAATTAAGTATTTTATTTATTATTGAATTTTAAATCTCAAAATTGCAAAAAGATTAATAAAAATTTAATATATTCACACATAAAAATTCTTTTCTCCAAAAATAATTGACACACACTTTAAAAGTATAGCAAATTTTGTAAGTGATTTACAGAGAAACCTGAATCTTAAATTTAAAGTTTCTGAAAGAAAGACTGTGTGACCTGGGACTTCATATATAACATACAAAAATCATACTATAGAAAGCACTGAATACTTTTTTTTTTTTTGAAAAAAAAAAAACTATCTAAGATAGAAAGATGAATTTTGAAAGCTTAACTAGAATCCCTATACCCCAAATAATGACAAAATGTCAAGCGGTTCTGATGTAAACTTTGGATTTTAGCATTTTTCAAAAATGCCTCCCCTTTAAACGGAAATAAATTGTTGACACATTTACTGAGATGTAGTGTCTTCACATGTGTGAGTTCTTTTAAATAATTGTTTGTACTATGTAACTAATATTCCATATTTACCGTTATTGTTGCTGTACATCGTAAGTTGACATTCCCGTACAGTGAGGTAAATATTTCTCTTTAGAAACACATATACGCGATGCACGTTCTAAAATCTAACATATATTTTCAATTGTATTTATTAATATTTCAGATAATGACCAAACTACTAAAATTCAGATTGATATAAATACACACAGTGCAAAAAATAATGTACCACACACATGTGGTAAGTACATAATGGAATCTCGAGAATTGACTCGGTGCAAGCGGCTCGATTTTTCAAACCTTTCCTCGTTTGGTATACATTAATATCGCAATATACTATTATTAACGACTTTGTTAATTGACATGTTCATATCAACGCCGCCGATATGTCGGAATTTTGACCCACAGAAATTCTTTCACCTGCAAGCATATCTACTGACATGTGACTGTCGCTTTTGGATAAAAGGAATAAGCTGTTCATTGATAAGGAGCAAACTCTCGTCTTCCTGTTGAAAGAATTCTCTAAGAGAACAGACAAATTCTCTAACTTGGCTATGCAATGTAACACCTCGACCGTAAGCTGATCTTTGTCTTGGGCCATGATTCCTCGGTCCACCTCTAATCCTACCGCCACTACGTCTTGCTTATCTAAGAGAACACACAAATTCTCTAGCTTGGCTATGCAATGTAACACACCGACCGTAAGCTGATCTTTGTCTTGGGCCATGATTCCTCGGTCCATCTCTAATCCTACCGTAACTACGTCTTGCTTCTCTAAGAGAACAGACAAATTCTCTAGCTTGGCTATGCAATGTAACGCCCCGACCGTAAGCTGATCTTTGTCTTGGTCCATGATTCCTCGGTCTACCTCCAATCCTACCGCCACTACGTCTTGCTTATCTAAGAGAACACACAAATTCTCTAGCTTGGCTATGCAATGTAACACACCGACCGTAAGCTGATCTTTGTCTTGGGCCATGATTCCTCGGTCCATCTCTAATCCTACCGTCACTACGTCTTGCTTCTCTAAGAGAACAGACAAATTCTCTAGCTTGGCTATGCAATGTAACGCCCCGACCGTAAGCTGATCTTTGTCTTGGTCCATGATTCCTCGGTCTAACTCCAATCCTACCGCCACTACGTCTTGCTTCTCTAAGAGAACACACAAATTCTCTAGCTTGGCTATGCAATGTAACACACCGACCGTAAGCTGATCTTTGTCTTGGGCCATGATTCCTCGGTCCATCTCTAATCCTACCACCACTACGTCTTGCTTCTCTAAGAGAACAGACAAATTCTCTAGCTTGGCTATGCAATGTAACGCCCCGACCGTAAGCTGATCTTTGTCTTGGTCCATGATTCCTCGGTCTACCTCCAATCCTACCGCCACTACGTCTTGCTTCTCTAAGAGAACAGACAAATTCTCTAGCTTGACTATACAATGTAACACCCCGACCGTAAGCTGGTCTTTGTCTTGGGCCATGATTCCTCGGTCCATCTCTAATCCTTCCGCCACTACGTCTTGCTTCTCTAAGAGAACAGACAAATTCTCTAGCTTGGCTATGTAATGTAACAACCCGACCGTAAGCTGATATTTGTCTTGAGCCATGATTCCTCGGTCCACCTCTAATCCTTCCGCCACTGCGTCTTGCTTCTCTAAGAGAACAGACAAATTCTCTAGCTTGACTATGCAATGTAACAACTCGACCGTACGCTGATTTTTGCCTTGGGCCATGATTCCCTCGGTCCATCTCTAATCCTTCCGCCACTACGTCTTGCTTCTCTAAGAGAACAGACAAATTCTCTAGCTTGGCTATGTAATGTAACAACTCAACTGTAAGCTGATCATTGTCTTGGACCATGATCCCTCGGTCTACCTGTAATCCTACCACCACAACGTCTTGCTTCTCTAAGAGAACAAACATTGCATAGCAAACATTGCATTGCATAGCTTGGCTATGCAATGTAACACCCCGACCGTAAGCTGATCTCTGTCTTGGGCCATGATTCCTCGGTCTACCTCTAATCCTACCGCCACTACTTCTTGCTTCCATAAAAACGTATTTTAATTGTGTTTTAACAAACTAGGCTAACAATACACAGCGCAAGTTATGTCTGTTTATATATCCTTGCCCCGCTGACATGTATCTCTCCGCGTGCAACTACATTCCCCCCTCACTGTAATTGGCTAATGCTTTTTGCCATATGCCATAGGCGGTGCCTTCCCCTGCAGTAAACGTCATAATAATATGAAGGCATGCAAAAGTACAAGTTTGTATTGAAATTGAACTCAGCCTTCGGCCTTTTCCACTGAGATTCTTTAAACCAGCACCATTACCTTGCAAAAATGCTTGTCGTTCAGTCTTAAAAGTCGTGTGACGCCATACTTGTCGTGTGTCCTTCATTCACACAAATCTTGTCAAGGTAGTATATTTTGCGATTTGTATCCCGGTAGAGTCCGATGGTCCTTACAGTCTTCGCCACACAGAAATGTCGCCTCGTCTCTTAGCACATTTTTCTTGCTTCTTTTTTCCCCATTCACAAACCTCAGCTGTATCAGCAGTCTATACAGACTAGATCTGCTGAAATTTGGTAAATCTGCATCCTCATTTACAGCGGACAAAATTTTATCCATGGTAGGGAGTTCGTTTCTAAAGAAAAAATTATGCACATGACGACGCACAGCACTTTTCACGAACTCGCTTTTGTTTATTCCTGCTTTTGTCTGGAATGGTAAGTTTTCCTGTTGTCTCAATTTCACGTCGCGATGTTCCTACGGACGTAGCACTCATGCCTGTAAGTTCAGAGCACAGCTATTCGACTTCTCTCACTGACAAAGACGGATTCTTCTCTGTGAGTGCATTAAACTCATGCACCACAATTCTTGTTTCTTTGTAAAGGTTTTTCCTTGTGATGCTTCAGCGAGAAACTGGCGGTATATGCATACAATAAGTACACGCGCAATAAACGATCAATAAAATAATTTAGCTCTCGACTCGGCACAACACAATATATGACAAATCCAGTTCAAAACAAGGTCAGTGATAAAAGTCATATAAACAAATATATCTTCACTACGACTAAAGCAGGGCCACGCCGTGGCTCAGTGGTTAGACCGCTTGGCTCTTACCAAGGCGGCCCGGGTTCGATCCCAGGCGACCGCAAAGTGAGATTTGTGGTGGACAACACGGCGCTGGGGCGGGTTTTCTCCGGGACCTCCGGTTTCCCCCGCCATCTCATTCCACCGTTGCTCCATCTTCATCTCATGTAATATCAGTGTCACCGCCTGCGGTGCCATATGTAGTAAAAGCTGGCGTTAAACACTACACATACCACTAAAGCACGTGCTATCGTGTCATGTGAAAGGCGGGCTTAAAAGTAAAGGAACTTTCGGTTTACTTCGTTTAAGATTTAACTTGGTTTTCAGATAAATTAACTCTGTCGTGTAATATATTTAACTCAAACAGTTACGAAAATATAAATTTAACAGGGCAAGCTAATGTGAAACAGGGATTAGACAAACTCTGTTACCTGCTTACAACTAGCGGTAACTGAGCTGAGGAGTATGTGATTCATCAGTGCAACAACCTGGCTACCTTTGTTTACGTTACTATAGCAACGACGTTACCTACTTATACTTAGCATCCCTTGCTTGATGACCTTCGCGTATCTTCTTTTAAACATCAGACCGTAGATACGTGGCAGTTTTATTGCTAGTTTTGAAAACTTCGTCATATGATATGTAAGATTTACAGGTATAAGGAGTAAAAAGTGTAAGATGGAGCATAAAGAAGGGTCCATGAAGGACAAGAAGGAGGTAAATAGGGAGAGAATTGTAGAATAATCGCTTTACTGTATCTGAACAGACCGATTACCATGCCAAGAACAAATGACGTGTGTTTGTGAAGTGTCGGGAGGTACACCCAAAGTTTAGGCAAGAACGCGGAAGGGGAAAGTTTGAAAGAAAATCAAAACGTCGACGGAGTAATGAGGGAAGCATACGTGAAAAAACGTTCCGGATCATTAAAAAACGGCCACCAAAGTTAGCTTCGTTATTATGCCAAAAAAATCCGAGAAGAATCGATACCTCGTTCGAGATATGAGGTTTCTCGTTTACTCGATCCCCCTTCAAGTTAATGACGACGCGATGAAGAGTGGCGGAATTAAGGACCTACCATTGTTGCCGCTAAATAACAAGGACGAGGAAATGCGAACGTTGTACACTCACACGAACTCTCAACTCACTCTACAGTTTTTTATATATTCTAATTTAAAATACATTTTTAGAAATATTTCATCCCATTTCGTTTTAGGTTGAAGAGGGCTACAGGCCCGCCTCCGTGGAGTGATGGAAGCGTCCTAAGCAAGTTATAATCTCGGTCAGAATTTCCTTAACCGGAAATATATAGAATGCTGGAAATTCTAAGTTGAACGTCATAATTCGAGGGTCGACTGAAAGGTCCCGGACCTTACATGAACATAATCTCCAATCTCGAGTAAGGGCAATACATTTGTCATATTTGTGTTCTCTGTAGTGCGATTTATCATGATCCTCAAAATGGTAGGTTCTGCGCCTACCATGGTTGTAACGGGTAACGGGGAATCAGGGTTCGATTCCGAAGAGGAAGTCTGAGAAACGACTACAACAACCAAGGAAGGCAGCAGGCGCGCAAATTACCCACTCTCGGCACGGGGAGGAAGTGACGAAAAATAACGATACGAGACTCATCCGAGGCCTTGTAATCGGTATGAGTAAAGTCTGTTTAGTTAACGCATGTGCAGTTCGGAGTCAAAGGAAAGTGAGCCTCCTTCCCACTAATGACCGACATAAATCTATCTCCACGCTTCAGAAATGGAACACTGTCGTTGAGGACCAATAGCAACCCTGATTTTCTGGAAGTGACAGTCGCATGTTTACTCCACATGGAGTATCAGTTGCCAAAGTTCCAACTTCCAGTTGATCTGTTTCATTACGTGCAGAAATTCGTTGTGTGTCACGATGTGGAGACCGTGGGAGGGAAATGCAGTGGTAAATGCAAATGAAGTAGTAGATAACTTTCAGTCAAGTGAAAATAATCAAAGTGAAGACAATAGTGTGAATAGCTGGGCCGAGTTATATTACTGGAAAAGCCTAAAAAAGAAAGTTATAACCGGAACTGTTTCTAAGCAAATTCAAGCGCTTGTTTTGAACACATACAAAAAATAATCTTGGTAAGGGGTCGTGCAATGAACCTGATGACAAATTCTAGGTATTCACAGAAATACAGTAAGAAATATTGTGACGAAAGGAATACCAAAGATGCTGATCAAGTGTGAAAACAAAAGGAAACGTTTCTCTAAAGTAGATAATTTCACACGCGATTTAATTGGTCGAGAAATTTATAGATTCTATGCAGATGGGGGAGTGCCCACCTTAGACGAATTGGTTGCACATTTGCAAGAAATTTGTGATTCTCCTTATGGGCGCTTCACTTTGCGCGGTCTCCTAAAGGAGCTGGGTTTCAAATACCGCACTTTGAATAAGATAAGGTTTATTATGGAATCCAGTAGAATTGTAGCTTCGCTATACATATATATCAAAACTAAGGAAGTTTCGCAGTAATGGACACAAGATAATTTATTTAGACGAAACCTCATACGATACCCATGACGTATCGAGAAAGATGGCAACCTTGCAGAAAGGTCTGGTAGAAGAAGGGTCGGGGGTTGTAAAACGATTATAAGGGTTAGTCAAAGGCAGAGGCCGACGTGCACACGCGTTAACTAAACAGACCTTACACTTTGAATCCTTTAACGAGTATGTATTGGAGGACAAGTCTGGTGCCAGCAGTGGCGGTAATTCCAGCTCCAATAGCGTATATTAAAGTTCTTGCGGTTAAAAAGCTCGTAGTCGGACTTGTGTCCCACGCTGCCGGTTCACCGACCGTCGGTGTTTAACTGGCATGAACGTGCGGACATCCTGACGGTGGCCTGAGCCGGCGCGGGCCTATCATACGAGGGCTGTTCAATCAAGAGTGATTACAATTTTTTTTTGACAACGTACATTTCATCCTGATAATTTTGATGGTCCTTCTCAAAATAGTCTCCCCTGAATGCGATGCACTTTTCCCAGCGTTTCTGCCAGTCTTCAAAGTCATGCTGGAAAGCTTTTTTGAGATATCCTTCAAAATCGCCGCCGCAGCCTTCACCACTGCTTCTGATGATGTATAATGCCTCCCACGAAGGCGTTTCTTCAAGTTAGGGAATAGAAAAAAGTCACATGGGGCTAAATACTGACTATAGGGAGGGTGAGAGATGCAGTTCACGTTGATTTTTGCAAGATATTCAGCAAAAACATTGGCAATATGCGGCCGCACATTATCGTGGTGCAGTACCCAGCCTGCTTCACGCCTGATATGAACTTGCAATGTTTCCAGGACATCCCTGTAGTATTGTCCAGTTACTGATGCGTGTGCAGGTACAACATGCTGACAAAGCGTTCCATGAATATCAAAGAATGACATGACCATAACTTTCCCAGAAGAAGCAACCACTTTTGCTTTTGGGGGGTTGGTGATGAAGGAGATTTTCACACTGAGCTTTGCAGTTTGCTCTCAGCATCAAAATGATGTAGCCAAGTTACATCAGCAGTGATTACGTTCGAAAGAAGCTCCGGATCTTCCTCTAACATTAACTTTAACTGCATGTTACCTCCATTGCAGCGGTAGGCGATAGTGAACATGTCTGAACTTGCATGGTTCTCACAGGCGAGAACCAGGAGTACCAACAATGAAACTACTACGGCGTGTTTCGTTCACATTAAGCTAACACAATATAATAAGATTGAATTTTAGTGCGAAAAATTATAACACTCTTAACCGAGTGTCTCGATGGGCCGGCACGTTTACTTTGAACAAATTAGAGTGCTTAAAGCAAGCAGCATCCGCCTGAATACCGACTGCATGAAATAATGGAATAGGACCTCGATTGTATTTTGTTGGTTTTTGGTATCCCCGAGGTAAAGATCAATAGGGACTTACGGGGATCGGCGCATTAGCGACTGGATGGTAACCAGTATATCCGTGGTTCAAACCCCGGCCATGGAATTGAATTTTTCCTGTTGACTCTGTCAAAAACCTTAGCCTTTTTACGGCTAGTGTGAAGAAATGGTTAATTTTCAAAAATTAACGTACCCTATTGAACTGTATCTATGGATGCAAGCTGGTCTAGAGTTAAACTATATGATGCTATTCGTTGCACTGGCCCAGTAGCGCCATTTCTGTGTGAGGTCCGGAACCTCAGCTGGCCCCTGTATTACGCTTTACAAATAAAATTTAATGTAAATTAGCAAAAGTGCGCCGAGCACTCGAAACCAAATAACTTTTTTGATCGTCAAGAACACACCGGAAATCTAAAACAGCTGAAAGTGCAAGTATGGACCAGGAACCTGTGTGCCAACAAGATTCAATGATTTAGATCGTGAAATTTAAAAAAAGAAGTGATATTATTTGACATGCGAAATGATTTGCAGTAAATGTGGACATTATCTACACGTGATGGAGCCTCTCTGCTGGGGGTCGTGAGAATTATCTTGAAGATGATGGATGAGGCATGCTTTGTCAGTTCTCTCTCTGCAAGTAGACAGACGTCTGTCCTGGATGAGTTATCTCAACGAAACTATTTCATTCTGGTAATGTCTGTCATCGCTTGCGGCAGGTCTCTCTCTAACCCAGCAGCTACCTGCATAAAACCTATCAGGAGCAAAGCACTCCAATACCAAAAGTAGAGTAAAATTCAGCTATACTCTATCTTTAAAGAGTGAGCGAGACAATGAAGTGAGAATGGAAATAGAGTGAAACCTCGTTAACCCGGACAGTTTTGAAAAATTCATCTATACGCTATCCTTAAAGGTCGAGCGAGACAATAAACTGCGAATGGAAATAGAGTGAAACCTCGTTAACCCGGACAATTTTGAAAAATTCAGCTATACGCTATCCTTAAAGATCGAGCCAGAAAAATAACTGCGAATGGAAATAGAGTGAAACCTCGTTAACCCGGACAATTTTGATAAACTCTGCTATAACCCTATCCTTAAAGATCGAGCGAGACAGTGAAGTGTGAATGGAAATACAGTAAAACCTCGTTAATCCGAACAATTTTGAAACATTCGGCTATATTCTATCATTAAAGATTGAGCGAGACAACGAAGTGCGAATGGAAATACAGTAAAACCTCGTTAATCCGAACAATTTTGAAACATTCGGCTATATTCTATCATTAAAGATTGAGCGAGACAACGAAGTGCGAATAGAAATACAGTGAAACCTCGTTAATCCGAACAATTTTGAAACATTCGGCTATATTCTATCATTAAAGATTGAGCGAGACAACGAAGTGCGAATGGAAATACAGTAAAACCTCGTTAATCCGAACAATTTTGAAACATTCGGCTATATTCTATCATTAAAGATTGAGCGAGACAACGAAGTGCGAATGGAAATACAGTAAAACCTCGTTAATCCGAACAATTTTGAAACATTCGGCTATATTCTATCATTAAAGATTGAGCGAGACAACGAAGTGCGAATGGAAATACAGTAAAACCTCGTCAACCCGGACAGTTTTGAAAAATTCTGCTATAACCCTATCCCTAAAGATCGACCGAAACAATGAAGTGCGAAGGGAAATACAGTGAAAACTCGTTAATCCGAGCAGTTTTGAAAAAAAAAGTTATTTATATAATAAACAGACTTGTAGAAATTAATCTTTTCTCCACACGAGGAAAGCGATGATTTGCATAGGTAGAGCCAGACTGATAAATTCAATGTCATAGTTTGGATGTGAACCACGGATCTCCCAGACTCCGTCGGTTGCTCAAAACCACTGAGCTACTATGGCCAACATGCCGACATGACATTAAATTCTCCATCTCACTCGTATTTTACGGTTATGGTATTGACTTTAATATAATAAACAATCACAAAATAGAGATAACAAAGTTTGAACTTACAGTCCTAAAACTCTACTGGAAACAAGATTATAAAGTCGCTGTCGCAGTTCGAAGAATATGTGAAGTGGAAAGAGGTGTCGTTAGTGAGCGTGTGGCACAACGATGGTTCCAACGTTTATACAATGGAGACGAAAATACTAAAGATTTACCACGTTCGGGAAGACCTAAGTATGGAATATTGAGGATACACGGCAAGTTTTGCGAGACAATCAACAAAAAGTGACCGTAGGCTTTCAGAAGAACTTGGTGCGTCAAAACATACCATACATCGACATGTTAAGACACTTGGAAAATTATACAGAATCTGTAGATCTGTACCTAATGAACTGACACTTCAACAGGCTGAACGTAGAAAGGATATCTGTTTAGCACATCACTTATCTCACATCCGCTTTAACATTAGACGTTGATTTGTCTTGAGTCTCGAAATAAAGCATCAATTTCTCTATGTTTGTTATTGCTTGTGTGTGGGTCATAACCACAGCTGGTTCATCAACACTGACCCTAATCTGAATACTTTTCATTTTCAGTAACACTGATGATGTAACAATGTCTTCCTCTGTAATCGGTTTATAACCTCCACCATTGTCAATGTCTTCATCAAAATCCGAACAGCCATCCATATTTTTGAAATGTCTATAAGGTCTTCCACACGATTTTTTCTTCTTCTTTTATCTTGTTTTCTGTCAAGTCTCACACACCAGGCCACAAATTAATGAAAGTTCCTGTTCCAACCTGGTCCTAATCAGGGAAGGTGAGTGTAGTGAATTCACCCGCTGCCAAGAGAATTCTAGTAATGTACAGCAGTTTACTGCCTATAAAATAAGTTTTCATTTACTAAGCTAAACAATGTAATTCTTTTTTCCAAAGCTGGTCCTTTTTACGGAGGTTTTACTATAATCAGCTCCTTATTTGGTGTATTTATTGGGTGAAATTCTTGTGTATTCGTTTGTACAGCTTCGTGCAAAAAATGTGAAGCGATTTATATTGGTATTAAATGCGTTACTAATGAACTCTCCTATGTCCATACTTCTGTCTCCCTCCTGTACATCTCCAGCTACTTGATTGACAGTTACTTTGATCATTCCAGTAGATGGGTGGAGTATGACATTGCTAATTTATTTCTTTGATCACTAGAATTTTAAATGTCTCAATTTTGTTTAACTATTTAACTGTACTGTACAGAGAAAATCTTACAGAACGGAAAATTTAGACTACTTAATTTAGTTTTTCCTTAGTATAAGTCATTTCAGTGATCATGTAGTTATTTGTTTGAAATTTTAATGTTTTTTTCATTTATTTGAAGTACAGTCGTTGTTCACTTGTATTTCCCGGTGTCATGTAAAGAAACACCTGACTATCTATGATTAAAAGCATGTGTTTATAATATTCTGAGAAAATTTACGTGCAAAGTACTAACTGCGATGCTTTTCTGTTTCAGGGGTTCCGTTTCCAATGACAGGTAAGGTAAATGCAAGTATCTTATTTCAATATTTTATATTTTTAAAGGTTTTATGTATAAAATGAAAATTCATCTACTCGAGAGAATTCAGACTTCCAGAGAGGGGATAGAAAAATGCTCGAGTTCCATAAAATACAATAGAAAAATGTCATACTGATAAAGAAATACATTTTTGAGCATATGATGGTTAGAAAGATAGATTAAATCTGAACAGTAAATGCTCTATCCAAATGGGTTACTATGGTAACACGAAGACATGACATTAAATTCACTATTAATATAATAATGGGTTGAAACAGGGTCGTGAGCAATCGATGGATCTTTTAGGGAGTAAAACTTCTTGGCATTACTTCTTTCGCAAGGGAAATAAAGCAGGTTGTGCAGAATTACGCCACGTAGAAGAATATCAAGCCTGTTAAAGAGACTTATCAGAAAAATTCAGCGGTCCTTCAAGCAAAAGGAAAAAAAAAAAAAAAAAAGATTCATGTGTCAAGTGAAAATAAGGAATTTGCATAAACACCGAATTTACATGAATATTTGAAAGAAGATTCCCCCAATCCAGACTGTCATTTGCAGGAAATATTTTTCAAAAAGTCTAATTTACTCAGAAATGGATTTTGATTGTTACAGCGCATGTTTAATATATTACATAAAACAAATAAAATGTGGAGAATCTCCTGTGAAGTCCTCTACATTTGCAAGGAATTTTTACAGAATTTCGAATAACCTGTAATTTATTACAAATAGATAACAATGAGTCTTCGGTACTTGCATGGTATCGTAACATCGAACGATACTTTAGAAAGTTTGTTCGGTAACTGTTGATACCTGATGGTGATTCAGCAATCTTTATTAAAGCTTAAAATCACAAAATATGACTATCGTAAGTAAAACGTTCCAAATTCCGAGAAACTGTCAGGAATTTGGTACGTGTACAGCAACATTATACAAGAAAATAATCGTGTGTCAACTGTCAGTTAACAGTTGCTAAGAATAAATCACTACATATCTCCTGTCACCTCCTCTTTCTAGTACACTGTATTACTGGAAAACAATTGCCGCTGAATATTTGTGTATTTCACCTTCAACTGTTTTCTCTGAAAGACTATTTAGTACAGCAGGACTCATATGTGACAGAAAAAGAAGTAGGCTTGACCAGGAAATAGTGAAAATGATAGTATTTTTGAACAAAAGCTTATAAACGTGGACTGTTTTGCTTTCAAAAATATCTAATGTAGAGTTTAAAAATAAGAACACTAACAGTTTCAAGTTTTGTCTCATTAAATGTAGTGTGATCCATATAAACCTGGAACATTTCAATAGGCCATAACTCTTGAACTAATTATACTACACATATACAACTTTGACAGACTATAGTACACAATTGGGAGATTACATTACACTATTTACATCTCAGAGAAAATGTTGCAAGTGTCCTCCACCAGCATCTATACATGTTTGTACTCGTCTCAACATATTCTCTCAAGTTTTACGGAGAGTATCCTCGCCAATGTTACTTATTTCGGTTCGAATGGATTCCTTGAGAACATCAATTGTCCGTGGTCTACTCTTGTACACTCTATTTTTTAGATACACCCACAAGAAGAACTCCGGTGAGGTGAGGTTAGGTCAGGGGATCTGGGATTCACAGATTTTTGAGATTATTCGAGTATTAATGAAACTGCTTACAAGTTCCATGGTGTCGTTAGATGTATGGTACGTTGATTCATCTTGCTGGAAATAACCTTCTCTCAATTCGATATCATCCAGCTGCTCCACAAATGTCTTGTGGATCTGGGATCTGGGGTCCATCGACCTTTTGAGATTATTCGATTATCAGAGAAACTGGTAATAACTGGTAATAATCTCAGTAAAACTTCAGAAAATATATGGGTATTTTCAATACATTTGTGGTGCAGCTGTATGATATCGAATTGAGAGAAGGTTATTTCCAGTAAGATAGAACAAATTGCCATACATCTGACATCATGCAACTTGTAACCAGTTTCTTTGATAATTAAATAATCTCAAAAGGTTTCTAGCCCCCAGATCCCCTGACCTAACCTCACCGGATTTTTTTCTTGTGGGGGTATTTAACAAATAGAGTGTACAAGAATAGGCCACGGACAATTGTTGTTCTCAAGGAATCCATTTGAACCGAAATAAGTAACATTGATGAGGATACTCTCCTTAAAACTTCAGAGAAATGGTGACACGAGTACAAACATGTATAGATGCTGGTGGAGGACACTTACCACATTTTCTCTGAGATGTAAATAGTGTAATGTAATCTCCCAATTGTGTATTATATTCTCTCAAAGTGGCACGTGTGTCCTATTATTGGTTCAAAAGTTATGGCCTATTGAAATGGTTCAGGGTTATATGGATCGCACTGTATGTGCACCTATTTAATAGGTAGAGTGAACCTGAAAAGTGCAATGCCATGACCGGGATATGAACCACCGATCTACTGGTTTCCATCCAGTCGTTCTTACCCATTGAACTACCATGGCCGACGTGCCGTCCTGACATTAAATTCTGCATTTGACTCATATATTTTCCTGGTAACCACTGGGGTAAACCTCTTATTATTGTAAGTACTTGAAACCCAGGCTTATCATTAAACTCCTATTATTTAAGTCAATTGATGGAAATTATTTCGCCAACTGGAGAATTTATTGCCAGCATGGCAAGTTGGCCATGGTAGTTGAATGCGTAAGAGCGACTGATCGGAAAGCAGGATATCCGTGGTTCAAATCCATGGCATTGAATTGTTCAGGTTGACTATCTATTCAAAACCTTAGGCAGGTGTGACGAAATAATTAATTTCCATCAATTAGTATAATTAATTTTTTGGGCATTACACAGTTCTCCCTACTTTCCATTTTGTATTGAAACTAGAAGTAGAAAATACTCAGAAAAACTGGTACTGACACATCCCTACAAATAGACATAAAATAAAACCTGAAGCTTTCAGGACGAATTTGCTCAATTTCTTCTCGGGCAGTCAGCCAGGTGAAAGGATGATTAGGGACTGTACATCTCTCCCCCATCATCAGGATATTTATAATCTCTCTTTATACCCAGAAAACTGAAGCCAAGATTTTTACTTTACGCCGCTATAATCCCCCTCAGCCTATACGCCTTCTGACTGATCATGTGCCGTGGCTCCCTTCACCTACACCAGTCAAGTAAAGTCTGTCTACTGAACGCGAGTGCAGTCTGCCTCTCGAAGAAAAGGGACCCCCCCGCCCACTAATGACCGTCATAAATCTATCTCAACACTTCAGAAATGGAACACTGTCGTTGAGGACCAATAGCAACCCTGATTTTCTCGAAATGATAGTCGCATGTCTACTCCACGTAGAGTCTCAGTTACCAAAGGTCCAACTTCCAGTTGATCTGTTTCATTGCGAGCAGAAATTCGTTGTGTGTCACGATGTGGACACCGCGGGAGGGAAATGCAGTGGTAAATGCAAATGAAGTAGTAGATAACCTTCAGTCACGTGAAAATAAACAGTGATGACAATAGTGTGAATAACTGGACCGAGTTATATTACTGGAAAAGCCTCGAAAAACAAAGTTATAACGGGAACTGTTTCTAAGCAAATTCAAGCGCATGTTTTGAACACATATAAATATTTGCTGACAAATAATCTTGGTAAGGGGTCGTGCAATGAACCTGATGATAAATTCTGGGTTTTCACAGAAATAGAGTAAGAAATATTGTGACGAAAGGAATACCAAAGATGCCGATCAATTCTGAAAACAAAAGCAAAAGTTTCTCGAAAGTAGATAATTTTACATGTGATTTAATTCGTCAAGAAACTTATAGATTCTATGCAAAAGGGAGAGTACCCACTTTAGACGAATTGGTTGCACATTTGCAAAGAAATTGTGATTTTCCTTATGTGCATTGCACTTTTGGCGGCCTCCTAAGGAAGCTGGGTTTCAAATACCGCACTTTGAATAAGTTAGGGGTTATTATGGAATCCAGTAGAATAGCTTGGCGATATATATTTGTCAAAACTAAGGAAGTTTCGCAGTACGATATATATCGTAAAAACTAAGGATGTTTTGCAGTAATGGACATAAGATAATTTATTTAGCCAAAACCTCGTACGATATCCATCACGTATCGAGAAAAGTGGCAACCTTGCAGAATGGACTGGGAGAAGGAGGGTCAGTGTTGTAAAATGATTATTAGGGTACGTCAAAGGCAGCGGCCGACGTGCACACGAGTTAACTACATAGACTCTACCTTGGAGTGTTACTGGACACTCGGCTTACGTGACCGCACCATTACCCTGACATCCGCTCGTCTTTCACAACTGTCTCCATTATTTCACAAACATACTTCACTTGCTTTATAATCTTCACTGCTCCTATACAAATCTCTGGTTCGGCCTCTTATTACTTATGCCTGCTAGGTCTAGGGGACTGCCAGTACTTGTCACCTGAGGCGTCTACAGGTCATCCAGAGTCGCCACCAATGCTCCTTGGTTTGTCCGCAACCAGCAACTGCAACACGAGCTGGGACTTCTTCCTCTCCATTTCATCCGACAGACTGATCGACGCTTCTTCTACAATCTACGCCACGTCCCAGGAGCTGTGACGTATAACATCGGCGTCCTAAGTCGCCGCCAACGCGACTGAAGCGACGACTACCACAGGACCTGCTTTACAGTGATGACACGTCCACTTCTGAATAATCTACTGTTTCAATTTATCTTTTCTATTCTTCTGTTCTACTATGTAAATTCTCACTATGGAAGTATGTATACCATTTTATTAGTTCAGTGCCACATTTATATTAGTGCAATAACACATTTGTTTTAGTACAAAAGTGAGTCGAGAAGATATTGACACATTGCTTCACTCACACTGTTTATTCACAGGACATGTTTCAAGAGCTCTTGCTCCTATCATCAGCTGATACTCGATTAGTGTAAGTTGTAGTGGTTTCTTCTTTCTCCGTATTGTCAATAGATGGCGTGATGTACTTGTCAAAGATGTCCGGTGGTGGAGTTTCAAAATTCATGACTCTATGACGATTTTTGTTGATGAAGATTTTTTCCCATACGGAACGGTCTATGGGGTGATTAACATATTTTATTAGAGATGTTTCCAAGTTGATGTCATGTCTAGTATTCAAAAAATGAAAAGCCACTGCTGATTTTTCTGTTTCACCATTTTTAATGTTTCTTATATGTTCTTTAGTTCTGATGTTAATATTTCTTTTTGTTTTTCCTATATAAATTATAGGGCAAGTTTCACATTTGATCTCATAGATTCCTAGTTTTTCTTTGGTAGTGATTGAATTTTTGGGAAGGCCTTTTAACAAATTTCTGATATTAAACCTATTTTGAGGTGCAAGAGTTATGTTGTGTTTTGAGAAGATTTTTTAGAATTTGTTATAGGCTGATGGGTGGAAGGTGAATTTTTTAAAACGTTTTTTCTCTTTTTCTCCTGTAGGTTCTAGGGTGGTGGTTTCTTTTATTTTCTTAGCTATGTTGAGTCTTTTTACTGTTTTGTCTACTAAATTTGGGTTGAATCCGTTGGATATAGCTACTTTTTATGTGTAGGTATTCTTCTTGATAATCTTCTCTGTTTAGTGGAAAGTTGATCATCCGAAAGATTAAACTGTTGAAAATGGCATGTTGGTGTTGTTTTGGGTTGAAACTTTTGTTCTTAATATAATTATCTGTGTTGTCGGTTTCCTGTAAATACCAAAAGTGAGTTTTTTGTTCATTTTTTGATCTTGATGTCCAAAAAGGGGAGCACACCATCCTCTTCTGTTTCCAATGTAAATTTTATAGCTGGAATTTTATATTCAAAAGTCTAAGATCATCTTGTATGAGTTTTTTAGGTACTATTGCAAAAATGTCGTCAACATAGCGATACCACACTTTGAAATAATTTGGAAAAGCTTTTGTGATATGTGTTTCAAAAGCACTCATAAATAAATCTGCCAAGAAGGGAGACAATGGGTTGCCCATAGCTAGGCCCGTTTTTTGTTTATAGATCTGTCCATTAAATCTGAAAAAAAATTTGATTGATACAAATTTCTGTAAGTTGTGAAAGTTCTTCTATTTCTTCAGATGTTATTTGTATTGATTCCAGCCATTTTTTGAGAAGTGGAATAAGCTCATTGGTAGGTATACTTGGATATAAAGAAATGACGTCAAAGGAAACTAAAGCATCTGTAGAGTTGATCTTTGTGTCTTTCAGGAGATTTAACAATTCAAACGAGTTTTTGATACTTAAATTTTCAAATTTTGTGAAGGATCTGAAGATTTGAACCAGCCATTTTGATAGTTGGTAAGTGGGTGCATCAATGTTGTTAATTATTGGTCTGAGGGTAATTTCAGGTTTATTTGTTTTAGTTCAGATGAGGCACAGTGTCTTATCTCTATTTTGTATCTGTTCTCTCAGATCTGAAAAGCATATATTATTGCTGACCGATCTAATAAACATATTAAAATGATATTTATTAATTGTTATAATCCCAAATGGAATACTGGATATAACCCAACTATAAACAAAGACATTATCCTGACCTTGCATTTAATTTACTGAAAAGTCTTTTGTTCAGTAAGGCGAATTTTGATAGTGTTCTGTCTTTGTCTGTAGTTGTGTTATATCCAATGATACATTTGTGGTTATAACATTTTATAAATATCCTGATGATGGGAGAGATGCACACTCTCGAAACGTTGATGTGTAATCGTCTTTACACCTGGCTTGCTTCCCGAGAAGAAATTGAGACATAAAACATTCTGAATGAAGTACACAGTTCACATTAAAACTCATAATTTATATAAAATAGCGTTTTTCGTAGCATAAACCGTTTCCGAACTTAAATACTCTCGTTAGTATACTTTTCGTACCCAGTTATAAACGACAGGGGTTAGAGAAAGTCACGTAAATGTAACTCTTACTGTCAAGCAGTTTAAAAAGAGTTGTATTGCAAAGGTTCATGTTTTTCATTCACTAGGCTGTGTTTTAGACGTCATTTGTAAATCACGCAGGTCCCGTGTCATATGCAATGTCGGCACATTGCCATTGTTTCGTCGCTATTCCGCCAGGAGCGCGCTACGTTTGCTTTTTTTCACAAGTACCAACGCAATGTTGACACTGCATTAATCTCGGGTTATGACACCTCACTCTACGAGAGTGCGTAGCTTTTTTTTGTTTGTTTCTGCCATGCAGAGGTCCTTTGTACTGAAGCAGTTTTCAACAATGACATATATTTGAGTATGTTTGTGACCTAAACACTTTACACTGTTTTTTCCCCCCACCTTTTTGGAACAATTACTGATAATAGCTTAGTGGTGAAACAAACTCCGGTTTTTGTTTTTACACGACTATTACGCCTTTGTTTCATCCAGAAAACAGTTCTTTTCTAACGCTAATGAGTTTTGAGGTTAGTTTTCCAGCTATTGCAGCTAAAACTTGTGTTAAAGCACTTCATTTCATTGCCATGGTTACCACAGGGAGCAAATGTTAAATTTACTTCCGCAAGTATAGCAAGGAACTTATACAACTATCTAGTGTCAGAGTAGTAATTTCCATGCAATATATGTTGGTGTTTCTTGAAAGATATGCAATCCTATCATAATGAAAGTTTTACCACTTGTACAACAGATGTCGTAAATTATCACCCTTTTAAAATGTAATAGAGTTTGTGTTGATATGTACTTGTTAGTTCTTCTCTACGTAGTCGTCATCAGAGTTACTCATTTTTCCCAGAGTTTCTTGAACTTCCGAATACCTTGATTGTAGAAGTCTGCAAAATTTGCTTTAAACTACTCTTCCACTTCATTAATGACTTCATTTGTGTTGTCAAATCGGCGACCACGCAACTGATTCTTCATTTCCGGGAATAAGAGAAAGTCACTTGGTGCGAGATCGGGCGAATAAGACGGATGCTGTAAGATCTCAAAGCCACATTCACTTGTTTTGTCAACTGCAGCTTGAGATGAATAAGCTGGTGCATTGTTAGACAGAAGAAGAACGACTTTGGAGAACATACCGCGTCCTTTCTTAAGGGCACACATAGGGCTTCAGCTGGTATTAAAGCCCTTTAATCTATCAATTTAAAAATGACGGTGCAATGACACGCCCACTTTCTGATCTTCTGCATACACATTTCATTCAGCATACCTCCAAAGCTTGAAATTTCTTAACTAACCCACTTAGAAACATAAACACTCTCTTCCAGAAAAGGTTCTTTTGGCAATTAAACCAGTATTTAGGGAACTTTCTCAAGATGAATTACTCAGAAAGTGTTTGCATGCTCGAACACAAAACCCAAATGAAAGTTTTCATCATCTAATATGGGAAAGAATTCCAAAAACTGTGCATGTTGGGACAAAAACTTGAAAAATTTGTGTATATGATAATGTTATTTGTTATAATGATGGATGCAGTGGTAGGCATAAAGTAATGACAAAAATGGGTATAAAGGTTGGTGAAAATATGAGGGCAGCATGTCTAAAAAAAGACGTGCGTCGAATTTCAGAAGCAAAAGAACAGCTCAGTTGATTGAAAATAGAGCTAGAAGTAAGAAAAGGAAAAGACAAAGATGAGGAAAACCTAACTGAGTAGGACTATGGAGCAGACATGTTCTGAAAGTATGTATAATTAAAAAAGAATGGTGCTTAATCTTTAATCGTGTTTTCCCAAAACCTTGATTTTTCATACTTTAGGTGCATGTTTCTCAGAAACTCTAAAAGATATTAATACAAAATTTTAGTGCTTATTTGTTAATGATCCCTGAACACATTGATTTAACTTTTATATTCATATCATTTATAAAATGGAGGGAAAATAAATTTCAATCCTTAAATATATCACCTTTTTTTTGTTAAGACAACTAAATAATTTTTCATGTGCATAGTATAAACGATGTATGCTTTCTATTTAGTTTAGATTATAAAACTGTGTCTTATGTTATTTAGGGAAAAGATTGGTGCCTATAGCTTTAAATTCCTACAAGGAACCTAGACCTGAAGTATAGGGTGTAATACTTCTTTTCAAGATACACAGAGTGTCTTATGTCCCTTTTGCAAGGAGCTGTATGAACTTAATGTAAATATTATACAGTCGTTAAATGCACACATCCTTATACTATAATCATACCAAATTTCAATTTCTAACAATGTTTAGTTTTTATATACTTATGTTTCAATATTGTTAAAATCTAGCCCTTTCTGGATAAAAATAACCTCCCAGTACCCTTAATCAGAGCTGCTCGTAACTTGTCCAGAAGATTGCAGTAGTATCTGCCAGTGATGGTTTGACCCTTGGCAAGATAATCTGTAAAGATGACTCCACGACAGTACCAGAAAAATGAAATCATGACCTTCCCAGCTGACTTATGTACCTTTGCCTTTATGAGAGGAGGGGGGGGATCGATATGTTTGCATTCCATGTTCATGGTTTTTGTCTCTGGATCATACTGATAGATCCAGGGTTTATCCATGGTTACCAGACCATCAAAAAATCATCTTCATCCTGTTTCAACAGCACCAACGTCTCTCTTGAAAGGTCACGCCGTGTTTGGTTTTGGAAAGGGGTTAGCAAATGTGGAACCCACCGTGCAGACACCTTAGACATGTGCAGTTCGTCCACACACTACCATAACTAAGATGTGTCTCATTCATGATCATTTGGATGGTTGCTCGTCTGTCTTCCAGTATTAAACACTCCACTTTCTTCACTGTGACAGCTGACGGTCTACCAGCTCTTGACTCATCTGTCAGGGACATGTGACCAGTTTGAAAATTCCTTTTCTACCTCAAAATAGTGCCATACGATGGGCAATTATTTCCATAAACAGCCGTCATCTCATCATGGATTTCCCGGGCAGGGACTTGATCACACTACAAGCCTCAATTTACTCCATCTTACACCTCAGTCACTCCTGGCACTCACTGTAAAAAGAAAAATTACTCAAATCACAGAAACTACCAACATTATATCCCAAGGGATCAATGATGACATTGAAACATTTTCATCACCCTAGCGTAAAATCTACCAGGTGATAATTAAAACTTTATGACACCCCTCCTATATCAGTCTCTTATAATTCAGAAACCATAATCAAATCATAAATAAAGCTAATAGTTTTTGTTCTATTGATATTCCAACAAACTTTTCAACACTGCTCACGCATTTTCTCCTTCCTGTGCCCTTTTCTCCTAAACAGTTGAAGTGAGACATTTCAAACTTTACAATCACTTTACACACATGCCATTAATCATAGCTGGTGAAACATTAAGACATTTTAATCAATAATAGAAATTTGAAAAATAAATAATAATGTACTCTTTAATTTTAATTTGTTATACGAGGGCTATCCAGAAAGTAGATTACGTTTTGGAATAAAAAGTAAACAAAGTATAGGAAACAAATTTTATTATATACAGATGAAAGCCACACTCAAATACTACTTTTCGACATAGTCACCATTCAAATTAAGGCATTTATCGTAGCGAGGTACGAGCTTGGAAATTCCTTCGTCGAAAAATTCGGCCGCCTGCGCCTTCAACCACTTCGTTACCTCTTCTTGCAGCTGTGCGTCGTCATCAAAACGCTGCATAGCCAGCCACTTCTTCATTGCTGGGAATAGGTGGAAGTCGCTCGGTGCCAGGTCGGGACTGTACGGCGGATGAGGAAACAACTCCCACTTAAAAGATTCAAGAACTTCACGAGTGACATTTGCCGTGTGGGTCCGGGCGTTGTCGTGAATCAACAAGCTCTTAGAGCTCAACATTCCTCTGCGCTTGTTTTGAATGGCTCTTCTGAGTTTTTGGAGAGTTTGGCAATACCTTTGAGAGTTTATTGTAGTGCCTCTTTCCAGGAAGTCCACCAAAATCACACCTTTTCTGTCCCAAAAAACAGTCGCCATCATCTTCCTTGCCGACATTGTTTGCATGCATTTCTTGGGTTTTTGGGGAGAACTTGTGTGCCCCCACTGCATTGATTGCAATTTCGTTTCACAGTTCACGTGTTTCACCCATGTTTCGTCACCAGTAACGATGCGATCGAGTAAAGAGTCACCATCCTTATGGTAAACGTCCAAAAAGTTCAACGCTGCAGCCATTCGCTGATTTTTATGGTCCTCTGTCAAGATTTTTGGAATCCATCTTGCACAAAACTTGTGGTAACCAAGCTTTTCGCTGATGATTTCGTGCAACAAACTTCGCGAAATTTGTGGAAAACTCAAAGAAAGTTCCGTTATTGTGAACCTTCGATTTTCACGGACTTTAGCATCGACTTTTTCGACAAGTTCGGCAGTCACTATGCTGGGTCTCCCACTTCGATCTTCGTCGTGAACATTGGTTCGGCCATTTTTAAATCTGATGACCCACTGACGCACTCCACCTTCAGTGATAATGTTGTCCCCATACACTTCACAAAGCTGCCGATAGATTTCTATCGGTTTACAGTTTTTTTGCAGTCAGAAACCTTATTACTGCACGCACCTCACAGCTCGCGGGATTTTCAACTAACGCAGACATTTCAAACCGTCACAGTATCTGAACGGAGCACAGCACGAACCTCTCACTAGCACGGCTAGATGCCGACTGAGCTGCGCAACGCTCTGACCCCAAGATGGCCGCGCTAGCACCGCCCCTAGCGGAAACAGACGAAAACGTAATCTACTTTCTGGATAGCCCTCGTACATGAAAATATTTGTTGAGGAATTTCATGAAAATGTAACATATGAAGTTTTCACTAGCTGTTTAGAGCAGCATATTCTGCATATGCACAAAAAATTGTCTGTGCTTAAGACCCCATGACAAAAGTGAAAACTTGAAAACTATTCATAATAAGTTATTCTTAAAAATTATTTTCAGAAATTTAATGTCGACGGTCATTCTTCCGCAAAGAGGTCAGTTGCGAGGTAAACATTTCATGCCTTACGCAAAGTGTGCTCTGAAACAACTGAATGAACGTGCGAACAGGGTTATACATGAAGGATGTATAAAGGAAGTAAAATCAAATCACATAATATATTGTTTTACATGTATTTTATTTTATATCAAAATACGTACTATTACACATACAGTTTTCATGTTTTGTTTCTTGCTAATACACACATTTCATTGCATTTTTATCCTGAAGTATATAGAGCAATAAGTGTTTGCACAAGAGTAGAGAAAGTCATGTATACATCACATAACGACCAAAACATTTGACTATCACTACTGTATTCCCAGTAAGATAATGTTTATCTTGAAGTAGACAGAGCAATAAGTGTTTGTACAAGAGCAGAGAAAGTCATGTATACATCACATAACGAGCAAAACTTTTGACTATCACTTAAAGTCTACTGTATTACCAATAAGATAATGTTTATCTTGAAGTAGATAGAGCAACAAGTGTTTGTACAAGAGTAGAGAAAGTCATGTATACATCACATAACGAGCAAAACATTTGACTATCACTTAGAGTCTACTGTATTCCCAATAAGATAATGTTTATCTTGAAGTAGATAGAGCAATAAGTGTTTGTACAAGAGAAGAGAAAGTCATGTATACATCACATAACGAGCAAAACATTTGACTATCACTTAAGGTCTACTGTATTACCAATAAGATAATGTTTATCTTGAAGTAGATAGAGCAATAAGTGTTTGTACAAGAGCAGAGAAAGTCATGTATACATCACATAACGAGCAAAACATTTGACTATCACTTAAAGTCTACTGTATTACCAATAAGATAATGTTTATCTTGAAGTAGATAGAGCAATAAGTGTTTGTACAAGAGCAGAGAGAGTCATGTATACATCACATAACGAGCAAAACATTTGACTATCACTTAAAGTCTACTGTATTACCAATAAGATAATGTTTATCTTGAAGTAGATAGAGCAATAAGTGTTTGTACAAGAGCAGAGAAAGTCATGTATACATCACATAACGAGCAAAACATTTGACTATCACTTAAAGACTACTGTCTTCCCAATAAGATAATGTTTATCTTGAAGTAGATAGAGCAATAAGTGTTTGTACAAGAGTAGAGAAAGTCATGTATACATCACATAACGAGCAAAACATTTGACTATCACTTAAAGTCTACTGTATTCCCAATAAGATAATGTTTATCTTGAAGTAGATAGAGCAATAAGTGTTTGTACAAGAGTAGAGAAAGTCATGTATACATCACATAACGATCAAAACATTTGACTATCACTTAAAGACTACTGTCTTCCCAATAAGATAATGTTTATCTTGAAGTAGATAGAGCAATAAGTGTTTGTACAAGAGAAGAGAAAGTCATGTATACATCACATAACGAGCAAAACATTTGACTGTCACTTAAAGACTACTGTCTTCCCAATAACATAATGTTTATCTTGAAGTATATAGAGCAATAAGTGTTTGTACAGGAGTAGAGAAAGTCATGTATACATCACATAACGAGCAAAACATTTGACTATCACTTAGAGTCTACTGTATTCCCAATAAGATAATGTTTATCTTGAAGTAGATAGAGCAATAAGTGTTTGTACAAGAGAAGAGAAAGTCATGTATACATCACATAACGAGCAAAACATTTGACTATCACTTAAAGTCTACTGTATTCCCAATAAGATAATGTTTATCTTGAAGTAGATAGAGCAATAAGTGTTTGTACAAGAGAAGAGAAAGTCATGTATACATCACATAACGAGCAAAACATTTGACTATCACTTAAAGTCTACTGTATTCCCAATAAGATAATGTTTATCTTGAAGTAGATAGAGCAATAAGTGTTTGTACAAGAGAAGAGAAAGTCATGTATACATCACATAACGAGCAAAACATTTGACTATCACTTAAAGTCTACTGTATTCCCAATAAGATAATGTTTATCTTGAAGTAGATAGAGCAATAAGTGTTTGCACAAGAGTAGAGAAAGTCATGTATACATCACATAACGACCAAAACATTTGACTATCACTTAAAGTCTACTGTATTCCCAATAAGATAATGTTTATCTTGTAGTAGATAGAGCAATACGTGTTTGCACAAGAGTACAGAAAGTCATGTGTACATCACATAACGTCCAAAACATTTGACTATCACTTAAAGTCTACTGTATTCCCAATAAGATAATGTTTATCTTGAAGTAGATAGAGCAATACGTGTTTGTACAACAGTACAGAAAGTCATGTATACATCACATAACGAACAAAACATTTGACTATCACTTAAAGTCTACTGTATTCGCAATAAGATAATGTTTATCTTGAAGTAGATAGAGCAGTACGTGTTTGTACAAGAGTAGAGAAAGTCATGTATACATCACATAACGACCTAAACATTTTACTATCGCTTAAAGTCTACTGTATTCCCAATAAGATAATGTTTATCTTGAAGTAGATAGAGCAATAGGTGTTTGTACAAGAGTAGGGAAAGTCATGTATACATCACATAACCATCAAAATATTTGACTATCACTTAAAGTCTACTGTCTTCCCTATAAGATAATGTTTATCTTGAAGTAGATAGAGCAATAGGTGTTTGTACAAGAGTAGAGAAAGTCATGTATACATCACATAACGAGCAAAACAATTGACTATCACTTAAAGTCTACTGTATTCCCAATAAGATAATCTTTATCTTGTAGTAGATATAGCAATACGTGTTTGTACAAGAGTACAGAAAGTCGTGTATACATCACATAACGTCCAAAACATTTGACTATCACTTAAAGTCTACTGTATTCCCTATAAGATAATGTTTATCTTGAGGTAGATAGAGCAATACGTGTTTGTACAAGAGTACAGAAAGTCATGTATACATCACATAACGAACAAAACATTTGACTATCACTTAAATCTACTGTATTCCCAATAAGATAATGTTTATCTTGAAGTAGATAGAGCAATAAGTGTTTGTACAAGAGTAGAGAAAGTAATGTATACATCACATAGCGACCAAAACATTTGACTATCACTTAAAGTCTACTGTATTTCCAATAAGATAATGTTTATCTTGAAGCAGATAGAGCAATAAGTGTTTGTACAAGAGTAGAGAAAGTAATGTATACATCACATAGCGACCAAAACATTTGACTATTACTTAAATCTACTGTATTCCCAATAAGATAATGTTCATCTTGAAGCAGATAGAGCAATAAGTGTTTGTACAAGAGTAGAGAAACTCATGTATACATCATATAACGACCAAAACATTTGACTATCATTTAAAGTCTACTGTATTCCCAATAAGATAATGTTTATCTTGAAGTAGATAGAGTAATAAGTGTTTGTACAAGAGTAGAGAAAGCCATGTATACATCACATAACGACCAAAACATTTGACTATCACTTAAAGTCTACTGTATTGCCAATAAGATAATGTTTATCTTGAAGTAGATAGAGCAGTACGTGTTTGTACAAGAGTAGAGAAAGTCATGTATACATCACATAACGACCTAAACATTTGACTATCACTTAAAGTCTACTGTATTCCCAATAAGAAAATGTTTATCTTGAAGCAAATAGAGCAATAAGTGTTTGTACAAGAGTAGAGAAAGTAATGTATACATCACATAGCGACCAAAACATTTGACTATCACTTAAAGTCTACTGTATTTCCAATAAGGTAATGTTTATCTTGAAGCAGATAGAGCAATAAGTGTTTGTACAAGAGTAGAGAAAGTAATGTATACATCACATAGCGACCAAAACATTTGACTATTACTTAAATCTACTGTATTCCCAATAAGATAATGTTCATCTTGAAGCAGATAGAGCAATAAGTGTTTGTACAAGAGTAGAGAAACTCATGTATACATCATATAACGACCAAAACATTTGACTATCATTTAAAGTCCACTACATTCCCAATAAGGAAATATTAGTTTTGAAGTAGATAGTGCAGTAAGGGTTTGTACAGTAGTAGAGAGAGTAATGTCATTGTAACAGATCAAGGGTTTAAGAACTAATACGTCAATTTGCTCTAAGTCCTGAATGTATAGAATAATTTTGTTCTGAAATATGTACCTTTTGCTTCATATTTTGATATTTTTTGAAGTTGTTCTTCATTTTCCGCCTTTTATTATCTTAATATCATTCCAGTTCGTAGAAAATTTGTAGCACCTGCCTGTAGTCAAAGGTTGTAGAGTAGCCAACTTTTATGTGAACCAGTGTACAGTTTAACTTGTAATATTGTAAGATGAGGTTTATATGCGTCGTTTTGTTTGGAAATAACTCTGCTGAAGTATTGCGAATAAAACAACAGCTGCACACAAGACCTAAAAAGGAAAAAAGAAACTTGAGTCATATTTTTTAGCGGTGAGGTTTCCTGGCCAGTTATAGCGACGCATTTTTTTTTTCTGGACGATCCTCTCTGTAGGAAGCAATTTTGCTGTGAAAACATGGCGTTTCCCAGTCGAGCTGTTACAAAACTTTTTACAACTGCAGCAGTGCAGCAATAAACTGCTTGATAAAACACAAGGACTAAATTGTTAATGTGTGCTCGTCCCTGCACAACATTTCGCTTTCTTCATTTCATCCCGGCAATAAACAAGATGAAACAAAATTAAGGGAGGTCGTTGGTGCTGCCCCCAAGGTGCGAGCGTGGTCCAGCAACCTTCAAAATTACAGATACAGGCAGCATCAGCAACCTTCTTTTGTTTATTACTTTCTGTACCAGAAATTCGGTATTGATATTGACACGTACCACAATATCTACTTCAAGATAAACATTACCTTATTGGGAATACAGTAAACTTTAAGTGATAGTCAAATATTTTGGACGTTATGTGATGTATACATGACTTTCTCTACTCTTGTACAGACACTTATTGCTCTATCTACTTCAAGATAAACATTATCTTATTGGGAATACAGTAAACTTTAAGTGATAGTCAAATGTTTTGGACGTTATGTGATGTATACATGACTTTCTCTACTCTTGTACAAACACTTATTGCTCTATCTACTTCAAGATAAACATTATCTTATTGGGAATACAGTAAACTTTAAGTGATAGTCAAATCTTTTGGTCGTTATGTGATGTATACATGACTTTCTCTACTCTTGTACAAACAGTTATTGCTCTATCTACTTCAAGATAAACATTATCTTATTGGGAATACAGTAGACTTTAAGTGATACTCAAATGTTTTGGTCGCTATGTGATGTATACATGATTTTCTCTACTCTTGTACAAACACTTATTGCTCTATCTACTTCAAGATAAACATTATCTTATTGGGATTACAGTAGACTTTAAGTGATACTCAAATGTTTTGGTCGTTATGTGATGTATACATGACTTTCTCTACTCTTGTACAAACACTTATTGCTCTATCTACTTCAAGATAAACATTATCTTATTGGGGATACAGTAGACTTTAAGTGATAGTCAAATGTTTTGTTCGTTATGTGTTGTATACATGACTTTCTCTGCTCTTGTACAAACACGTATTGCTCTATCTACTTCAAGATAAACATTATCTTATTGGGAATACAGTAGACTTTAAGTGATAGTCAAATGTTTTGCTCGTTATGTGATGTATACATGACTATCTCTACTCTTGTACAAACACTTATTGCTCTATCTATTTCAAGATAAACATTATCTTATTGGGAGTACAGTAGACTTTAAGTGATAGTCAAATGTTTTGTTCGTTATGTGTTGTATACATGACTTTCTCTACTCTTGTACAAACACTTGTTGCTCTATCTACTTCAAGATAAACATTATCTTATTGGGAATACAGTAGACTTTAAGTGATAGTCAAATGTTTTGGTCGTTATGTGATGTATACATGACTTTCTCTGCTCTGTGATGTATACATGACTTTCTCTACTCTTGTACAAACACTTATTGCTCTATCTACTTCAAGATAAACATTATGTTATTGGGAATACAGTAGACTTTAAGTGATAGTCAAATGTTTTGGTCGTTATGTGATGTATACATGACTTTCTCTACTCTTGTACAAACACTTATTGCTCTATCTACTTCAAGATAAACATTATCTTATTGGGAATACAGTAGACTTTAAGTGATAGTCAAATGTTTTGGTCGTTATGTGATGTATACACGACTTTCTCTGCTCTTGTACAAACACTTATTGCTCTATCTGCTTCAAGATAAACATTATCTTATTGGGAATACACTAGACTTTAAGTGATAGTCAAATGTTATGAGATGTACACATGACTTTCTCTACTCTTGTACAAACACTTATTGCTCTATCTACTTCAAGATAAACATTATCTTATTGGGAATACAGTAGACTTTATGTGATAGTCAAATGTTTTGTTCGTTATGTGATGTATACATGACTTTCTCTACTCTTGTACAAACATTTATTGCTCTGTCTACTTCAAGATAAACATTATCTTATTGGGAATACAGTAGACTTTAAGTGATAGTCAAATTGTTTATCAGCAAGTCGTGTAGGTGACGTCTTTGAAAATCCCGTTTTCCTTGTAAATCTAAGTGATATAAATGAATAACGGCTTCCCGTTTCACAAATGTGTAGGTGTTGGAAAAGTCAGACACGTGGAATATTTCTGAAATAGAGTAATAAGTGTTTGTACAAGAGTAGAGCATATCACGTGAATGAACGACATTTTGTAAATATTTTATGATTGAAGACGAAACCATTTAGACAATCATTTTACCCGATAGTAATTTTCAGTTTATTGTTGTGGAGTGTCTTTAATTTCCTGACAGTGTTTTGTTCGTAGCCATTACGCCAATAAAACGCGAATGATTGATTCACTTTTGTCTGTAATGTTAGCGGACCTAGTGCTAATTATAATGAAATAATATACGACTCAAAGTGCGCGCGTGTGTAATCAGCAAACCGTTTTTGTGGCGGGGGAACATGAATCCTGTTTTTGTAACAATATCTATTAATAATTAATAATGAGGGTTATCTTTTTACCAACACAGTAGTAAATCGGCGATTCCGTTTTTGTGATTTATGGCTCCGGACAACATTCAATTAAAACGTCAATGTACACGATAATTGCAGAGCCGATCATATTCACATCGCTCCACAGAACGCTAAACAATGACCAACTTCAACTGTCAAATATCTTTGTACGTGCTAACGGTGGAGTAATAGTTTTTCTTAACTCTATACTCTAAACAGAATGAAACAGAGGCTAGTTCGTTACTTTTTGGAGAACATACACTTTACACCTGAAGTTATTACACCAGAGCAGCTCAAAAATAAGAATGAACATGCTTTGAGTCAATATGGGAGACAGAGATGGAAGATATATCTGTCTTTGTCTCACCTAGCAAGTGTCATACAGATGCTGAGATGTACAGTGATACAGATGCTGACAGAGAAGTTCGCTTAATATTTCAGCATGTGTGTGAGAACATATACAATGATTATCGCATAATCTGGACCTTAAAACCTTGAACTGGAAAACAGTTCGCTTACGTAGCTATCGTTCACATGAACACAAAACAAAATGACTCAAATTAGAAATATTCTGGGAAAGAAGATGTTTGCTACAGTGAAACAAAATTAGTGACATTTCAACGATTTGTAAATATATTTTCTATTTTAATGATGCCATATTTGTATATTTCCTGTAATGAACTTTAAACCAATTTTATTTCATTAAAATACTTAATAAATACGGGAGATATAGCTGTGTATTTATGAAACATTTTTACACCATCAATCTCATGTACAGATGTATCTTTTTTGTCTTCAAAAGTGCAGAGCGATGCGCAGTGGTATCTGGACGAGTCCTCCTCAGAACGGTTGCAACTGGAGGGGAAGGCAGGTCAGTTGCGTACCAGTTGCGAGCAACTGAACACGTGCAGAGTTACTCGGTAACACTACAGCTTGTTTCAAAATGTGCTTGTCTCCTGGTTCCAAGAGAGCATTTATAAATAACGCCTCCTAGCAGCACATTAGGAAATAAAGTGCTACATTTAAAAACAAGAGAAGTAATAACCAATATCCATAGATTTATAAAAAAGGAACAATGGTCTGGGTCAGCTATAAAAATCTGGGGAAGGGTATCTGTGGCAACAGTTGTGTCTGAAAGCAGTTTAGGAGAGTTATTAAGGAAAGAAAAGCCATTGGTGCTAGTGCAACAACGTCCTTCTCTATGCCCAGTAAACAAAGATTAATAACATGCACAAAATCTAATTTGGATGTTTTAATTCAGAAGTAGTTAGACGAACTATGAATAATTTTTAAAGTACAGAAAAACAAAGACCAACTTTGAAGAAAGTGCTTATGAAGCTAAAAATTCTACTGACTTCCAAGGCGGTGTCTGAACATTAAGAAGAGTTCTTTTGAAGCTAGGATTATTTTAAAAAAACACTAAGCGCGACAGACAAATTTTAACTGAACATCGCACCATGCGTGCAAAAAGCTTAAGTATTTACGAAATATTCAGAGATATCGAAGTGAAGTTTATATAGTTTATATGGATGAAACTTATATAAATAAAGCACATACTGGACAAGATGTCTGGAGTGAAATACGTTACAGGGACTCTGCAGCGATATTGAAAGGCCGACAGTTGTTTATCATGCCTGCTGAAGGAGAACAGGGTTTTGTTCCAAATGCCTTTGTACTATTTAAGATCCAATAAAAGCGTGGAAATTACTACCATAGTAAGAATTACAACTTAGTTTATAAGAGCTGCAAAACTGACTTCGAGAATGAAATTTGTTTTTAGACACCTTATGCAGCGCTTTCCCCTCTCGTAATCTTACGCGTGTGACGCATTGTGGCGATATGTGCACTATCCCCACCACAGTTGCTACTCATCCCTACCGCGCAGGATTCCTGGCGAGATAAAATAATATATCTGTACCAATGTTGTGCCTTGTGTGTAGAAATTTTAGTCTTGCAGCAACAATATCGTTTCTTTCAAGCAGAAATTTGTGGCCATTATTGGTTCTCCTATATTTTAACCCAAGAGACTTCAGAATATTATGCATAAAAGACACGGATCCGTATATTCTATTCTCCCCCTCATTAAATTGGTCAACCTTTTGGCAGTTGAATATTCACCCTTGTCATATAAATAATTAATTATCCTACGTAAAACACACTTTTGAAAATTGTATAAGTTGGTAGCACGTGTTTTAGCTACCCGATGTTTCCCCGGAGATCTAAATACGAAAACTTTTCCTAATTTGGTAAACTGTTTGCCTTCTTTAACAATGTTCGTCACAGAATGAGCACTCACGTGACAAGCTTGTAACATTAATTCTCAACTCTGAGGGAAATTTGTACTTTCTAGAATGTATTCAATTGACATCTGTTTGATAAAGGAATATACATTAACAAGAATAGTTCTAGCCTGCTTATGTAAAATCTTATAAGTTGTTTCGCAGTTACTACTAGACGTACCAGTACTAGACTTGCTAAACGATATATTTACTAACTTTGAAAAGCACGTGTGCACCCTTAAAAGATCACTACTTTACTGAATGCAACTGCAGCATAGCACGTGTGTGCTTTTCTTCACTGACAGTTAATGATTCTTTTGTTTCTAGTTATGGGTCGTATCTTTCCATATCTCCCACACCAGATGTGCTACAAACATGGAGTTTGGACAGTAATCCTCAGAAAAAATAGCTCTGTGACATGCAAAAAATAAAATAATTCTGTAATTAGTATCTTCAGAATGCGCAAAGAAATTATCTGTATGGTTCGGCAAAGCATGTCAGTATGCGTGCATAACTGTACAACGTTGCCCCGTTGCCTAGCAACGTTGCCTAGCAGCGATAGAACAGACACGCCTAGCCCCACACAAGTTATCAGAATTCTTCGTAGAATGAACGTATAACTGCATCACTTGAAGTAAAACGTTATTCTTTTTTCTACAGGTAGACCGCAAACAAACTGCGGTTGTTTTGCGCATGCGCCAGGAGAGTCTTCTCCTCTTTTACGCCATCCAAACGTCACGTCACACCCAACTCTCCCTTCCTGTATGCGACAGAGCGTAAACCACACGAAATGCGTGTATATTAATGCTGTTTTGATTTTCAAGGTTAACAGAAAATAATTAAATCGGATATGACCTCACATTCGATCAACAAATAGATATAATCATAGTTTCTATAAATCCTAAGGAACAAAGCAGTGATCCGGTAGAAAATGCAAAGAGTGAATGCAACAGTGAATGCGAAAGTGAGTGAAACAGAAAACCAGTTCAGCCCGCGCCATGGAGGAGAAGCAACCTAAAATAACGATGGAGGGGGGAAGTTAGAGGACCCCAGTGGTGCTAAGCCACGCCTCCAACTGCATTTTGTTCGCGGTCTAGTTATAGTTGTGATCTACACAAAAATTAAGTGAGGGCAGAAATGAATTTAAATCTTAATTAAACCGAAAAGGCAAGTAAAATTACATTAGGCTGCAGAAATAATTACATTCCAGACAATCAAAAACATAACAATGTGTAATCGCTTGATTATCTTATGTGAAGACATGAAAACATCTGACAGTCACTGCACACCAGAGATGTTTTTATCGTCATTTGTCTTGCTTCAGGAATTTTGCTATACCTATACGTGAGTACAAAAGGCCACTATCAACGGTTATCACAATATACCTCTAATCAGTTACTTGGTAGCAATGTTTTAAGTTGTATCTGCTTTTATAGTAATTCACTGGGCAGTAGTTTAGTAATCTTGAAAAAATCAAATGGACGTGCTGAGGTTTGGTCAACAAACACATTCGACTTTACCTTTCACGGTGACGTGGTCTCATTAGCGTAAGCGAGAAAACGTTTGTAGTCGTACCCCGTTTTTTTTTGTCTGAATAATTTTGCTTACCTTTATTATTTGATAAAATACCTGATATCAAATTACAACATTGAAGTTCCAATAAGATAACTTTTATCGTTCACTGTATTTACAAAAATGGTTTCATTTTACGATAAAAATGCAACTTTTTGTTATTCTAAGCTATATAAATTATATATGAGGTATGTTTAAGAAAAAAAGTAACGCACATGTAGAAATTCACACTAATCATCCTTCAAATAAAGGAGGGAAGTGAGATAGGCTGTGTTTTGTTTTCGTTCTGAATCCAGTTCACATACGTGACTTAGCTTGACCTGTCTGCAACATTGTCGAGTGCTCCAGCTACAGTACACCAGCAGAAAGGTGTACCGAGTATCGTTTTAAGTAATACATTTCCTCCAACCGGTTTAGTGTCCTTTAAAAGACACTTCCAGGCTTTTAAGTACCACAAATATAATTAAAATTGAAGGAATCAAGGACTTAAATGTTTTGGGCTAACGGTTTTTAAGCTATTGTAAAATTTTGTAACAATATCTACCGTTAATTTTGTAATACTTAGTGCCTAAATTTACAGTTGTTTTGAAATATATCAATTTTCTTGGGAGAGATGATTTTCAGTTGTAATTGGGTTGTTGGATGTGCGAAGAAAACCCATTTTAAAGATAACCCCAACTAAAACTCGACATGATAAAGATCTGTTGATTGCGGAAGACATAGAACTTCTTTTATATAATTATTTTTATTGATCGATCAGCAGTACAATGCTTTACAGATCAGAGTGAAAAGAAGGTAACAGAACAATACATTAAAGAACAATAACACTCAGGGGTAGGCTAACAGGCCGCCCCCTAACTACATTAAGTTAGAACTCCAATAATACTCTCTGAGAAGTTACGTAAATATTGTGACTTTGTGGGTTCGTGAAATTAAAAGTCCGAATGCACCACTCAAAAGTGTACTATATTTCCACCGAATTACAGTTGAACACTTGCCGATTACACAGAATTACGTAATGCACACAATTACAATTCACCAGTTCGTCCGTTACAGTTCCACTTTGCTCTCGCAGTTACGTACACTCTTCCGATGCACGTACACAGTCTTCTCGTCCGTTCACTAGCACGGCGCTCATACTCTGCTCGTCAAGCACTGACTGTCCTCACTCAATGCAGTCCATTTTATAGGAATATCACTGTTCTCTAGAAGTCTCTGGTTTCAGTGAATCACCGCGAAGGTTCCAGATGGCAGTGGAAGGGGTAAGAGACGACCAGCGACAAGTGACACTTCCCTAATCATCCCCTCAGTTAGTGACTGAGACTGATGGGTGGGTGTGGCTTGATCTGCAATTTTTAACTTTTAAATATCACTCACTGGAAAATACTTCAATCTACATCATCATCTCTCTCTCTTTCTCCATCTGATCTACTTAAAATTAATTCATATTATTGCTACAGTTAGAGCAATTCATAAATATACACTTCATTGTTTAAACCATTGTACATTAATAATACCTTTTTATACAACAGTTCTGAATTCATCTTCCAGATTCTATATAAACATTATATTCAAAGGTCTTTCAATGTTCTGATTTTCATTTTCGTTGTATCAGTTTAATTTTCTTTTGCTCATACAACATTTCTGAATACTTCTCGATGATTCTATATAAATAATATTTTCAAAAGTCTTTCAGTATTCTGTTTTTTTAGGTTTTTTTCTGTTTTCACTTGTTTTGCTTTGAAAATTTCACTTCACTTTCACTGCACTGTTTATACTTAACCTATACATTTTACACTACATTGTTTATAAACTATACATTTTACAAGTTTGTGTTTCTTCATTTGTTATGGCAATTTTAGATACTTTAGCTTAAGTTCCCACCATTTACATCATCCCACAATGTACTTAGAAAATACAAAGAAATTTGGTTGACTTTTCCATGTTCGAAGAACTTATTTATTCTACATTCCCACGATTTTTACATATCTAGCTTAGGTTTTGTACATCGATATCTTTTCTTATGTTTCTTACACATATTCTGATGGAACCGTGCCCCTTGCCCGAAATATTTTAATATTTCTCTTTCGTTTCTCCCTCGATTTTGAATGTTTTTCAACGTTACCTTTGTCACCGTGATCTCTATTGCTACCTCATTCATTTCATTTGTAGTTTCCTCGAAATTCCTCGTCTTTATTCTATTTTCCCATTCGGATACTTCTAATCTAATCCCAGTTTCTTCTATTTGCTAGCTATTTCTCTCTCTTTGCGTAATTTCTGTGCTATTTCCTTCCTCAGTTTTCTGTTTTCGTTATCTGACCTTTCGTTAACTAGTTTGACAATTCTATTCTCAGAGTTCTCTATCTCCTCACTAACTTCCTTCCTTACATTATCTGTTATCTGCCCAGCTTCTTCCCTTACATCCCCTGTTTCCTGACTAACTTGTAGTCTGGTATCTTCTAACGCCTGTTGTTGACACTCTAACTTCTTTCGTAGTTCAATTTTCCTACCTCTAACTTCTGAACACTATTTTCTAACTTCTCTTCTATTTTTTTAAACTTTGATTATTATTATCTATCTCTTTTCTTAAACTTTCACTGTCTTTTCTTAAAGTTTCGAACATTTTTCTGAGTTCCCCAAACATATTTCTATCCATTGCTACATTATTTGGTACACTCTGCTACTTGGACTTCCTGCCTACTGCTATTATCATCAACCTCCTGAACTTCCATGTTTTCTACAGAATTTTGACTCAACATTTTTCCACTGCTCAAATGCATTCACAATAGTCTATTAGATAATGTAGGACTCTATACCTTTGTTTTTTTACTGGCTCCTGATGATGTAACTGATGTCGCCGGCCTCCTTTCTCCTTTCGTAGAGCTCCTTGTCGAACGTCCTCGTGTCGAACCTACTTTTCCTGTTGAATTTCGTTGTCGCGTTGAACCTCGTTCTCGGGTTGAACTTCCTCCTCGGGTTGAAACATCTTCTCGTGTCAAACCTCCTCGTATCGAGTCCCGCGTTGGCGCGCCTGCTTGATACAAATATATTTGGCGAGCAAAGAGTTACCAATATCACTGTTTAGTGTTACGAGCCATGTTTTTTAAGTCAGTACCGTTTTGCGATTCCGTCACCGCAGCGCTACGGTCGGCGTTCCGCACATGTGTGCTGGTTACCTACATCTCTTGTCTACGCACTGACGCCATTAAAGTCTGATTCTTCATTGTATACGTTGGTTACTGAGTGTTTAAGATGCCTCCGACAATCGTAAGTCCAGCCGATTGTGAAGTACGGGCTGTTATACGATTTCTTAGTGCCAGAGACGTAAAACCGATCGATATTCATCCTGAGATCTGTGATGGAATGGTAAGGAAATGGGTGAGAGCATTTAAATATGGCCACACAAATATGCATGGTGAAGAACGGAGTGGGCGTCCTTCGGTCGTTACTGAAGATTTGGTGCAGAAAGTGGACGCAAAGGTGACAGAAAAAAGACGCTTTACAATTTCATCATTGTGCGACTATTTTCCTCAATATTCTCGTAGTGTTTTTTATCGCATTGTGACTGAGAACTTGAAGTACCGGAAATTGTGTTCACGTAGGTTTCCGAAAATGTTGACGGATTTGTACAAAACCCAACGTTTAGGCAGTGCATTGACCTTCCTTGAGTGGTACCACAATGAAGGTGAAGATATTTTAGACCAAAGTGTTACAGGTGACGAAACATGGGTGGCCTACGTCACACCAAAATCGAAACAACAATCCATGGAATGGCGACACTCATAGTCACCCACAAAAGTGAAATTTAAGCAAACAATTTCTGCCCGGAAAATCATGTGCACAGTTTTTTTGGGACAGAAAAGGAGCATTGCTAGTGGAGTTTCTGCCCCGTAATGAGACAATGAATGCAGCGTCTTATTGTGAGACATTGAACAATCTGCGCCGTGAAATCCAGAACAAAAGACGTGGCAAGTTGAGTAAAGGTATCGTTTTGCTGCAAGACAATGCCCGTCCACATGTGGCTAATCGGACCAAAGATCTCATCAAATATTTTCAATGGGAAACTCTAGATGATCCTACATACAGCCCTGATCTGGCGCCCAGCACTACCATTTGTTCCTGCACTTGAAGAAAAATCTCAGCGGTCAGCGTTTTCAAGACGTTAACGAAGTCAAAACAGTTGTGATACAGTGGTTAACACGTCAAGCGGCAGAATTTTATGAGGAGGGTATTCATAAACTAGTGCCATGTTATGACAAGTGCCTCAATATTCACGAAAACTATGTAGAAAAGAAGATTAAGGTACAGGCTTTCATGTAAAAATAAAATTGCGAAATCTATGCACGATTTTTTTAAATTCCAAAACGGTACTGACTTAATAAACATGCCTCGTACTATATGTGAAATGCTTATTACTGGATGAAACTTAATTCGTTCTTCACGTACATATGAACCGACAAAAATCTTCTCTCATCACGTCTGGTCTGCCTTGCCCAAGACAGAAGAAGAGGACTGCCCTAATCGGTTTCACGCCGAGGACTGAGTGAGTGTGTAACTTTCACTTTGTCAAAGCCCCTTATCCACAATAAGATTCCCTTTGTGACTATTTTGTCCATTGTGATTATTAGGGGTCCGGAGAATACCTATTCAAACGGAACCCTGCTAAGGAAACTATTTCTTACGTTTCTTTTGTTAAAACAACTATTCAACCCCGTTGCTATTCGACTAAACTGCACCAGCACGCCTTCCATCCTGTAATTTCCTTTGAAATCCATTACGATTCCTTATACATTGCATCCCTTAATTTCGATATCAAGTCTTTACCTATTAATTGATATTTCTGGTATTATTAGACACTTCTGTCATCCATTAACTTCACTGTATACATCTAAAGTAATTATAACAAAACTTATTCACAAGTTTTGACATGTTTCATTACCTACAAAACATGCAATAAGCAAAGAAACCGCAACATAAACTGAATCTCGCTTTTTCAACTCTCTTTTGTCTTACGTATATTCCTTGTAATGAAATGTAACCGTCTTTTGTTTTTATACTCTGAACAACGCTATAACTGTTTATATTCTATGGAGCACCAAATCTGAAGTAAACTTAAAGCGTTATTACTAAATAGGTTATTCTTAGAGCAAATGCTTTCGTGTAAAAGTTCATGCAGCTTTCTTTAATGAAATTAAATGTGCTTTATAAATATATTTCTGTCAGAATGAACTAATGTTTTCAACGATATGCTACCACATCCAAATCAGCTAATTTGAGGTTATGCTTTTGGGGTTACCAGGTATATACAAACAAGTTCCTGTCTTATATCCATTATTATTTGTTTACCTAGCATTTACATCAATCGTTAAGAAGAGATGAAGTAGAAATTTTACCCACTCTAGGTACCCATAACACATCGTCTTAAATACCCGCCTTGGTAACGTACATGGTAGCGTGCCCGCCTCGCATTCAAGAGGTCCCGAATTCGAATCTCGGTTAGGGTGACTTACTTGGATAAGCATTCGGCTTGGGTTTCTCCTATCCTGAAATATGAATGTCTGGAAACTCTAAGCTCTATGTACCCTGTACTTATTTGAACATCATTTCATTCATCGTCAGATATGACTTAACTTTGGAGGTTTTCTCTTATCCTGAAAGATGAATGTGTAGTAACTCTAAGCTCTATGTAACCTGTACTCATTTGAACATCATTTCATTCATCGTCCGTTATGACTTAATGTTGGAGGTTTTCTCTTATCCTGAAAGATGAATGTCTGGTAGCTCTAAGCTCTATGTACTCTGTACTCATTTAAAAATCATTTCATTCATCGTCTGATATGACTTAATGGAGGTTTTCTCTTATCCTGAAAGATGAATGTGTAGTAACTCTAAGCTCTATGTAACCTGTACTCATTTGAACATTACTTCATTCATCGTCCGATATGACTTAACGTTGGAGGTTTTCCCTTATTCTGAAAGATGAATGTCTGTTAACTCTAAGCTCTATGTACCCTGTACTCATTTGAACATTACTTCATTCATCGTCCGATATGACTTAAAGTTGGAGGTTTTCCCTTATCCTGAATGATGAATGTCTTAATATTCTAAGCTCTATGTACCATGTACTCATTTGAACATCATTTCATTCCTCGTCTGATATTACTTAACGTTGGAGGTTTTCTCTTATCCTGAAAGATGAATATCTGGTAACTCTAAGCTCTATGTACTGTGCACTCATTTGAACTTCATTTCATTGATCGTCCGATATGACTTAACGTTGCAGGTTTTCTCTTATCCTGAGAGATGAATGTCTGGTAACTCTAAGCTCTATGTACCCTGTACTCATTTGTAAATAATTTAATTCAACGTCCGATATGACTTAACTTTGGAGGTTTTCCCTTATCCTGAAAGACGAATGTCTAGTAACTCTAAGCTCTATGTGTCCCGTACTCATTTGAACATCATTTCATTCTTCGTTCGATATGAGTTAACGTTGGAGGTCTTCTCTTATCCTGAAAGACGAATGTCTAGTAACTCTAAGCTCTATGTACCCTGTACTCATTTCTAAATAATTTAATTCATCGTCCGATATGACTTAACTTTGGAGGTTTTCCCTTATCCTGAAAGACGAATGTCTAGTAACTCTAAGCTCTATGTACCCTGTACTCATTTCTAAATAATTTAATTCATCGTCCGATATGACTTAACTTTGGAGGTTTTCCCTTATCCTGAAAGACGAATGTCTAGTAACTCTAAGCTCTATGTGTCCCGTACTCATTTGAACATCATTTCATTCTTCGTTCGATATGAGTTAACGTTGGAGGTCTTCTCTTATCCTGAAAGATGAATATCTGGCAACTCTAAGCTCTATGTGCTCTGCACTCATTTGAACTTCATTTCATTCATCGTCCGATATGACTTAACGTTGCAGGTTTTCTCTTATGCTGAGAGATGAATGTCTGGTAACTCTAAGCTCTATGTACCCTGTACTCATTTGTAAATAATTTAATTCATCGTCCGATATGACTTAACTTTGGAGGTTTTCCCTTATCCTGAAAGACGAATGTCTAGTAACTCTAAGCTCTATGTACCCTGTACTCATTTGTAAATAATTTAATTCATCGTCCGATATGACTTAACTTTGGAGGTTTTCCCTTATCCTGAAAGACGAATGTCTAGTAACTCTAAGCTCTATGTACCCTGTACTCATTTATAAATAATTTCATTCATCGTCCGCTATGACTTAACTTTGGAGGTTTTCCCTTATGCTGAAAGACGAATGTCTGGTAACTCTAAGCTCTATGTACCCTGTACTCATTTGTAAATAATTTAATTCATCGTCCGATATGACTTAACTTTGGAGGTTTTCCCTTATCCTGAAAGACAAATGTCTGGTAACTCTAAGCTCTATGTACCCTGTACTCATTTGTAAATAATTTAATTCATCGTCCGATATGACTTAACTTTGGAGGTTTTCCCTTATGCTGAAAGACGAATGTCTGGTAACTCTAAGCTCTATGTACCCTGTACTCATTTGTAAATAATTTAATTCATCGTCCGATATGACTTAACTTTGGAGGTTTTCCCTTATCCTGAAAGACAAATGTCTGGTAACTCTAAGCTCTATGTACCCTGTACTCATTTGTAAATAATTTAATTCATCGTCCGATATGACTTAACTTTGGAGGTTTTCCCTTATCCTGAAAGACGAATGTCTGGTAACTCTAAGCTCTATGTACCCTGTACTCATTTGTAAATAATTTAATTCATCGTCCGATATGACTTAACGTTGGAGGTTTTCTCTTATCCTGAAAGACGAATGTCTAGTAACTCTAAGCTCTATGTACCCTGTAGTCATTTGAACATCATTTCATTCAACGTACGGTATCACTTATGTTTGGAAGAAGTAAATTAAGAAGAAATTTATATAAATGTGCTTTATAATTTTTATATTTCGTTGCAATGAACCTTGTAATAATATGTGTATAAGATTTAGCCTATTCCATCTTTCTTATGCATAAAGGAAAGGCTTGGTAGAACTTTATTTGTTTTTGAAGAATACATAGAATACTAAACCTAGTCTCCCTTCAGCTCCGACCATTTTTGGTATACTTGCACCTCATCTGTCCTTTCCGAGGAACACCTCTGGGCGGGTCAGAAAAGGAAGTGCCATAGGGTCTTAAACTCAGTTAATTGTAGACGCGTCGAGAAGACATGTGAATGCGGTACAACAAGGTTTAGTACAGAACGATAGACCTGCATAGTGTGCAATAAAAACGTTTAACAAGAGCCGCAAATTAATTACAGAAATGAATACCGCAGTAGAGATGCTGGATTGAATGCAATGGTGACGCAAATGATCTAGGATTCAAATCTCGTCACCGTGAAATTAAATTGCATTATGTAGAAGGTACAGAGCTCACAGTGTTACGTGGATCAACACCTCTGGCTGTCATAAATACATAAACAAATAAATGAAACACAGTCACCCACGTCGTATCAGCGGCGGAATGAAACCCTCGTTCATTATGACACGTTACCTATTAACTACGTCGAGTACACTCTAAAGAGAAAACCGACTTTCTAACTTTTTTCTCTTGTCGGTACACTTTGCAATTTCAACTGTTTTGAATGTTTAGTTCACTTTAGCCGTCCAAAATGAGCGCTCAGTTAATTTTCACTTCATTTGCATTCAATTTTGTCTGTAATATGTGATAAAGTGTAGTGCCACATTTGAAATTTTGACTGTGTGAATTTACTCTGGGTAAGATATGATATATTTATGTTGCATATTCCAAAATGTTACAATTTTCAACTTTAGACTACATTTATTTGTCTTTACTTTGTTGCTATCTTGACTTACATGACACCCTGGTCTTCTGCTCTGTCAGGTAGCTCTTAACTTCCTTGTCTCCTTTTTATTTAATTAGTACCTTTCTTCAACCTCATCTTCCTTTCTTATATTCTTTACATTTGTTTGTGTTTACCATGTTGCTACCTTGTCTTTCATGACCCCCTGTCTTCTGCTCTGCCAGGTAGCTCTTAACCTCCATGCCTCCTTGTTACTCAATTAGTCCCTTTCTTCCTCAATCTTCCTTTCTTATATTCTTTACATTTATTTGTGTTTACCTTGTTGCTACCTTGACTTACACGACAACCTGGTTTTCTGCTCTGTCAGTTAGCTCTTAACTTCCATGTCTCCTTCTTAATTAATAAGCCGCTTTCTTCCCCTCATCTTCCTTTCTTATATTCTTTACATTTATTTGTGTTTACCTTGTTGCTACCTTGTCTTTCATGACCCCCTGTCTTCTGCTCTGCCAGGTAGCTCTTAACCTCCATGCCTCCTTGTTACTTAATTAGTCCCTTTCTTCCTCAATCTTCCTTTCTTATATTCTTTACATTTATTTGTGTTTACCTTGTTGCTACCTTGACTTACATGACAACCTGGTTTTCTGCTCTGTCAGTTAGCTCTTAACTTCCATGTCTCCTTCTTAATTAATAAGCCGCTTTCTTCCCCTCATCTTCCTTTCTTATATTCTTTACATTTATTTGTGTTTACCTTGTTGCTACCTTGACTTACATGACAACCTGGTCTTCTGCTCTGTCAGGTAACTCTTAACCTCCATGTCTCCTTGTTACTTAATTAGCCCCTTTCTTCCCCCTCATCTTCCTTTCTTATATTCTTTACATTTATTTGTGTTAACCTTGTTGCTACCTTGACTTACATGACAACCTGTTCTTCTGCTCTGTCAGGTAGCTGTTAACCTCCACGTCTCCTTGTTACTTAATTAGCCCCTTTCTTCCCCCTCATATTCCTTTCTTATATTCTTTACATTTATTTGTCTTTACCTTGTTGCTACCTTGGCTTACATGGTACCCTGGTCTTCTTCTCTGCCAGGTAGCTCTTAACCTCCATGTCTCCTTGTTACTTAATTAGTCCCTTTCTTTCCCTCTTCTTCCTTTCTTATATACTTTACATTTATTTGTGTTTACCTTGTTGCTACTTGACTTAAAAACACCCTGGTCTTCTGCTCTGTCAGTGAGCTCTTAACCTCCATGTCTCCTTGTTACTTAATTAGCCCCTTTCTTCCCCCTCATCTTCCTGTCTTATATTCTTTACATTTATTTGTATTTACCTTGTTGCTACCTTGGCTTACATGACAGCCTGGTCTTCTGCTCCGCCAGGTAGCTCTTAACTTCCATGCCTCCTTGTGACTTAATTAGTCCCTTTCTTCCCCCTCACCTTCCTCTCTTATCTTCTTTATATTTATTTGTGTTTGCCTTGTTGCTACCTTGGCTTAGATGACACCCTGGTCTTCTGCTCCGCCAGGTAGCTCAAAACCTCCATGCCTCCTTGTGACTTAATTAGTCCCTTTCTTCCCCCCCCCCCCATCTTCCTTTCTTATAATAGTTACATTTATTTGTGTTTACCTTGTTGCTACCTTGACTTACATGACACTCTGGTCTTCTGCTCTGTCATTTAGCTCTTAACCTCCATGCCTCCTTGTTAATTAATCAGTCCCTTTCTTCCCCTCATCTTCCTTTCCTATATCCTTTACATTTGTTTTTGTCTACCTTGTTGCTACCTTGTCTTACATGACACCCTGGTCTTCTGCTCTGTCAGGTAGCTCTTAACCTCCATGAGTCCTTGTTACTTAATTAGCCCCTTTCATCCCCCTCATCTTCCTTTCTTATATTCTGTAGATTTATTTGTGTTTACCTTGTTGCTACTTTGACTTACATGACACCCTGGTCTTCTGCTCTGTCAGGTAGCTCTTAACCTCCATGAGTCCTTGTTACTTTATTAGTCCCTTTCTTCCCCCTCATGTTCCTTTCTTATATTCTTTAAATTTATTTGTGTTTACATTTTCTCTACCTTGGCGTACATGACATCCTAGTCTTCTGCTCTGTCAGGTAGCTCTTAACCTCCAGGTCTCCTTGCTATTTAATTAGTCCCTTTCTTCCCCCTTATCTTCCTTTCTTATATTCTTTACATTTATTTGTCTTTACCTTGTTGCTACCTTGGCTTACATGACACCCTGGTCCTCTGCTCTGTCAGGTAGGTCTTAACCTCCAGGTCTCCTTGCTATTTAATTAGTCCCTTTCTTCCCCCTTATCTTCCTTTCTTATATTCTTTACATTTATTTGTCTTTACCTTGTTGCTACCTTGGCTTACATGACACCCTGGTCTTCTGCTCTGTCAGGTAGCTCTTAAACTTCATGTCTCCTTGTTACTTAATTAGTCCCTTTCTTCCCCCTTATCTTCCTTTCTTATATTCTTTACATTTATTTGTCTTTACCTTGTTGCTACCTTGGCTTACATGACACCCTGGTCTTCTGCTCTGTCAGGTATCTCTTAAACTTCATGTCTCCTTGCTACTTAATTAGTCCCTTTCTTCCCCCTCATCTTCCTTTCTTATATTCTTTACATTTATTTCTCTTTACCTTGTTGTTATCTTGGCTTACATGACACCCTGGTCTTCTGCTCTGTCAGGTAGCTCTTAAACTTCATGTCTCCTTGCTACTTAATTAGTCCCTTTCTTCCCCCTCATCTTCCTTTCTTATATTCTTTATATTTATTTGTGTTTACATTGCTGCTACCTTGGCTTACATGACACCCTGGTTTTCTGCTCTGTCAGGTAGCTCTTAACCTCCATGCCTCCTTGTTACTTAATTAGCCCCTTTCTTCCCCCTCATCTTTCTTTCTTATATTCTTTACATTTATTTGTCTTTACCTTGTTGCTACCTTGGCTTAGATGACACCCTGGTTTTCTGCTCTGTCAGGTAGCTCTTAACCTCCATGCCTCCTTGTTACTTAATTAGCCCTTTTCTTCCCCCTCATCTTCCTTTCTTATATTCTTTACATTTATTTGTCTTTACCCTGTTGCTCCCTTGGCTTAGATGGCACCCTGGGCTTCTGCTCTGTCAGGTAGCTCTTAACCTCCATGTCTCCTTGTTACTTAATTAGTCCCTTTCTTCCCCCTCATCTTCCTTTCTTATATTCTTTAAATTTTCATTCCCGTGTTTCTTTTATTTTCTGTAAGTACTCACGATAACTTCTTACCTTCTTTTCCTCCTTTCCCGTTAACATTTTTATAGCTACTATCCTCTTCTCTACTTTCTCCCAGTTTTCCTCCCAAACCTCTTTTCTCAGCATGCAACCTCCTTGCATTCTGTTACATAGTGTTCTATACTTTTCCCCCCCACACAATTCACAAATTCCCTTTTCCCTACTACTTATCCCTCTTGGAAATAATATTCCTGTTCTTATCCAAGCTAGCCCTTCTCTCTCTTGCCTTTTGCAGTAATGTGCATGTGCTTGTCGTTCCCAATTTCTTTTTATTTGCTTGTAAGATTGTAATTATTTCAAAGTTTCTGGATTTCCTCATATTTCCGGTCTTTCTATACCTTCTATTAGGGCTAGAATTTACGATTGGTAGAAACGTTTTAAAGAGGATCGAGATGACATGGTGAGTGTTCCGTATGAGGGCTGTTCAACAAAGACTGAGACCGGCTTTTTATTCACAGGTGTTTATTGCTGCAATTCAATGCTTACATGATGTTCGTCAAAGTAATGTCCTCCTACCTCAATGCACTTTTTATAAGGTCTCTGCCAGTCTTTGGACACGTGCTCCAGACCATTCTTTGTCAGGTCCTTGAGAATCGCCTCACTTTTCTTGAGCGCTGCTTCAGAGTTCTCAAATCAAATACCCTACATACCGGTTACTTTTTGATCATACCACGTTTGTGTCGAATATTGTGAACGATCGTAATATTTATGTTCAGCGAAAACTATGTCCCGCCGTCTTCGAAGACCATTCCAGTGGTCAGGTAGGTCGGCCACTGAAATCGAACCCGTGTGTAATATTTATGTAACATTTTAAAATTGTTTTCTTTGTGCAGAGAAGTAGAAAAAGACGTTTCGTTTGAGAACATGCTGGACATGAAGAAAAATCTAGTTAGAAGCTGTAAATATAAACAACATTTTGTTATATATTTCAAAACCATCCTGCACTATATGAAGACCACTCAGCTAGTTTACTATCCTCTTCTTCTTTTAATTTCATCACCTTTAACTGCTGCTTGGCAGATTTATATTTGCTTAATGAACTTTGATCACTTTGTTTTACCTTTCACCTATCCCTAATACTGCTAATTTTCTTCCTAACAATGCTGCAACTTTTGCCTTAACTTTAAGTCTATATTTATAACCCATATTAAATTCACTAACAGCTGCAATCACTGCAATTTGCAATTTCTTTCTTAATACAAAAACTTCTTTGTGACATTTACTCCTTGGAAACTTTCATTAGCATTCTGTGGTTCTCCTTTAATGCAACTTTCCCATTGAATAGTACTAACTAATCTCCTTATTTTTGTCTATGAGATGGAAAGTGTAAGTAGAATAGTTCATGCAATTCATACCCATGGCCATACAAAACTTCTGCATAGAAATATGACCGTTACCAATGTCCAGAAATTCCTAAACCATTCTTCTATTTACTTCAAAAGGTGACCTACTAGAATCACTGTTAACTCTTGGGCTATAATATGTTTTCACTTAACATTTACCTCTAGCATAGCATTACTTACTATTATGGCTAGAACACCTTAAAGTTTCATTATATTTTTCTTTGAAATAGCCGCTATACTCCTAACCTAACCTGGTATGAATCATATACCTACTGTTGCAACAAGAAAGTAATACAATGTTAAATCAGGCTTTATTCCCGTTCTAAACAATAGTAATTTAATATAGGCTGCTATCCCCAGCTTTCACTTGCATGTAAACCATATTTCACAAACACTACGTGTCATTGGAAATGTTTGTTTACTTTCAAAAGTAGTAAGTGGGAAATAATATATAAAAATGGTAGCGGAAAGGTTCAGTAGCTTCCACAAACATCCAGAAGATGTCTCTGCACATTACCACAGTTACAGAATCAAACCGCGTAGTTCAAATGTGAGAATGCCATCAATTTCTTTGCGAGACACTGGAAAAAGCAATATAAATGGCCACGCCTACCCGGACATGGGCGTTTAAATAATGACGTAGCTGCTTTTAAAATGGCGCTAGGGCCTAACTGATATGCCCAGTATACAAAAATGGTAATAAATATCAATGTCATAATTATAGGGGAATTACATTACTTAATGTAGTATATAAGATATTAAGTATTTTAAACGATAAAGCTAAAAAGCATATGGAAAGTGTATTAGGCGAATACCAATGTGGATTTAGAAGTGACAAGAGCAAAATAGACCAGATATTTGTAATAAGACAAATAATGGAAAAATTCTACGAGCATGGTATAGACTTACACTTCCAGTTTATTGACTTCAAGCATGCATTTGATTCAATTGATAGAGGAGCCCTCTATAAAACTCTGCAATGTTTTAAAATGCAACCAAACATAATAAGGCTAATAAAAATGACAATGGAAAATACAAAAGCCAAAGTGAAAGTAATGAATAAAATGAGTCCAGATTTTGATTATAATGCAGGAGTAAGACAAGGTGATGGACTGTCTGCAACTCTATTCAACCTAGCCCTGCACAGAGCAATAGAAAAACTTGATTCTAAAGGTACGATATTCTTTAAGTCCAGTCAAATATGTGCATATGCAGATGACGTAGTGATCGTGACAAGAGACGAAGTTGAAGTTTATGAAGAATTAGAAAGAAGGTCTAAAGAAATAGGATTAGAAGTAAACGAGAAAAACCTAAATACATAAAAATGACAGCAGATAAAAGCAAAACAATAATTTCAAATCTAGTGGTTAGAGACAAAACATTTGAAGGGGTGTCCAAATTTAGATATTTAGAAGCACTTGTAAACAATGAAAATAATTTAAACGAGTGCATAAAAGAAAGAATCCAAAGTGGAAATGCAGCATATAATGCAAATTTATCACTATTAAAAATAGGTTTATTAGTAGAGGGACAAAATACAAGATTTATGAAACCCTGATAAGACCAATAGTAACATACGCTGCTGAAACTTGGACCCTAAACAATGCAGATGAAGAAATACTTCGAAGATTTTAAAGGAAAATATTAAGACGAATCTGTGGACCTGTAAAAGATATAGATCAATGGAGAATAAGATAGTCATGAAATAGAAGAATTAATAAATAAGCAAGATATTGTGAAATTTATAAAAGCACAAAGGATAAGATGGCTACGGCATATAGAGTGAATGACGGAAGATAGAATGCCAAAAAAAATATTGAAAGGAAGATTGTATAATAGAAGAAAAAAAGGAAGATCGAGAACAAGGTGGTTAGATGTTGTAATGGAGGACCTAAGAACGATCGGAATCAGAGGCTGGAAAAGTAAAGCGGAAGACAGAGATGTGTGGAGGAGGATCGTGCAGGAGGCCAAAGCCCACCAAGGGCTGTAGAGCCAGTAGAGAAGAAGAAGGGCTTAACTGACGGAATATTCTGAAACTACTATGTCTAAACATAATTTTAATGCAAAAAACGGAAAATGTCGTTTTTTTTGTCATTTTTGACAAAATTTCACCGATGCCTCCCCTTAAAATGAGTAACAAAGGATATCTCAGGAATGGTTGATTCTACGGAAAGTATGTTTTATATAAAACCTGTGTTTTAACGATATAAGCATTTTTTGTGTAATATGATATATATTTTTTTGTATTTACCAGTTATACAAGAGGCATAAGGTCAGTTCTGGAAAATATTTCTACGTAATTTGTTTTTAGGGTAGAAGGGTTTTTCCTGGAAATGCTCGTGTATATGACAGAGTGGGTTGAGAAGTAGATGTGAGTGTTAAAATTACATGCCATATGTAACAAGCTGGTACTTAAATTTGGAACAATTTCTAGGCAAACATTGTTGTGTACAAATGTAACGTGAATAGAGGACCAGGTTTGTGTAAGTTGTGTGCATGTTGCTGCGTGACGAAGAACACGGGCCGACCATTCATTTAGCAAGAAAAGCCCACAAGCAAATGACGTACGCTGGACCTAAATTAAATTACTGTGGGGGAGGGTATTTAGCCGACCATAACCCTGCAAGAAACAAACCGCCCCCGGGGCTTTCATTCAAGTGCGGACCAATTAATTAAGTGAAGCGTAGGGAAATGAGAAACAGCACGATAAAGTGCTAGTAAAGGAACGCATCAACCTTGCAAAAAGACGAACGACGACGAAAACAACTGAGAATCGGACATTTACATATCAGCCAGCCTTAATTTGTATCAGGATTAGGCTGAGTTTTTGTGTTGGAAAACTGGATTTAGAGCATTAGCATCTAAAATTAAACAAATTACATCTAAAACTGTGATGTGCATTATAGTTCTGTGTTTAGCGAACAGAGTAATAAATGTGTACGATATTTATTGTCGCGAACCTGTATCTACGATCGCGTGGCTTGTTTACACACAAGAAACTGATAGGAAGAGAGTGTGAAAACCAAGAGCCCGCGGACAAAGATAACAGGCAGATAGGGGTCTGCCGAAACAAACTGAGATAAATGGAAATTTCTAGTTACTTATGGACTGACAGAGATTGTTATTATTATTAGGTTATACCATAATAAATGGATTAGGATTCATCCCCCAGTGCTCCCCACCCACCACGGAGCCCAACAAGAGGTCATCCCAGTGGTATGACAGGCTACACAGGGGATATAGCGAGCTCGCCGTTCCACTCACCCTGGAGTTCGGTACAATACCTAGTCCTGGCCGATTGATTAGGGGTGGGTTAGTCCTTAACCTCCCTTAAGGCGAATCAGAAACCAAAGTAGTGTATTGGAAATGCGCACCCTCCCCGAATTCAGAAGTAGATTGGAACGAGCTCAGATGCGCATTCCTCAACCACCAGGACAAACCTTTCCACCGACACGGGTCTCCACGCACGGCCTACACTGGGTGGGCCTCTTGACTGTCTCCGTCAACCATGAGGAGGAGCCCACACGAGGGAGACTGTTGGCTCGAGACCCCCCTGGGGCTTATGACACCCAATGTCAGTACATTTACAGACCAATCAAAAACATTCTGACAGCTTCTAGTTTTGTGAATGAATCTTCTCGGTTTTAGCGTACAGAGTGAATAGGGTGCATGTTTTTAACGGTTCTACTCCTTGTGTAGCAGCCGTTCTCTGCCACACATTCGCTGTCTTGTCCCACTGTGTAAGAGACACATTCCTTTCAGAGACTTAATGTGCGTTGGTGGACTGTAACTTTTATATAGGAATTGGTGAAACCCTTTCTGGATGTGTACATTTTAAATTTGCACAATCAGGTCGTTGCTTATCTCCACAAGTATCCAATTAACATTTTAACCCTTACTGTTCAGTTATCATTCTGTGTATTACATGACAGATTTAACCTCATAACACAGTAGATCAATCACTATCAGGATAAGAACACGTTTCCATGGATACGATCAAACAACAGTCAAATCACAGAAGAAGAAAAAAGAGGCGCTTTACTCTTTTAACCTTACGTTTCTGGTTACGGATTTAAAAGCAACAAATTGATCAATTTATCTGTTTGAGTACACCTTCAACATTTGTTGAAGAACATTAATCCAAAACTGTAAATATAATTACATTTTTGAATTAAAATAATAAAATTGGAGTGACTAACCGCAAGTGGCAAAAAGTCGTTAATATAATTCTTTATTTATCTGTAGGTGCTTGGTTATTTTTGTGCACCGAGTTTCCTATCATCAGCCATTCGCTTTACAAGTAATTTAGATGCTCTTTGTCCTGCGCCCACTGGTGAAACATAACCTCAAAATACCGTTCTTTATTCTGATTAACAAGATGAGAAAACGACTGCCAAAGTGTAATCTATTTATAAAATATGATGTTAAGTGTACAAAGAAACTGTTGCAGAAGCATAATAACAACTGCCTCGTGAACTTTAACATAAGCAAATCTTGGAATTAGTGGAAATGACGGTCGATGTTTCTCGGAAGAAGGAAAACGTCAGAATATACAAGCTTGGTAAAAAGAGAGTAAATAAAGAGTTAGATTAGATTGATTTGCGTAGGTTCACTTGTAGCCAGAAAAGGCTGTGAACATTGAACATGTCCAGAGATATAAAGTTTAATAGCATATATATGTACAAAAGTTAACATAAGACTCATATTATAGTATATACAGGCAATATGAACAACAATATGGAAAACAAAGCAGGGATAATTATATATGATACAAAATCAAACACTTTTTAAACCAGCTTTCACTTGGCATATGCCAGTACGTCTTAACCTTTTTGCAATGGATACCATTCTTGTTGTTTCTTAAATACATATACATTAAAAATAAACTTTCAACATGCATCAAAGACTTATTGGTAATGATTTGTCATTGGAACAGTTAGATACTACTTACAGAGCTACAGAAGCATTATCAGGATAATTTGTCATTCAGATAATATTGTACAGAATAAAAAGATTTTGAGCAAAGGTACTCTCTAACAGCTTTTTTAAAAGCACCGAAATTATCAATTTTTTCTTTAAGAACATTAGGAAATATGCCAAATATTTTGATAGTTTCATAATACACACCTTTCTGGAAGCAAGAAAGTTTAGCACTGGGATAATGGATATTATTCTTTTGTCTAGTGTTTATTTTGTGAATTACATTATTTGTTGCAAATAAGGCACGATTGCATACAAAGAATTTTAGGATCGAGAATATATACATGCAAGGAAGCGTTAATATCTTCAATCTTGTAAAATGATCTTTACAGGAGCATCTGTTGTGTGTGTTAGTAAAGATTCTTATAACCTTCTTTTGCATAAGAAATATTTTTTTACTTTCTACTGAGTTGCCCCAAAATAATATTTCATATTCCATAATAGAGTTAAAGTATGCATAATATACCAATTTAAGTGTGTCATTAGAACTCACATTAACCAGCTCTCGGATAGCATAACAGCCAGAGCTGAGTTTAGGTAAGATATAATTTATGTGAGCTTTCCAATCTAAACATCTGTCCAAGGCTCATATTTGAATAAAAGTACCTTTGAGATTATAAAAAATGGTTTTGAGTATGGAATGTTGCAAATGAAAGCGTTTAGTACCACAGAAAGTACAAATATGCTGACATTTGCACTCAATTTATTCTTACACAGATATTGCCCTTAGCTATACATACTCAAACTAACCCTCTCTCCCTTTCAGCATCGATATAAAGTCCTCTAACTGTTTAAATATATCCTAACACATGATATATTAAAAGTTTAATGTTTCTTGTATCGGTTCCTGGTATATAATTATGCCATGTATTTGGTTGTCATGGTAACAGGCAATGAAATCCTGAGCGTTAGATTTACAACAAAATTTGCCATCGCTATGTTTACTAGCGGTACAAACAGCATGGCATGTTTTCAACGGTCCATTTGAGATGAGTTATTCGCAGCTTCATGAAATGAAGAGCCAGTCAGAATGGCACACGTCCAAAATCAACATTTGGACATTCCTTTACTTGATTTACTGCCGCAGTAAAAGTGTTAAGTGTCGCTGCAGTTAAAACAGTTAGCAAGGCGGAAAAGAACACGCTCTGCTCAGTTACGGAACTCTTCGGGACCAATTTAGAACAGGAAGCCAATCATGCCTTCTCTAACCGTAAAGATTAGTATGTATTTGTAAGTGGTATAACTCAAAAACAATTTAAAAACTTAAGTTGGTACTGAAGCTCCGTAGGTATATCACAAGCCTAAAAATGAAGATTTTCAAAAGAATTATACACACCAACGCTTTCTTTACACGAAGAGGTTTGAACATTTATTTACGTACATTATTATTATTATCAAAGAGAAACATGTTATTCATTTTTTATCTCTATGCCATACAAAGACAATCTATTCTCCATGATCATGACCTACAAAACTAACTGTTTAAAACATTTGACTATCACTTAAAGTCTAATGTATTCCCAATAAGATAATGTTTATCTTGAAGTAGATAGAGCAATAAGGGTTTGTACAAGAGTAGAGAAAGTCATGTATACATAACATAACTAGCAAAACATTTGACTATCACTTAAAGTCTACTGTATTCCCAATAAGATAATGTTTATCTTGAAGTAGATAGAGCAATAAGCGTTTGTACAAGAGTAGAGAAAGCCATTTATACATCACATAACGGCCAAAACATTTGACTATCACTTAGTCTACTGTATCCCCAATAAGATAATGTTTATCTTGAAGTAGATAGAGCAATATGTGTTTGTAAAAGAGTAGAGAAAGTCTAGTATACATCACATAACGACCAAATCATTTGACCATCACATAAAGTCTACTGTATTCCCAATAAGATAACGTTTATCTTGAAGTAGATAGAGCAGTAAGTGTTTGTACAAGAGTAGAGAAAGTCATGTATACATCACATAACGACCAAAACATTTGACTATCACCTAAAGTCTACTGTATTCCCAATAAGATAATGTTTATCTTGAAGTAGATAGAGCAATAAGTGTTTGTACAAGAGTAGAGAAAGTCATGTATACATCACATAACGACAAAAACATTTGACTATCGCTTAGTCTACTGTATTCCCAATAAGATAATGTTTATCTTGAAGTAGATAGAGCAATAAGTGTTTGTACAAGAGTAGAGAAGGTCATGTGTACATCACATAACGACCAAAACATTTGACTGTCACTTAAAGTCTACTGTATTCCCAATAGGATAAAGTTCATCTTGAAGTAGATAGAGCAATGAGTGTTTGTACAAGAGTATAGAAACTCATGCATACATCACATAACGACCAAAATATTTGACTGTCACTTAAAGTCTACTGTATTCCCAATAGGATAAAGTTCATCTTGAAGTAGATAGAGCAATAAGTGTTTGTACAAGAGTATAGAAACTCATGCATTCATCACATAACGACCAAAACATTTGACTATCACTTAAAGTCTACTGTATTCCCAATAAGGTAATGTTTATCTTGAAGTAGATAGAGCAATAAGTGTTTGTACAGGAGTAGAGAAAGACATGTATACATCACATAACGAACAAAACATTTGACTATCACTTAAAGTCTACTGTATGCCCAATAAGGTAATGTTTATCTTGAAGTAGATAGAGCAATAAGTGTTTGTACAAGAGTAGAGAAAGACATGTATACATCACATAACGAACAAAACATTTGACTATCACTTAAAGTCTACTGTATGCCCAATAAGGTAATGTTTATCTTGAAGTAGATAGAGCAATAAGTGTTTGTACAAGAGTAGAGAAAGACATGTATACATCACATAACGAACAAAACATTTGACTATCACTTAAAGTCTACTGTATGCCCAATAAGGTAATGTTTATCTTGAAGTAGATAGAGCAATAAGTGTTTGTACAAGAGTAGAGAAAGTCATGTATACATCACATAACGAACAAAACATTTGACTATCACTTAAAGTCTACTGTATGCCCAATAAGGTAATGTTTATCTTGAAGTAGATAGAGCAATAAGTGTTTGTACAAGAGTAGAGAAAGACATGTATACATCACATAACGAACAAAACATTTGACTATCACTTAAAGTCTACTGTATGCCCAATATGGTAATGTTTATCTTGAAGTAGATAGAGCAATAAGTGTTTGTACAAGAGTAGAGAAAGTCATGTATACATCACATAACGAACAAAACATTTGACTATCACTTAAAGTCTACTGTATGCCCAATAAGGTAATGTTTATCTTGAAGTAGATAGAGCAATAGGTGTTTGTACAAGAGTAGAGAAAGACATGTATACATCACATAACGAACAAAACATTTGACTATCACTTAAAGTCTACTGTATGCCCAATAAGATAATGTTTATCTTGAAGTAGATAGAGCAATAAGTGTTTGTACAAGAGTAGAGAAAGTCATGTACACATCACATAACGACCAAAACATTTGACTATCACTTAAGGTCTAATGTATTCCCAATAAGATTATTTTTATCTTGAAGTAGATAGAGGGATGCGTTTTTGTACAAGAGTAGAGAAATTCGTCTGAGTGCAACAATGTTTTTATTGTTACAAAAACATAAAAAATCTACTAACGTTTTGCTACCATACATTTACTTAAGTTTGTGTTGCTTCGTATTCAAATTTAATTTAACTGAAAATTTGTTTCAGATTCAGCCACCAGGATCGCATGGAATCTGATGAAGTTACTGTTTGCAGTGGTTGTCGCTGCGCTCTGCTGACCGCAGTTACGTTCACAGCTTCGTAAGTCTCTGAAAAATAATTCAAAATGTTTGTTTTTCATATTTACTTAATGTAAACAAAGTTGGTATTGTGTTTTGGCCCAAAAATTGTAGCGAGATTTACCGGAAAGGCATAAAATGTAAAACACGGTTAAAATCACGAGGGTCGGCTAAGAAGACCCTGGCCTCACATAGAGATGCCGCCACTGGGCTACTTTGACTGATAGCATCACATAGCTTAACCTTATACCAGCCTGTATCTATAGTTCCTGGTCTATTGGTTGTTTAGTTTTTGAATGAGAGCATTTTAAACAAGACAAGGAATAAATACTTCCATTTGAATGGCTTAACGCTTAAAGAAACCAAGGAGGAAATGTACAGTACATTGAAAGGCTCTGTCCCTTCATATACAACAATTGAAAAGTTGGTTGTAAAGTTTAAAATGGGACGTACGAGTACTAGTGATGAGCCTCGCTCTGTCCCTTCATATACAATAATTAAAAGGTTGGTTGTAAAGTTTAAAATGGGACGTACGAGTACTAGTGATGAGCCTCGCTCTGTCCCTTCATATACAACAATTGAAAAGTTGGTTGTAAACTTTAAAATGGGACGTACGAGTACTAGTGATGAGCCTCGCTCTGTCGCTTCATATACAATAATTAAAGGGTTGGTTGTAGAGTTTAAAATGGGACGTACGGGTACTAGTGATGAGCCCCGATCTGTCTCTTCATATACAATAATTAAAAGGTTGGTTGTAGAGTTTAAAATGGGACGTACGAGCACTAGTGATGAGCGTCGCTCTGTCGCTTCATATACAATAATTAAAAGGTTGGTTGTAGAGTTTAAAATGGGACGTACGAGTACTAGTGATGAGCCTCGCTCTGTCGCTTCATATACAATAATTAAAAGGTTGGTTGTAGAGTTTAAAATGGGACGTACGGGTACTAGTGATGAGCCTCGATCTGTCTCTTCATATACAATAATTAAAAGGTTGGTTGTAGAGTTTAAAATGGGACGTATGAGTACTAGTGATGAGCCTCGCCCTGTCCCTTCATATACAATAATTAAAAGGTTGGTTGTAGAGTTTAAAATGGGACGTACGTGTACTAGTGATGAGCCTCGCTCTGTCCCTTCATATACAATAATTAAAAGGTTGGTTGTAGAGTTTAAAATGGGACGTACGAGTACTAGTGATGAGCCTCGCTCTGTCGCTTCATATACAATAATTAAAAGGTTGGTTGTAGAGTTTAAAATGGGACGTACGAGTACTAGTGAAGAGCCTCGCTCTGTCTCTTCATATACAATGATTAAAAGGTTGCTTGTAGAGTTTAAAATGGGACGTACGAGTACTAGTGATGAGTCTCGCTCTGTCCTTTCATATACAATGATTAAAAGGTTGGTTGTAGAGTTTAAAATGGGACGTACGTGTACTAGTGATGAGCCTCGCCCTGTCCCTTCATATACAATAATTAAAAGGTTGGTTGTAGAGTTTAAAATGGGACGTACGAGTACTAGTGATGAGCCTCGCTCTGTCGCTTCATATACAATAATTAAAAGGTTGGTTGTAGAGTTTAAAATGGGACGTACGAGTACTAGTGATGAGCCTCGCTCTGTCTCTTCATATACAATGATTAAAAGGTTGCTTGTAGAGTTTAAAATGGGACGTACGAGTACTAGTGATGAGTCTCGCTCTGTCCTTTCATATACAATGATTAAAAGGTTGGTTGTAGAGTTTAAAATGGGACATACGAGTACTAGTGATGAGTCTCGCTCTGTCCTTTCATATACAATGATTAAAAGGTAGGTTGTAGAGTTTAAAATGGGACATACGAGTACTAGTGATGAGTCTCGCTCTGTCCTTTCATATACAATGATTAAAAGGTTGGTTGTAGAGTTTAAAATGGGACGTACGAGTACTAGTGATGAGTCTCGCTCTGTCCTTTCATATACAATGATTAAAAGGTTGCTTGTAGAGTTTAAAATGGGACATACGAGTACTAGTGATGAGTCTCGCTCTGTCCTTTCATATACAATGATTAAAAGGTAGGTTGTAGAGTTAAAAATGGCACGTACGAGCACTAGTGATGAGCCACGCTCTGGACGTCCTGTGGAAGTCACAACTACAGAGATCATTGTTAAAATTCATCGTTTAGTACTGGAAGATCACAGATTAAAGTTGTTTGAGATAACAGAGGCTGTAAACATAACAAAAGAGCGTGCAGGTAATATTGTAAGTAATGTTTTGGGCTTTCAGAAGGTCCGTGCGCCGCGTTTGTTGATACCTGATCAAAAGTTGCAAAGAAAAACTGCTTCTGTTAAGAATTTGGAGCTCTACCGTAAAAATCCCAGTGAATTTTTGAGACGGCTTGTTACTATGGATGAAACTTGGATACGTCGCTACACTCCAGAATATAAATGACTGTCAAAACAGTTGATTGAGCTAGGTGAATCAATTCCAAAAAAGACAAAGCCTATTTTGTCATCCAATAAAGTTATGGCGAGTGTTTTCTGGGATGTACAGTGAATTATTTTTATTGATTACTTCAAAAAGGGTAGAAATATCACTGGTGACTACTACCTTCACGACAATGCTCCGGCCCATCGGAGATCAGAGATGGTTTAAGTACATTGTAACGCCGATATGACAATTATATTAGCTTTTCGGAGATTATGCTTTTGTCGTGAGGCCCGGGAGTTTTCAACTGTCTCTCGTAGGTTAGATACATTCAGTGCCTTCCAAAGATGTCTGACTAAAATGTTCATTTTAATTTTAGGTTAGAATGCAATAATTTTCTCTACCTTAAATATAAGTGTTAGATCAGTTGCTCCATAACGGATGAGTCTATAAAAATTAATTGTTGAATACTCTTTAGTTTCTCAGAAATGATCAGGTTGTTAAAGCTCAACGTAATTTCAGTTTACATGCATAATTTAAGAGTTATTAAGTTTCTTTCAATATTTTGACTATGTAAATTGTATTTTTATCTTAGGTGCTTTGGTTTAGGGAAAAAGTGCCACAAATAAACCTTCATCAACTACAAAACATCGAGAATGAATCTTTACAAAAGCAAATAATTTTTTCTATATTATTTAAACACAATATTTTAAGAAAGTATATCAAGTGGAAGAGTATGGGTTTTGTAAACCTCAACGTACACAAAAAGTTGTATCTACAACACTTCAGGAGTGTTTTAACTGTCAAGGAAATTGCGGAGAAATTTACTCCGAAAAAAGAAGGTTAAATATTTGCTGCATCCAGTTACATATATATTTAAAAATCCACATTTCTCATATATTATATATACGAATACGAAACGTGTCCGTAAAATAAAGTCTTCAAGGCGCTGGAGCCGTGAGAAACGCTATTACGCGAGATCTGGCAACACTGGCGTGTAGCTTGGTTTCACCCCTTCAAATCCTCACAACAATGAACCCGTTGCAATCCTTAGTCTTGACTGGGCAGCGGTTTGCGATGGAGCTTCCTATCACTTCCACCACCGAGTGCGAGTTGCATGCAGTGATCGGTTTTTTTTAAGTGCCAAGGGTACTACCCGCACTGAAATTCATCGTCAGTTATGCGAAGTCTATGGGCCACAGTGTATGGACGTCAAAAACGTACGAAAGTGGGTCAGAGAGTTCAAAGACGGACGTACAGACGTCCATGACGAACAGCGTTCTGGCCGGCCTTCGGTTTCAGCCGAAACAATTGCAAAAGTGGAGCAAGAAATGCTTAAAGATCGGCGTGTGACAGTTGGCGAGCTGTGCGAACTTATCCCTGAAGTAGGGGAGGGGATCCGTCCCCTTCAGCTGCCGAGGTGCGGGCGCTGCGGACCCTTAGCACTCGTGATGCCTCTGACGTTACTAGAGGAACCTCGGGCAGCAGACCAGCAGAAGAGTCGAGTCGCCCAGGTTTACCTGGACGGAGTGTTTGCTGCCCAGCACTTAGCCGCTTATTGCGTCTTTATCTGGGCAGTATAAAAGAGTCATCTTTGTCTCAGGCGGTTGTCTTCGGCTGTGGTATGTCTAGCCTTATGCGCGCTGTCGCCCCGTGAGGGGTTAAAGCGCCCAGTGCTGGCTGCGCTCTTCCGCCTGCCTGGGAGGCATCTGAGCACAGTCCGCTTAACAGGTTAGAGGGAAAGGAATAGTGTTAAGGTATTGAGTTTACCAAGCCCATTTCTGGGCTTGGGGGGTTGAAGTCAGGGGAATGTGGCCCTGTTCAGTTCTAGTTACCTAAAGCATCTTTGGGCAACCGGTAGCTCGGTCGGCGGCGAGGAGCCCTGTGGTCGTAACGGCCAAGGGTGTTCACCAGGATATTGGGATGGGAGTCCAGCTTATCGTAGATGGTGCGAGATCTCTCCCGCACCACGTCCACGATGTACGGGACCCCGGAGTAGGTGTGAAGGATGTGGGACGGGAATCTACGCCCGGTATCGTAGATCATGCGCAGAGCCCTGTTCTGGACGCGCTGTAGTCTGCGAATAGTGGTGGGAGCCGCTGATCCCCAGACTTCGCAGGGCCGAACTGCTGAGCCCCTCCCTCTGAGAGTTGTTCGGATTGGGTTGGACTCGAGGGGGCAGTGTGTTCCCGACACCCACGGGGAATTGGGGACCTTCAGCCAGGCTACGGCCGCCCGGACGGGGTAGAGGGTTGCCTAAAATGTCCCGGGTACTAATAAGTCCCGGGTACTAGCCTGCAGAGCTAGTAGAAGATGTGCTAGATCACCAGGTGGTCCCACCGAGGTTTTCGGTAGTCTTCCCTGCGGAGTTGACGCGCATAAGTGGCCTATGCACTTTAATCCCGTCTTGACGTTGTGCTCAGCGGGGGAGGGGCTTTTAAAGAAATCAGATATTACCGAATGGAAAGAGCCCCGGAGTATCCATCGCTCCCGGGTAGAAGGAGGCCCGGGTCCTTTGTCCTACGGTCCAGGACTAAAGAGAGTAGAACCTTTGCACTTAAACTGTCCCTGAAGTCAGTAAGACTACGATTGACAAGATCTTGACCGAACATTTGCATTATCGCAAGGTGTGTACGACGTGGGGCCCCAAAAAGCTCCTGGCCAATTCGGATGGGACATCCTCACCCATCCCCCCTACAGTCCAGACATAGCACCTAATGATTATCATTTGTTTCCTGTTGAGGTCACTCCTGAGTGGAACACATTTCCAGTCCCACAATGATTTAATTTTTTTTTTTTAATTTACGTCCTCCAACATTTAGCCATATCGGATGATAAATGAAATGGGTGAAATGATGCTCAATGCGTCCGTGGTCTATGTAGCTTAGAGTTACTCGACATTCGTCGTTCAGGATAAGGGGAAACCCCGGAAAATACCTTATCCAGATGACTCACCCTGACCGAGTTTCGATCTCGGGACCTCTTGAACGTGAGGCAGACACGCTACCATCTACGCTACCGAGGCGGGCCGATGATTTGAAAAACGAGGTTGAGCGCTACCTGAGCAACTTGATGGGAGAGTACTATGACAAGGCTATACAAAAACTGCCACAGCGCATGCATAGCTGCATCGATAGAAATGGTGATTACGTTGAAAAATAGCTGTAAGTTCCGCCTTTCCATCAATGTAACATTGATTTACAATAAATATGTTTTCTATATTAAATAAAATTGGAGACCTTATTTTACGGACATGCCTCTTACATATTGCTTTAGTTTTTATTCCATTTTCCCCAAGATATTTAAATTGTGAAATTCATTTAATTTTTCCATACTTGGTTTCCATACTTTGGTTCTTGTTTATTGCACGGAATATAATCATTTTTTGTAGAAAGACATATCATGTCTAACTTTCTCTGCAGTTTCTTTTAATAATTCAATCTTTTTTGTGCTAAATTTACTACTGTATCAAATACACTTGCCAATGAGAAGTCTCTACTAAAACAAAAGCAGATAGCTGTACTTACAGTATTGATTGTTCGGCACTAGTCCTTTATCGTATGTCATATGTCACTTGTGTTGCCTATTGGAACAAAGTGAAGGGCGACACAGGAGCACGATGTATAGAGATATGTTTTAAACGTGCTATCTGTTGTGTTTGCAGTAACGTGACGCACATCCGGCGGCCGGAGCTTGTGACTGAGGGAGGCCTAGCTGGAAGAGAGTGCGTGGTGCTGGAACAAAGAAGTGTTTTGACTGTCCGAATTAAACGTTCATGTACAAAGAAATGTATATCTTTGTAATTTGATATAAAATATCTTTCACGTCATAGTCTCAAATGTGTATATATATCTAATGTGTGGATATTGTTATTCTTTGTTATGTACTGGAAATGTTCTCTTTTTGTATGATATACTTTAAAAAGGTATATAGATATATGTATGTATGAGAAAATAAACAGATCAAGAATTTAATGTTGTGATTTCTTACTTGGGCTCTTATCTTCGAGTGCACAAGTGGTTTTATAGAAAATCACTTAAAAACTGTGAATATTCTGACTTGTTCTGGATTCAGTTTACTTGTCTGTAGATTCTTTAATGCAGTGTTAACGTACAAACACTTATGCCCGATTTCAGCAACAAATGTTAAGACTTAACACGAGTTTAGCAATAGTTAAAACAAAAATTGCATTTCACCACCAAGTGTTAGCGTAACACTCGTGTTAAATCTCTTGTTAAACTAACAAGCCAAATTTATGATGTTAAATCCTTAACAATTGTAAATAGTCAAGATGGTGGGCGTGAAAGCAGCTGTTGATATCGATTTGCTATATTTAAGACCGTCTAAATGGCATTCGCAATAGAGTACGGCCTATGAGGAGAAATTACATTGAGGAGCTATCAGACAGAGGTATAGACTGGCGAAACAATTTGTTATGAAGGTTACTGCGGAAGTACAAGAGAGGTTAGAACATGCATCGAAAGGAATATACCGATCTCGCCTTTACTTCAAGTATTAATAACTTTGCGATTTTATAATTTACTGAATTATGTAGATAATAAACTGTCCACCTCCCGTCTTGAAACGTTCAAGTCACTCGTCATTTGTCCTTCGCACCTCGTTTTAAATTTACGTGATACGTTTCGTTTGTAGTAATGACACATGCATTTGAATTACGTTTCTTTCCAATTTTTCCGCGTGTGACATCTTTCTCTTTTACATTCACTGAATCCGACCTATTTTCCACGATATCGTTATAGTTCGTCACCAATTCAATTAACAATCCTTTGTCCATTTATGAGAAATTTGTTTCATGTCTTTTGTTTATGATTTTGTTTATCCATCATTTTTTTAGCTGTGTGCAGACTGCGGTGCAGACGAAAATGAAAACAAAAGCGCATCGTAGTACTTTCAGAAAATAATACGACTCATTCACAGCCTTCTATAGCTGAGATATTTACAAGTTTCTTGGCGTTAGCACGTGTTTCTTAACATTTTCAGAAAACAGGTTGGTGAAATGCAAGAAATTGTTAGCGCTATTACAATTGTTACGTTAAACTTGTTAACGTCGATTTTAACATCTGTTGGTGAAATCGGTCCTTAGTGTTTAAAAATACACAGAGCTGACACGTCAATCTCATGCTTCTTTATGTATCTGTTGCACGCACACTGGCGCTGATCAAAACATCTCGACACTGTTTATTTTCTTTATTAAATTCCTCTTTATTCAGGGGTACATTTATTAATCTATAAATTGAACTATTAAAACAGCAAATTTATATGACAAAGGGATAAAACTTCCATTTTTATGTAATTATTCATATGAGTAGACCTGCACTAAATAACAAAGTTTAATTTATTATTATTTCTTATTATCTTTAGATCTAGAATAGGAAGTAATCCACTAATTTCAGTCTCTAATGTGAATTTTACAGCTATATCTTGTAAATTTAGTAATTTTAAAGCATTATTCATATAAAAATTATTTGTGGTTGGTTTATTGACACTCGTCACTTACTTTTTCATATATTTATGAGAGACTAGTTTCAAAGGCCCTGGCCTCCATTTTCAATCTCTTTCCAACTGGCATCTGTTGTTGTCTGCTCTCTCTGGTGGTGGAACTATGAACTTTTTTGTCAAATTATCTACTGGCGGGATTTCAAAGTTCATTACGCGATCCCTATTTTTCCAGATGAATATGTTCTCCCATGTTGTCAATCTATTTTGGTTTATCACTCCTTTTAATAATTTTGGATTTGGATAAATGTCATGGTTTTCATTCCAAAAATGAAATGCTACTGCTGATTTGTCTTCTTGTTTCAATCTGATGTTTCTAAAGTGTTTTTTGACTCTGGTTTTTAAATTTCTTTTTCTTTGACTTATGTAGCATTTTTCACAATTCTTACAATTTATTTGGTATATTCCAGATTTGTTACCTGAAGGAATTTCATCTTTTGTTTTTGAATTTAGTAATTTTAAAATTGAGTATCTATTAGTAGGTGCCAAGATGATATTTTGTTCCTTGAATATCTTTTTAAATTTATTAAATGTTTTTGGATGATATGTGAATGAACTGAATATGCTGTTGCTTTCTTTTTCTTTAATAAATGTGGTTGCTTCCTTAATGGTTTTCTTTAGTTTAGATTTTCTAATTTTCTTCAACACCAAACTTTTGTTGTATCCGTTTTCTTCTGCTATGTGTATTATTGCTTTTTGTTCCTTGAAATATTCTTCTTTTTCCATGGGTATGTTGACTAGTCTGTGTGTAAGGCTGTTTATTATTGCATGTTTATGTGTAATTGGGTTGTGGCTATTATTTTTTATATAATTTTCTGAATGTGTTGGCTTCCTGTAAATTCCAAATTTTATTTTTGTATCATTCCTGATGATATTTAGATCCAAGAAAGGTAGTTGTCCATTGATTTCCTTTTCTATTGTGAAAGGACTATCAAATTCATGACATTGATCCAAATCCAAAATTATTAATAGGAGTGATAAACCAAAATAGATTGACAACATGGGAGAACATATTCATCTGGAAAAATAAGGATCGCGTAATGAACTTTGAAATCCCGCCAGTAGATAATTTGACAAAAAAGTTCATAGTTCCACCACCAGAGAGAGCAGACAACAACAGATGCCAGTTGGAAAGAGATTGAAAATGGAGGCCAGGGCCTTTGAAACTAGTCTCTCATAAATATATGAAAAAGTAAGTGACGAGTGTCAATAAACCAACCACAAATAATTTTTATATTAATTTTGACGTCACTGTTACTAAATTCCTCCAAACACATATCATTATTTATATGTTTATCAGAAACAATAGCAAAAATATCATCAACGTATATATACAAGGCTTTAAAATTAAAGAAAATGCCTTAGTGACTTTCATTTCCAAAAAATCTCATAAAAAGGTCAACAAGATAAGGCAAAAGAGGATTACCCATTGATAAGCCAGAAGTTTGATGAAAAACTTCACCATTAAAAGCGAAATAATTTTGATATAAAAATTTAGTAAGAAAAGATAAGAGTCCGACTGAAAAATTCAATGTCATAGCCGGGATTTGAACCACGGATCTTCTGGTTTCAGTCCAGCCGCTCTAACCTATTGAGTTACTATGGCCAACGGGCCGACACGGCATTAAATTCTCCAGCTGACTCATGTTTTTCGCGGTAAACCACTAGGAGTTCTCATAAACACATGAGACAACTACCTTAATGACGACTTACTATGCTGTAAGTACTTTAACGCCCGGGCTTTATAGTTCGGACCACTATTAGGTACAACTGACTCGTGTTTTTCCCAGTAAACCACTAGGAGTTCTCATAAACACATGAGACAACTACCTTAATGACGACTTACTATGCTGTAAGTACTTTAAGGCCCGGGCTTTATAGTTCGGACCACTATTAGGTACAACTGACTCGTGTTTTTCCCGGTAAGCCACTAGGAGTTCTCATAAACACATGAGACAACTACCTTAATGACGACTTACTATGCTGTAAGTCCTTTAAGACTCGGGCTTTATAGTTCGGACCACTATTAGGTACAACTGACTCGTGTTTTTCCCGTGTAAACCACTAGGAGTTCTCATAAACACATGAGACAACTATCTTAATGAAGACTTACTATGCTGTAAGTACTTTAAGACCCGGGCTTTATAGTTCGGACCACTATTAGGTACAACTGACTCGTGTTTTTCCCGGTAAGCCACTAGGAGTTCTCATAAACACATGAGACAACTACCTTAATGACGACTTACTATGCTGTAAGTACTTTAAGGCCCGGGCTTTATAGTTCGGACCACTATTAGGTACAACTGACTCGTGTTTTTCCCGGTAAGCCACTAGGAGTTCTCATAAACACATGAGACAACTACCTTAATGACGACTTACTATGCTGTAAGTCCTTTAAGACCCGGGCTTTATAGTTCGGACCACTATTAGGTACAACTGACTCGTGTTTTTCCCGGTAAACCACTAGGAGTTCTCATAAACACATGAGACAACTACCTTAATGACGACTTACTATGCTGTAAGTACTTTAAGACCCGGGCTTTATAGTTCGGACCAGTATTAGGTACAACTGACTCGTGTTTTTCCCGGTAAGCCACTAGGAGTTCTCATAAACACATGAGACAACTACCTTAATGACGACTTACTATGCTGTAAGTACTTTAAGGCCCGGGCTTCATAGTTCGGACCACTATTAGGTACAACTGACTCGTGTTTTTCCCGGTAAGCCACTAGGAGTTCTCATAAACACATGAGAAAACTACCTTAATGACGACATACTATGCTGTAAGTACTTTAAGGTCCGGGCTTTATAGTTCGGACCACTATTAGGTACAACTGACTCGTGTTTCTCCCGGTAAACCACTAGGAGTTCTCATAAACACATGAGACAACTACCTTAATGACGACTTACTATGCTGTAAGTACTTTAAGGTCCGGGCTTTATAGTTCGGACCACTATTAGGTACAACTGACTCGTGTTTTTCCCGGTAAACCACTAGGAGTTCTCATAAACACATGAGACAACTATCTTAATGGCGACTTACTATGCTGTAAGTACTTTAAGGCCCGGGCTTTATAGTTCGGACCACTATTAGGTACAACTGACTCGTGTTTTTCCCGGTAAACCACTAGGAGTTCTCATAAACACATGAGACAACTACCTTAATGACGACTTACTATGCTGTAAGTACTTTAAGGCCCGGGCTTTATAGTTCGGACCACTATTAGGTACAACTGACTCGTGCTTTTCCCGGTAAAGCACTAGGAGTTCACATAAACACACGAGACAACTACCTTAATGACGACTTACTATGCTGTAAGTACTTTAAGTCCCGGGCTTTATAGTTCGGACCACTGTTAGGTACAACTGACTCGTGTTTTCCCGGTAAGTCACTAGGAGTTCTCATAAACACATGAGACAACTACCTTAATGACGACTTACTATGCTGTAAGTACTTTAAGGCCCGGACTTTATAGTTCGGACCACTATTAGGTACAACTGACTCGTGTTTTTCCCGGTAAGCCACTAGGAGTTCTCATAAACTCATGAGACAACTACCTTAATGACGACTACTATGCTGTAAGTAGTTTAAGGCCCGAGCTTTATAGTTCGGACCACTATTAGGTACAATTGACTCATGTTTTTCCCGGTAAACCACTAGGAGTTCTCATAAACACATGGGACAACTACCTTAATGACGACTTACTATGCTGTAAGTAGTTTAAGGCCCGAGCTTTATAGTTCGGACCACTATTAGGTACAACTGACTCATGTTTTTCCCGGTAAACCACTAGGAGTTCTCATAAACACATGAGACAACTACCTTAATGACGACTTACTATGCTGTAAGTACTTTAAGGCCCGGGCTTTATAGTTCGGACCACTATTAGGTACAACTGACTCGTGTTTTTCCCGGTAAACCACTAGGAGTTCTCATAAACACATGAGACAACTACCTTAATGACGACTTACTATGCTGTAAGTACTTTAAGGCCCGGGCTTTATAGTTCCGACCACTATTAGGTACAACTGACTCGTGTTTCTCCCGGTAAACCACTAGGACTGCTCATAAACACATGAGACAACTACCTTAATGGCAACTTACTATGCTGTAAGTACTTTAAGGCCCGGGCTATATAGTTCGGACCACTATTAGGTACAACTGACTCGTGTTTCTCCCGATAAACCACTAGGAGTTCTCATAAACACATGAGACAACTACCTTAATGACGACTTACTATGCTGTAAGTACTTTAAGGCCCGGGCTTTATAGTTCGGACCATTATTAGGTACAACTGACTCGTGTTTTTCCCGGTAAACCACTAGGAGTTCTCATAAACACATGAGACAACTACCTTAATGACGACTTACTGTTCTGTAAGTACTTTAAGTCCCGAGCTTTATAGTTCGGACCACTATTAGGTACAACTGACTCGTGATTTTCCCGGTAAACCACTAGGAGTTCTCATAAGCACATGAGACAACTACCTTAATGACAACTTACTATGCTGTAAGTACTTTAAGTCCCGGGCTTTATAGTTCGGACCATTATTAGGTACAACTGACTCGTGTTTTTTCCGGTAAACCACTAGGAGTTCTCATAAACACATGAGACAACTACCTTAATGACGACTTACTATGCTGTAAGTACTTTAAGGCCCGGGCTTTATAGTTCGGACCATTATTATGTACAACTGACTCGTGTTTTTTCCGGTAAAACACTAGGAGTTCTCATAAACACACGTGACAACTACCTTAATGATGACTTACTATGCTGTAAGTAATTTAAGGTACGGGCTTTATAGTTCGGACCATTATTAGGTACAACTGACTCGTGTTTTTTTCCGGTAAACCACTAGGAGTTCTCATAAACACATGAGACAACTACCTTAATGGCGACTTACTATGCTGTAAGTACTTTAAGGTCCGGGCTTTATAGTTCGGACCACTATTAGGTACAACTGACTCGTGTTTTTTCCGGTAAAACACTAGGAGTTCTCATAAACACATGAGACAACTACCTTAATGACGACTTACTATGCTGTAAGTACTTTAAGGCCCGGGCTTTATAGTTCGGACCATTATTAGGTACAACTGACTCGTGTTTTTTCCGGTAAAACACTAGGAGTTCTCATAAACACATGAGACAACTACCTTAATGACGACTTACTATGCTGTAAGTACTTTAAGACCAGGGCTTTATAGTTCGGACCACTGTTAGGTACAACTGACTCGTGTTTTTCCCGGTAAGCCACTAGGAAGTCTCATAAACACATGAGACAACTACCTTAATGACGACTTACTATGCTGTAGGAACTTTAAGGCCCGGGCTATATAGTTCGGACCACTATTAGGTACAACTGACTCGTGTTTTTCCCGGTAAGCCACTAGGAGTTCTCATAAACACATGAGACAACTACCTTAATGACGACTTACTATGCTGTAAGTACTTTAAGACCCGGGCTTTATAGTTCGGACCACTATTAGGTACAACTGACTCGTGTTTTTCCCGGTAAACCACTAGGAGTTCTCATAAACACATGAGACAACTACCTTAATGACGACTTACTATGCTGTAAGTACTTTAAGACCCGGGCTTTATAGTTCGGACCACTATTAGGTACAACTGACTCGTGTTTTTCCCGGTAAGCCACTAGGAGTTCTCATAAACACATGAGACAACTACCTTAATGACGACTTACTATGCTGTAAGTACTTTAACGCACGGGCTTTATAGTTCGGACCACTATTAGGTACAACTGACTCGTGTTTTTCCCGGTAAGCCACTAGGAGTTCTCATAAACACATGAGACAACTACCTTAATGACGACTTACTATGCTGTAAGTACTTTAAGACCCGGGCTTTATAGTTCGGACCACTATTAGGTACAGCTGACTCGTGTTTCTCCCGGTAAACCACTAGGAGTTCTCATAAACACATGAGACAACTACCTTAATGGTGACTTACTATGCTGTAAGTACTTTAAGGTCCGGGCTTTATAGTTCGGACCACTATTAGGTACAACTGACTCGTGTTTTTCCCGGTAAACCACTAGGAGTTCTCATAAACACATGAGACAACTATCTTAATGGCGACTTACTATGCTGTAGGTACTTTAAGGCCCGGGCTTTATAGTTCGGACCACTATTAGGTACAACTGACTCGTGTTTTTCCCGGTAAGCCACTAAGAGTTCCCATAAACACATGAGACAACTACCTTAATGACGACTTACTATGCTGTAAGTAATTTAAGGCCCGGGCTTTATAGTTCGGACCACTATTAGGTACAACTGACTCGTGTTTTTCCCGGTAAAGCACTAGGAGTTCACATAAACACACGAGACAACTACCTTAATGACGACTTACTATGCTGTAAGTACTTTAAGTCCCGGGCTTTATAGTTCGGACCACTATTAGGTACAACTGACTCGTGTTTCTCCCGGTAAACCACTAGGAGTTCTCATAAACACATGAGACAACTACCTTAATGACGACTTACTATGCTGTAAGTACTTTAAGTTCCGGGCTTTATAGTTCGGACGACTATTAGGTACAACTGACTCGTGTTTTTCCCGGTAAACCACTAGGAGTTCTCATAAACACATGAGACAACTACCTTAATGACGACTTACTATGCTGTAAGTACTTTAAGTCCCGAGCTTTATAGTTCGGACCACTATTAGGTACAACTGACTCGTGTTTTTCCCGGTAAACCACTAGGAGTTCTCATAAGCACATGAGACAACTACCTTAATGACAACTTACTATGCTGTAAGTACTTTAAGGCCCGGGGTTTATAGTTCGGACCATTATTAGGTACAACTGACTCGTGTTTTTTCCGGTAAACCACTAGGAGTTCTCATAAACACATGAGACAACTACCTTAATGACGACTTACTATGCTGTAAGTACTTTAAGGCCCGGGCTTTATAGTTCGGACCATTATTAGGTACAGCTGACTCGTGTTTTTTCCGGTAAAACACTAGGAGTTCTCATAAACACATGAGACAACTACCTTAATGACGACTTACTATGCTGTAAGTACTTTAAGGTCCGGGCTTTATAGTTCGGACCATTATTAGGTACAACTGACTCGTGTTTTTTCCGGTAAACCACTAGGAGTTCTCATAAACACATGAGACAACTACCTTAATGGCGACTTACTATGCTGTAAGTACTTTAAGGTCCGGGCTTTATAGTTCGGACCACTATTAGGTACAACTGACTCGTGTTTTTTCCGGTAAAACACTAGGAGTTCTCATAAACACATGAGACAACTACCTTAATGACGACTTACTGTGCTGTAAGTACTTTAAGACCCGGGCTTTATAGTTCGGACCACTGTTAGGTACAACTGACTCGTGTTTTTCCCGGTAAGCCACTAGGAAGTCTCATAAACACATGAGACAACTACCTTAATGACGACTTACTATGCTGTAAGTACTTTAAGGCCCGGGCTTTATAGTTCGGACCACTATTAGGTACAACTGACTCGTGTTTTTCCCGGTAAGCCACTAGGAGTTCTCATAAACACATGAGACAACTACATTAATGACGACTTACTATGCTGTAAGTACTTTAAGACCCGGGCTTTATAGTTCGGACCACTGTTAGGTACAACTGACTCGTGTTTATCCCGGTAAGCCACTAGGAGTTCTCATAAACACATGAGACAACTACCTTAATGACGACTTACTATGCTGTAAGTACTTTAAGGCCCGGGCTTTATAGTTCGGACCATTATTAGGTACAACTGACTCGTGTTTTTTCCGGTAAACCACTAGGAGTTCTCATAAACACATGAGACAACTAACTTAATGGCGACTTACTATGCTGTAAGTACTTTAAGACCCGGGCTTTATAGTTCGGACCACTATTAGCTCCCACTGACTCGTGTTTTTCCCGGTAAACCACTAGGAGTTCTCATAAACACATGAGACAACTACCTTAATGACGACTTACTATGCTGTAAGTATTTTAAGGCCCGGGCATTATAGTTCGGACCACTATTAGCTGCAACTGACTCGTGTTTTTCCCGGTAAACCACTAGGAGTTCTCATAAACATATGAGACAACTATCTTAATGACGACTTACTATGCTGTAAGTACTTTAAGGTCCGGTCTTTATAGTTCGGACGACTATTAGGTACAACTGACTCGTGTTTTTCCCGGTAAACCACTAGGAGTTCTCATAAATACATGAGACAACTACCTTAATTACGACTTACTATGCTGTAAGTACTTTAAGTCCCGGGCTTTATAGTTCGGAGCATTATTAGGTACAACTGACTCGTGTTTTTTCCGGTAAACCACTAGGAGTTCTCATAAACACATGAGACAACTACCTTAATGACGACTTACTATGCTGTAAGTACTTTAAGGCCCGGGCTTTATAGTTCGGACCACTACTAGCTACAACTGACTCGTGTTTATCCCGGTAAACCACTAGGAGTTCTCATAAACACATGAGACAACTATCTTAATGACGACTTACTATGCTGTAAGTACTTTAAGGCCCGGGCTTTATAGTTCGGAGCACTATTAAGTACAACTGACTCGTGTTTTTCCCGGTAAACCACTAGGAGTTCTCATAAATACATGAGACAACTACCTTAATGACGACTTACTATGCTATAAGTACTTTAAGACCCGGGCTTAATAGTACGGACCACAATTAATGGAAGTTAATTGTTCTTTCACACTTGCCATGTGTAGGCTAAAGTATGGAAAGATACTGAGACGAGTCAGTTGGAGAATTTAATGTCATGTTGGCACGTTGGCCATAGTAGCTCAAAGGTTAGAGCGGCTGGACGGCATTCCAAAGATCCGTGGTTCAAATCCCGGCTATGGCATTGAATTTTTCAGTCTGACTATCTTTCCGTACTTTATCCTACACATGGCCAGTGTGAAAGAACAATTCATTTCCAAAATTTAGTAAGTTTAACAAATTCAATTAGTAAGTCCTGGTCCAAATTTATTGAATTGAATCAGTTATTAAAAAATCAAAAGTTTTTCTCTAGAATAATAAGAAATAAGGCAGTTATATCGAAAGAAACAAGCTTATCAGTTTTAGATAATATAACATTTATATAATATATCAATCTTTTTTACTAAATTAAGTAAATTATGTGTTAGGTAAATACGTAACTTATGGAATACACCAGGTGGAGGATGGTGATAGAGCAATGTTCTATGGAGTAATTATAAAACAACACAGAATCTTGCAGGATATTTGCACTGGAGTAGATGCTCGTTTATTTTAGACAGGTCTTAAGGAATTAACCCGCTCCTGATTCCTACCAACACCAAACCATTACAGGGAATTAAAATCAGCTTGCACGAGACATTCTTGACTGGTTTCTGGACCGATATCGTCAACATCTACTCTAGATGAGGACATCGGCATCTAACATTACAGCGAAGAGGCAGGTAAGGTATCAATGAGGTAAGAATATATGAGAATAACGTATGATCAGTCCATTCAGTAGTGGGCTCTAACAAAATGCAACTCTACTGACCTCTAGTTAACAGAGCACAAACTTTCACTAATGGACTATATGAACAGTTTAACTTTGCCTTCTATAATCTGTGATAGCTTTTGTTTTTACTTCAGATTGTAACGTGAAAACTGGGCTATACTGGCGCCATCCTTAGATTATATGGAGAATTAAGTAAAAGCAGGTGGAAAAGTTCGACATTATCGGCTGTTTAGTTACGTAACTCTATGCAGATAGAGAGTATATTTCGGATATCAATTTTGAAGGCTTTAAATATAATGTAAAACATATAAACAACTTCACATGAATACAGTTGTATAACATGGCTGCTTTCTTGCAGTATGTAAACATTACAGATCAAAATCATTAAAAATGGTGAAGAACAAATTATATTGAACGTGTTTTGGAATTTTTGTGAAAAATACCCAACGTTAGGAATTGAAGACATTGTTAATTAGTCAACAGAATTAACTGGTGTTTCAGAAAGACCCGTGTCTTAAATGTTAATATTTAAATAATGTGGGATTATGTGATAAAACCAAATATTTGAGTAATTGTTGCCAGTATTCAATCACCGTTTAGTGTACAAAAGGAAAAATACGTTATACGGTAGACACACCTTTGCATTCAATCTTGAAGTGAAACTGCTACCACATAAGCTACTTAAACATCGAAAATGATGAAGCAAAACTTTACATAGCGCACATGTTTGCAACGTGGGAATAAAATCAGCAAATATTCACTCCAAACACGGTCGCTGGCGGGGTAATACATTTTCCAACTTTGTTTACATCACCAAATAAACTAAGGACGGATCGGTGTAGATGGTGATGCTTCTTTGTTTAATGTGGTACCGGGAAGAAGTATTTCATAAGGATGCAGCTAATGTTTGTTCCTTTACTACAATAAACGCTTTAAACCTTTCGAATTTTATGTCATTACGTTCTCCTGCAGGATTTAAGTAAATTTGATAACGTTCTGTGCGGCCAACTGAAACTTTGCAACTGTGCATAAAGTATAGCTATTTTAAAAACTGTAGTAGAAATTGACTCTTGTGATTCACACGATTATTTCTATATATTCTAGTATAACTTTGGTGAAATGTTATACAATTTCCAAGTTCCTATAAGTTTCCTATAACATTTTCCAAGTTATACAAACGAAATGAACGAATTTCTGGCATGGTGGATCAAGCAAACTGTTTTCTGGAAATTAATTGTTCTTTTACACTATCCGTGTGTAGGACGCAATATGAAAGGATAGAGCGAAACTAACATGCTAACATGCTAACGTGCCAACATGACATTAAATTCTCCAACTGGCTCGTGTTTTTTCCCAGTAAACCACTAGGAGTACTCATAAACACAAGAGACAACTACACGAGTCAGTTGGAGAATTTAATATTATGTTGGCACGTTGGCCATAGTAGCTCAATGGTTTAGAGCGGCTGGACGGAGACCAGGAGATCCGTGGTTCAAATCCCGGATATGGCATTGAATTTTTCAGTCTGGCCCCAACATTCCATTTAAAATATTTCGGTATTATTGTACATTTGTTATCGTTTCACCAGCATTCTCTGGACATCTCCGGTTTTCGTTAACTTGAATCGGCCCTGGATCCAGCTGATCCAAGTAAACGAGTTTCTACTGTGCATAGTAGAAAAATTATATGCTACAATCTATATGCATGTTGTGTGACGTCCCATTCTATACTACAATGACAACCGTTCAATAATTTCCTCTCAAAGTGTTATATTTGAATTCTTAGATATTAGTTAATTTTATTTTCGTGATTCGTTGCTATTGAAACACCCTGTATATCAGTTAACGGCTCTTTAAAATAATTCTTTGCCTCTTTTGTTCTAATTAACATACACACAAGGAAAAAAAAAAAAGACTGCCGTATTCCCTAGCAACGCGATATTTGCTGCTGGAACATTCACGCCCGGGAGTTGATGTTGCCTGAATCATAAATGAACCAACACATAGCTTAGTGAATATTTTGTATGGAGCAGTCCCATGTGTATATTATAGTTTATAAAATGAGCGTGTTGCTATATAGCCACTCTCATTGTGCATGGTTAATATATTAAACGACTGGGATTTGTAAAATACACGGCGCCCTTACGCTCACAGCGCTTTCTCGACCTACAAAACCTTCATTTGTTTACTTATACTTACTACAGGTAAAAGTTGCAGATATGAGGGTGCTCTGAAACGGTTCCGACCTAATAAAGATACAAGGCATTTATCCGAATTTTTTTTCAACATACACACTCTACACACTTCTCCTAGCGATGCTCTCATCTCTGTAACCCGTCCAAATAGTACTCGGCGTTTTTCAACATAGTCTCCTTGTAACTCTAGACACTTCTCCTAGCGATGCTCTCATCTCTGTAACCCGTCCAAATAGTACTCGGCGTTTTTCAACATAGTCTCCTTGTAACTCTACACACTTCTCCCAGCGATGCTCTCATCTCTGCAACCCGTCCAAATAGTACTCGGCGTTTTTCAACATAGTCTCCTTGTAACTCTAGACACTTCTCCCAGCGATGTTCCCATCTCTGTAACTCGTCCAAATAGTACTCGGCGTTTTTCAACGTAGTCTCCTTGTAACTCTCTACACACTTCTCCCAGCGATGTTCCCCTATATGTAACTCGCCCATATAGTACTCGGCGTTCTTTTCTGCAAAATAATTGCTGACGAAGGTGATTGCCTCTTCATTTGACAAAACTCTCTGTCCTCGGAGTTCAATTTTCAGATGAGGGAGCAAAAACAGGTAACTTGGTATATCTGGTGAGTCAAGCACTTCAAACCGTAATTCGTGGATTTTCGGCATTGCAACCGCTAAGCTGTGAGACGGCGCGTTGTCTTAGTGAAAGAGGATTTTCCTTTTCTGTTAATGTGACCATATTTCCGCAAGTTCTGCATTCATCTTGCGAAGTAGTATTGGGTATTATGCTCCTGTAATGGTTTTTCCTTTTTTAAGAATATCTATGAAAATAACTCCATTACTATCCCAGGAAACAGTAGCCATTACCTTTCCAGCCGAAAGAAAAAAGAGTTTTCTTCTTCTTCTGTACCCGGTAACCCCTCTGCAGTCCACTGTTGTGACTGTACATTTGTTTCGGACTTATAATGATGTATCTATCCAAGCTTCATCTAAAGTAACTAATCGGCACCAAAAGTGGGATTTATTGGGTCTAAACTGCGCCAACAGGGCGTTGGAAATGTCCATTTGAAGACGCTTTCGGTCAAACGTGAACAAACCCGGCACCCAACGCGTTGACAGCTTTCTTATGTCTAAATGTTAATTTAGTACGTGACAAACACGTTCTTTTGACATGTTCATAGCCTCCGCTATCTCTCTCACTTTAATTCCGCGGTCATCTAACACCATTTGGTGAATTATGGCGATGTTTTCGTCGGTAGTTGAAGTTTTTTTTTCGTCCGGAAAGTTCATCAAATCCCAAGCTCTTACGGTCACGTTTAAATTCAGCTGCCTAAAATTTCACTGTGGAAAATTATGGTGCATAGTCTGCATACACAGAATCCAACTCATCTTTGATTTGCGTAGGAGCATTGCTTTACAAAAACAAATATTTAATGACAGCTCGATACTCGATTTTGTCCAATTTTCATGCATTCACTCAAAGGACTGTTACATAACAACTGAATGTCCAAAAAGTCTGGAGCTTTGGTGAGTAACTGTCAACAGATGAACAGCGAAATTGGCCAGCACTTATGTATGAGTGCTGCCACCTACATCTTGGGGTTGTCCGATATGTCTTAACGTTGGAGGTTTTCGCTTATTCTGAAAGATGAAAGTGTAATAACTCTAAGCTTAATGTGCCCTGTACTCATTTTAACATCAATTTATTCCTCTTAAGATACCATTTTAACGTTGGTTTTCTTTCCTTATTCTATATCTAAGATGAATGTCTGGTAACTCTAAGCTCTATGTACCCTGTACTCATCTGAACATTATTTCAATCATCGTCCGATATGACTTAACGTTGGAGGTTTTCTCTTATCCTGAAAGATGAATGTCTCGTAACTCTAAGCTCTATGTACCTGTACTCATTTGAACATTATTTCAATCATCGTCCGATATAACTTAACGTTGGAGGTTTTCTCTTATCCTGAAAGATGAATGTCTCGTAACTCTAAGCTCTATGTACCCTGTACTCATTTGAACATCAGTTCATGCATCATCTAATATGACTTAATATTGGAGGTTTGCTGTTATCCTGAAAGATGAATGTCTGGTAACTCTAAGCTCTATGTACCCTGTACTCATTTGAACATCATTTCATTCATCGTCAGATATGACTTAACGTTGGAGGTTTTCTCTTATCCTGAAAGATGAATGTCTGGTAACTCTAAGCTCTATGTACCCTGTCCTCATTTGACTATCATTTCATTCATCGTCCGATACGACTTAACGTTGGAGGTTTTCTCTTATCCTGAAAGATAAATGTCTGGTAACTCTAAGCCCTATGTACCCTGTACTCATTTGAACATCATTTCATTCAACGTCCGATATGACTTAACGTTGGAGGTTTTCTCTTATCCTGAAAGATGAATGTCTGGTAACTCTAAGCTCTATGTACCCTGTACTCATTTGAACATCATTTCATTCATCGTCTGATAGGACTTAACGCTGGAGGTTTGCTGTTATCCTGAAAGATGAATGTCTGGTAACTCTAAGCTGAATGTAGCCTGTACTCATTTGTACATCATTTCATTCATCGTCTGATAGGACTTAACGTTGGAGGTTTTCTCTTATCTTGAAAGATGAATGTCTGGTAACTCTAAGCTGAATGTAGCCTGTACTCATTTGAACATCATTTCATTCATCGTCCGATATGACTTAACGTTGGAGGTTTTCTCTTATCTTGAAAGATGAATGTCTTGTAACTCTAAGCTGAATGTAGCCTGTACTCATTTGTACAGCATTTCATTCATCGTCTGACAGGACTTAACGTTGGAGGTTTTCTCTTATCTTGAAAGATGAATGTCTGGTAACTCTAAGCTCTATGTACCCTGTACTCATTTGAACATCAGTTCATGCATCATCTAATATGACTTAATATTGGAGGTTTGCTGTTATCCTGAAAGATAAATGTCTGGTAACTCTAAGCCCTATGTACCCTGTACTCATTTGAACATCATTTCATTCAACGTCCGATATGACTTAACGTTGGAGGTTTTCTCTTATCCTGAAAGATGAATGTCTGGTAACTCTAAGCTCTATGTACCCTGTACTCATTTGAACATCATTTCATTCATCGTCTGATAGGACTTAACGCTGGAGGTTTGCTGTTATCCTGAAAGATGAATGTCTGGTAACTCTAAGCTGAATGTAGCCCGTACTCATTTGAACATAATTTCATTCATCGTCCGATATGACTTAACGTTGGAGGTTTGCTGTTATCCTGAAAGATGAATGTCTGGTAACTCTAAGCTGAATGTAGCCTGTACTCATTTGAACATCATTTCATTCATCGTCCGATATGACTTAACGTTGGAGGTTTTCTGTTATCTTGAAAGATGAATGTCCGGTAACTCTAAGCAGAATGTAGCCTGTACTCATTTGTACATCATTTCATTCATCGTCTGACAGGACTTAACGTTGGAGGTTTTCTCTTATCCTGAAAGATGAATGTCTGGTAACTCTAAGCTGAATGTAGCCTGTACTCATTTGTACATCATTTCATTCCTCGCCTGATAGGACTTAACGTTGGACGTTTTCTCGTATCTTGAAAGATGAATGTCTGGTAACTCTAAGCTCTATGTACCCTGTACTCATTTGAACATCAGTTCATGCATCATCTAATATGACTTAATATTGGAGGTTTGCTGTTATCCTGAAAGATGAATGTCTGCTAACTCTAAGCCCTATGTACCCTGTACTCATTTGTACATCATTTCATTCATCGTCTGATATGACTTGACGTTGGAGGTTTTCTCTTATCCTGAAAGATGAATGTCTGGTAACTCTAAGCTGAATGTACCCTGTACTCATTTGTACATCATTTCATTCATCGTCTGATAGGACTTAACGTTGGAGGTTTTCTCTTATCTTGAAAGATGAATGTCTGGTAACTCTAAGCTGAATGTACCCTGTACTCATTTGTACATCATTTCATTCATCGTCTGATAGGACTTAACGTTGGAGGTTTTCTCTTATCTTGAAAGATGAATGTCTGGTAACTCTAAGCTGAATGTAGCCTGTACTCATTTGTACATCATTTCATTCCTCGCCTGATAGGACTTAACGTTGGACGTTTTCTCGTATCTTGAAAGATGAATGTCTGGTAACTCTAAGCTGAATGTAGCCTGTACTCATTTGAACATCATTTCATTCATCGTCCGATATGACTTAACGTTGGAGGTTTTCTCTTATCTTGAAAGATGAATGTCTGGTAACTCTAAGCTGAATGTAGCCTGTACTCATTTGTACATCATTTCATTCATCGTCTGACAGGACTTAACGTTGGAGGTTTTCTCTTATCTTGAAAGATGAATGTCTGGTAACTCTAAGCTCTATGTACCCTGTACTCATTTGAACATCAGTTTATGCATCATCTAATATGACTTAATATTGGAGGTTTGCTGTTATCCTGAAAGATGAATGTCTGCTAACTCTAAGCCCTATGTACCCTGTACTCATTTGAACATCATTTCATTCATCGTCTGATATGACCTAACGTTGGAGGTTATCTCTTATCCTGAAAGATGAATGTCTGGTAACTCTAAGCTGAATGTACCCTGTACTCAATTTGTACATCATTTCATTCATCGTCTGATAGGACTTAACGTTGGAGGTTTTCTCTTATCTTGAAAGATGAATGTCTGGTAACTCTAAGCTGAATGTAGCCTGTACTCATTTGAACATCATTTCATTCATCGTCTGATATGACTTAACGTTGGAGGTTTTCTCTTATCCTGAAAGATGAATGTCTGGTAACTCTAAGCTGAATGTAGCCTGTACTCATTTGGACATCATTTCATTCATCGTCTGATATGACTTAATATTGGAGGTTTTCTCTTATCTTGAAAGATGAATGTCTGGTAACTCTAAGCTCTATGTACCCTGTACTCATTTGAACATCAGTTCATGCATCATCTAATATGACTTAATATTGGAGGTTTGCTGTTATCCTGAAAGATGAATGTCTGCTAACTCTAAGCCCTATGTACCCTGTACTCATTTGAACATCATTTCATTCATCGTCTGATATGACTTAACGTTGGAGGTTTTCTCTTATCCTGAAAGATGAATGTCTGGTAACTCTAAGCTGAATGTAGCCTGTACTCATTTGTACATCATTTCATTCATCGTCTGATATGACTTAACGTTGGAGGTTTTCTCTTATCTTGAAAGATGAATGTCTGGTAACTCTAAGCTCTATGTACCCTGTACTCATTTGAACATCAGTTCATGCATCATCTAATATGACTTAATATTGGAGGTTTGCTGTTATCCTGAAAGATAAATGTCTGGTAACTCTAAGCCCTATGTACCCTGTACTCATTTGAACATCATTTCATTCATCGTCTGATATGACTTAACGTTGAAGGTTTTCTCTTATCCTGAAAGATGAATGTCTTGTAACTCTAAGCTCTATGTACCCTGTACTCATTTGAACATCATTTCATTCATCGTCTGTTAGGACTTAACGCTGGAGGTTTGCTGTTATCCTGAAAGATGAATGTCTGGTAACTCTAAGCTGAATGTAGCCTGTACTCATTTGAACATCATTTCATTCGTCGTCCGATATGACTTAACGTTGGAGGTTTTCTCTTATCTTGAAAGATGAATGTCTGGTAACTCTAAGCTGAATGTAGCCTGTACTCATTTGTACATCATTTCATTCATCGTCTGACAGGACTTAACGTTGGAGGTTTTCTCTTATCTTGAAAGATGAATGTCTGGTAACTCTAAGCTCTATGTACCCTGTACTCATTTGAACATCAGTTCATGCATCATCTAATATGACTTAATATTGGAGGTTTGCTGTTATCCTGAAAGATGAATGTCTGGTAACTCTAAGCCCTATGTACCCCGTACTCATTTGAACATCATTTCATTCATCGTCCGATATGATTTAACGTTGGAGGTTTTCTCTTATCCTGAAAGATGAATGTCTGGTAGCTCTAAGCTCTATGTACCCTGTACTCATTTGAACATCATTTCATTCATCGTCTGATAGGACTTAACTTTGGAGGTTTTCCCTTATCCTGAAAGATGAATGTCTGGTAACTCTAAGCTGAATGTAGCCTGTACTCATTTGTACATCATTTCATTCATCGTCTGATATGACTTAACGTTGGAGGTTTTCTCTTATCTTGAAAGATGAATGTCTGGTAACTCTAAGCTGAATGTAGCCCGTACTCATTTGTACATCATTTCATTCATCGTCTGATAGGACTTAACGTTGGAGGTTTTCTCTTATCTTGAAAGATGAATGTCTGGTAACTCTAAGCTGAATGTAGCCCGTACTCATTTGTATATCATTTCATTCATCGTCTGATATGACTTAACGTTGGAGGTTTTCTCTTGTCTTGAAAGATGAATGTCTGGTAACTCTAAGCTGAATGTAGCCTGTACTCATTTGTACATCATTTCATTCATCGTCCGATATGACTTAACGTTGGAGGTTTTCTCTTATCTTGAAAGATGAATGTCTGGTAACTCTAAGCTGAATGTAGCCTGTACTCATTTGTACATCATTTCATTCATCGTCCGATATGACTTAACGTTGGAGGTTTTCTCTTATCCTGAAAGATGACTGTCTGGTAACTCTAAGCTCTATGTACCCTGTACCCATTTGAACATCATTTCATTCATCTTCCGATATGACTTAACGTTGGAGGTTTTCTCTTATCCTGAAAGATGAATATCTGGTACCTCTAAGCTCTATGTACCCTGTACTCATTTGAACATCATTTCATTCATCGCCTAATATGACTTAATATTGGAGGTTTACTGTTATCCTGAAAGATAATGTCTGGTAACTCTAAGCTCTATGTACCCTGTACTCATTTGTACATCATTTCATTCATCGTCCGATATGACTTAACGTTGGAGGTTTTCTCTTATCCTGAAAGATGAATGACTGGTAACTCTAAGCTCTGTGTACCCTGTACTCATTTGAACATCATTTCATTCATCGTCTGGTATGTTTTAACGTTGGAAGTTATCTCTTATCCTGAAAGACGAATGTCTTCTAACCCCAAGCTCTCTGTACCCCGAGTAATTGAAAAATAAATCGCATTTTGAAAGATACCTTAGAACTATATAGAGCCAAATTTGGTGAGAATAAGAGTTGTGTAAAATATATTGTTGGTTATCAGATGCCAGGAATAGTCTTAATTTAGACTGAAGTTCCACATATGAATATTTGCATCGTGACATTGTTTAAAAGTCAATTAAACTTATCATTTCGAAAGTTCACAACTACTCCTTTTATGGACGGTCATTGCACTTTGCCATTCTTCTGTTTTATTCCGTGATATTGCTTCGTTCTCTTATGTTTTACTGCATTTATATATGAAGCGTCCTTTTATAATGTATGTGGTAGGCAAATAAGTTATTTTAAAGCATCTTTTTATTGTTTTCTTTAGCAGTATGTATTCCTTACTTGAAAATTACTTTTGAAATACATTTTCTGTTTATATTTGTTGAAATGTCGGATCTTGTCGGGTTCTTTCCTTCGTAAATTTGAAGTTTGAACCTCTATGCACTAAACAGAAGTAAAATTGTCTGCCATCTTGTACAGTTGGAGCTTTCTGCATGTCTCGCAGATTAATTGAAATTCCTGTGGCTTTTCTCTCTCTCCTGTTGCTATCCTTAAATTAATGAAATGAACAAAATAGGGACAGAGAGAAAAAGGCGGCATTAGTGAAGATAAAGGATACCAACATTATGTGCATCCTTCGTGACTGGAGCAATTTGCCGCCCTCTGAAGGGGAGGTTCCGAATTAATTTTGATGCCAGTTCCACATTAACAAAGAGGCCCGTGAATTATAACACCTCGTGGTGGGCATGAACTCCGGGGTATTTCTTATAACAACAACAAGAGCGGGTTGTTAAACTGTGAACCGGACCAAAGCTGCAACACTTGCTTCTGTAGGTATAAGGTGTCGAGGTTCAATAAAAATACAGTTTTGAAGCTGAAAGACGCTCCTAACAAAAATTATTTTGATAGGTGATACAAAATTGTATGTGGCGAACAAAGAGTTCTACGTTGCGGCGCCAATTTGTAACTAAATGTTTATGGGTGCAAATAAGTCGGCGAGCAATGAGGTTTCTCTCAGGGTATGCGTGGATGGGTGTGATAAGGAGATTTTAACAACACTGGAATGCCCGTTTCCAACTTATTTATTTACTGCTTCTTCTTTTCAAACATCGAAATGAAAGTTGCCGACCAAGGGTTACCAATCTCTGTTTAGATTTACTGAATGCGGAATGTCTATTACTCGACAAATTTATTCGTTCCTCATATATATACGAACCGACAATTAGCAAACACAGAACAGGTTGACCGCCCTAATAGACTTCACGCTTCAGTCTCTTGTCTCAGCGGCTGCACGCCGAAGACTCCTGTGATCGGCTTCAAGCCGAAGACTCCTCTGATCGGCTTCAAGCCGAAGACCGCTTCTACTGCTCACAGCTGCGTGTGTGGGTGTCTAACTTTCACTCTTAGGAAGCTCCTTTTCAAACAAAGTCCCTTTGTGGCTGTTTTGTCGCCATTGTAAATGATCCAAAGAATTCCCTATTCATACACGTCAAGTGACAATTTCTTTAGAAACTTCTAAGGACACTGCTTCATACATTGCTTTGTTATAACACTTTGCCCCAACTCAACTGGCCTTGCCCTGGTCGTAACAAAGAACCAACATTGCTTTGACATCCATCATGATTCTTTGCTTCTGGCAAACCATAATTTCGGCATCACAGATCTTGCATTTGTCTGTTATTTCCTTTTCCTAGAAACCCATTGTTAGTAAAATATATTTTTACGTAACTTCTATTATGCTGCCACATAAAAGTTGAAGGCTGGCCATGTAGCTCATTCGGTTGGGTACCTGCCTGCCATGCTAGTGGTCCAAGATTCGATTCCCGGCAGTGGGGAGGGCTTGGGGATTTTTCTCCGACCAAGATAATATTCATCTTCCCCAGAATCTGGAAGTATGAATGAGACTGCGAATGTGTACGTGATGTAATGATTAAAACCCAACGTATACGAGTTAACATCATTGATATGTTCCAAATGAGAACGGCCGCCATTGTAGTTGGTTCCTTTATTTTGTTATTTTGCTAAACGTACTGGGTTACAGGAGGCCATGGTTATTGTTGCGTACATTGTGAGCATGTATCAGTCTTCAGTTGTTAATAAACAATTGCAAAATGTAGATAACAAAGTTTGAACTTAGAGTACTTCTAAAACACCACTATAAACAAGAGTATAAAGTCGCTGTCGCAGCTCGAAGAATATGTGAAGTGGAAGGAGAAAGTGTCGGTAGTGAGCGTGTGACACAATGATGGTTCCAAAGTTTTAACAATGGAGACGGAAACTACCCGTACGCCTTCAGAAGAACTTGGCGCAATAAAAAATACTAAGACACTTGGAAAATCATACAGAAGCTCTAGATCCGTACCTCATGAACTGACATATAAAGAGGTTGAACGTGGAGTGTATATCTGATTTCAGCTTATCCGTAATCCAATGGATGATAGATTTTTCAGGAGAATTCTCACTTCTGCTGAAAAATAGGTACATTACCGACACCCTGATGAATCGAGACAGAGGATTAATCCCCAGCAAACTTCTAGAGTCATACTTCGGTCCCAAATTTATGTTGTGTGTCTGGTGGAATTTTGAAGGTATGATTGACTGGGATTGTTGTGGATCTTTATTCTCAACAATGGAACGAGTTCATGAAATTTGAGACAGAGATACCCAACATTAGTTAACCGAAGTAGTGTTCTATTGACACAGGACAAAGTAACACCCATACTGTACGAACAACCATAGAAAGAGTTCAGGAATTGGGAGCAATCGAACTGCTACCACACCCAGCATACAGCCCTGATTGTCATCTTTTTCGATCCATGGCCCATTTTCTACGTGGAAGAAATGTTTACAACATTGAAACAGTACACGGAATTCTTCACATCAAAAATCAGAGAGTGTACCATCGTCGGATAGTAAACCTCTCTGTACGATGGCTCAAGACCGTAGAATCTGATAGTCTGTGCTTTCAAAATTACTTTTTTGTGTGTAATTTACGTCCTCCAACGTTATGTCATATCGGACAATTAATGGAGTGGATGAAATGATGCTCAAATGAGTCCACAGTCCATAGAGCTTAGTTACCCGACATTCATCTTTCAGGATAAGAGAAAACCCCGAAAAACATTATCCAGCTAACTCACCGTGACTGAGATTAGAACTCGGGACCTTTTGAACGTGAGGCAGAAACGCTACCATCACGATACAGAGGCGGGAAGATTAGTTAAGTGCTTATCAGAACATATTTAAGATAATTGCTCCTTTTAAAAAAATGAAATTACTTACGAGACAGTATCTATAATTCTGATTTATAAAGGTTTTTGGAAAGGGACTAGAATAAGATTTGAAGACATGGAGATCCAGAAACTGTTTAGTCAAATAGCAGAGAAGAGATCACTTGTTTTCTATATTGCATTGAAAAATAGCTGGGGGAGGGAGAGGTATATAAATAGCACTAACAGTGAAGAAAGAAAGGGGTTAGCATGGTTAAAAGCAGGGATATGGAAATTAAGAGGTCAAAGAAATGGATACCCGCAAGACGAGTGCCCATTGTGTGGGGACAAAGAGGATATAGAACATATATTGTTTGATTGTAAGGAAGCAGAGATGTGGAGGAAAGAATGTCAAATATCAAAAATAAATAGGAGAATCAGCTTAATCAAGCTTTTAAGTAAAAATTATAAAAACATAGGTCAGTTTTTAAGTAAGGTTAAAAACAAGTGGGTATGGTCTGTAAAAAGAGAGAAGGAATAATAAGTGACTATTCTGTAATTAAATATACTTAATGGACTGTCCTGTTTAGCAGTTGCCTGGGCCAAAAAAGAGGGCAGTCCAAAAAATTGTGAAAGCTTAGTACCTCAATAAATATTATTATTATTATTATTATTATTATTATTATTATTATTATTATTATTATTATTATTATTATTATTATTATTATTATTATTATTATTATTATTATTATTATTATTATTATTATTATTATTATTATTATTATTATTATTATTATTATTATTATTATTATTATTATTATTATTATTATTATTATTATTATTATTATTATTATTATTATTATTATTATTATTATTATTATTATTATTATTATTATTATTATTATTATTATTATTATTATTATTATTATTATTATTATTATTATTATTATTATTATTATTATTATTATTATTATTATTATTATTATTATTATTATTATTATTATTATTATTATTATTATTATTATTATTATTATTATTATTATTATTATTATTATTATTATTATTATTATTATTATTATTATTATTATTATTATTATTATTATTATTATTATTATTATTATTATTATTATTCTGATAAAGTTTTCTTGCCTTTTTTAGATTAATTGATGGAAATTAGACATTTCTTCTCACTAGCCGTATATAGCTTAAGCTTATAGGCAGATGAAGTCAACCTGAAAAACTCAATGCCACGGCCGGGACTTGAAACACGGATCTCCTGGTTTCCCTCCAGTCGCTCTTCTCCATTGAGCTACCATGGCCAACTTGCCGTCATAACATTAAATTCCTCAATTGACTCGTATATTTCCCCGGTAGACCACTAGAGGCTCACGCATCCGAGATACACCGTTTGTGGCGACTTACTATCGTAAGTAGTTGAGTCACAGGCTTCATCATTTAACTCTTATTATTTTAGTTAATTGATGGAAATTAGTTATTTTGCAACACTAGCCGTATATAGGTTAAAGTTTTTGATAGATACAGTGTAACCGCAGTCAGTACCAGACAGCGATTAGAAGGCAACAAATTAATAGAAATCTCGATATTGAAGAAAGAAATATTAATAAATAAAAAATACTTTGATAAACCAATATAAAGAAATCTTATTATATTAATATGAAATTAGAATGGTTAGGATGATGAATAAAATAGCGGTTTAGTTAAAGAATGAGGAGGGAAGATCATAATTTAGTATAGCAAGATATGTCAGCATCAAGGCAAGGTAGGGAAGAATACTCGGGTAAAATCTACACGCTGTAAGCGACAGGAAAGAGGACCGTTATCTTCTTTGTGTGAGAAAGGGTTGAACGTCTTAGAACTATAGCTCGCTAGTACCAAGGAATGCATTGAGACAAAAAGGCTTTCAGGGTGCGATGAAGCATGAAGGTTAGTTTACTGATGTGATAACGATGTATACCGTTACAGAGAGCCCAGGGTAGGCTTGTCCAAACTCAGGGTAGGCATTTAGTAAATGAGTTATATAAGTTTTGGAAACCAATGAAAAATAAATCGAAATAAATCAGAAACCAATAATAATGTAAGATTTGAAAAATGGAGAGAAGGGTGAGCTATTTTGGTCATGTGATAAGTGAGAGTGGGGAGCAGAATTAGGTTCGAACTGAATTGCGAAGTCGAGGAAACTTACTTGCTAGATCGTCCTTCAAGAGGTGAGACGTATTAGTCGGAAGAAGATGTAATATCTTAGTATTACTTGCTTGCTATACTGTACTTCAAGAGGTGAGACGTATTAGTCGGAAGAAGATGTAATATCTTAGTAAAACTTGCTTGCTATACTGTACTTCAAGAGGTGAGACGTGTTAGTGTTGGTCGGGAGAAGAAAATGTAACATTTAGTAAAAGACTTGCTACATCATACTTGAAGAAGTCAGACGTATTAGTCGGAAGAAGAAAATATAATACGTTGGTAGAATTTTATTGGAAGTGGTCACCGTTGCAACTCAGTCTTAATGGAACACACTACAAGATAATTAAACAAAATTTCACAATCATCTGAGAATTATTGATTCCACTGGGCAACCTACATTACAAACCCATTTTCCTATAACCATTCACCTGAGAAGAGAGCTCATAGCTCCAAATTTCAACCACAAGAACCCAAACAATTTATATAATATGCGGTTTTTGCAACTTAATGGCACTGAAGTATGCCGCAACAGTCAACATGAAAATTCGATACCATGGACGGGATTTGAACCGCGGTTCAAGCTTTTCTTATTTTTTGGCACATATCATTATGCATATGCCAGAATATATATTAAGTAAAATGATTTTTAAAGAGCTCGTTGCTAGGTGACGGAAATGAATCTCCACTCCCTTTGCTTGCCCTAGAAAAAAAAGAATAACGATTTATCGTTTAGAAAATCGTAGTTATTTCAAAATTCAAACACCTTACAAGGAATTTCTCGAATGTACAGTGCACTACAAAAAGTATTCTAAAATAACTGAAACAACAGTACGAATTCTAGAATACAATCAGCTGTCTCTGTCACATCGGTGTTAAAGTTTCCCTGGCTGTTCATTATTAAACTTAAATATAAAGTTTTAGAAACATTAATTTAATTTGTGGAGCAAAAACCGTATAATTTTTTGGCATACTTTTCCTTACGTCGTACAAACATCCTCCAGCTTCCACAGATTCCTCTGGAAAAGGTCCTGTGCCAGGATTTGAACCACTGTAACCACTGAACTACCATGGAAACATTTAGGTACGATACTAAATTTTCCAACCGACTTGCATTTTATTCCATAAGCTACCGCTTAATTACCCGTAACTTTGTTCCAAAACTAGTTAAATTATCTTTGCACTACAGTACACATTAGACACTTTGCACGGAGCTGCGTCTGACAGTTGAAGTGCGGCGACCCGTGGCCCCGCGCAGTAAACCCTGAGAGGATTAAATCATCAGAATTACGAATGATTATGGATTACAGAGCTAATAATTCTATGGTCAAGACATTTGTCAAAGAAGCCTACCAGCTTAAGGACTCTTTATGCACTTAACTTCCAGGGTTGTTCAGTAAAGAATGATTACAATTTTTTTTTTTTTTTTTTTTTTGACAACGTACCTTTACTCATCCTCATAATTTTGATTATCCTTCTCAAAATAGTCTCCCCTGAATGCGATGCACCTATCCCAGCGTTTCTGCCAGTCTTCAAAGACATGCTGGAAACCATTTTTTGAAAGATCCTTCAAAATAGCCTCCGCAGCCTTCACCACTGCTTCTAATGATGGATTATGCCTCCCACGAAGGCGTTTCTTCAAGTTAGGGAATAGAAAAAATCACATGGGGTTAAATCCGGACCATAAGGAGGGTGAGGGATGTACTTCACGTTGGTTTTTGCAAGATATTCAGCAACAACATTGGCAACATGCTGCCGAGCATTATCGTGGTGCAGCATCCAGCACTCCTCACGGAAATGTGGCACCCAATGAAATGTTCAGTATTTCAGAAAGTGATCTTAAGGTAATTCGTCGATCCTCTCTCACAATGGCAGCAGCAGTGTAGATGTTTTCTTCCATAAGAGCAGTAACTGGAGCACCGAGTCCACATTCCCGTGAAATAGATTGTCTACCCACTTTAAACATTTTAAACCAGCTTCGAGTGTGCTGTAGGGAAGAACAGACTCTCCATAGGCCTCCTGTAACATTGTATAGGCCTCAACTGAAGATTTGTTGAGACGAAAGCAGAATTTCAAAGCTGCATATTGTTCCTCGCATGTTACCTCCATTGCAGTGGTAGGCGATACTGAACATGTCTGAACTTGCCTGGTTCTCACAGGCGGTAACCAGAAGTACCAACAATGAAGCTACTGCGGCGTGTTTGTTTCACATTAAGCCAACAGAATATAATAACATTGAATTTTAGTGCAAAAATTATGACCGTAAAAGATTTATGGTCATTCTTTATTGAACAGCGCCAGGTTTGGTGGATCTCTCTGAAGACGAAATCAGTATAAATAAATAAATAAACAAATGAATAAAATAAGCCATATAGGCATGGATCTATAAGATGTATGCTAATGCAAACTCCTTGAGTGTTTCATATTTGGAAAGATTCGCTGCAGATATCCTGTAAGTATAAATTCAAAAAATGAAGGACTTTAAACTTTTATTTTGTAATTTACGTCCTCCAACGTTAAGTCATATCGGACGATGAATTAAATGATGTTCAAATGAGTACAGGGTACATAGAGCTTAGAGTTATCAGACATTTATCTTCCAGGATAAGGGAAAATCTTCAACGTTAACTCATATCGTGCGATAATTGAAGTGATGTTCAAATGAGTACAGGGTACATAGAGCTTAGAGTTACCAGACATTCATCTTTCAGAATAACAGAAAACCTCCAACGTTAAGTCATATCGGACGATGAATGAAATGATGTTCAAATGAGTACAGGTTACATAGAGCTTAGAGTTACCAGACATTCATCTTTCAGGATAAGAGAAAACCTCCAACGTTAAGCCATATCGGACGATTAATGAAATTATGTTCAAATGAGTACAGGGTACATAGAGCTTAGAGTTACCAGACATTCATCTTTCAGAATAACACAAAACCTCCAACGTTAAGTCATATCGGACGATGAATGAAATGATGTTCAAATGAGTACAGGGTACATAGAGCTTAGAGTTACCAGACATTCGTCTTTCAGGATAAGAGAAAACCCCAACACTAAGTCATATCGGACGATGAATGAAATGATGTTCAAATGAGTACAGGATACCTAGAGCTTAGAGTTACCAGACATTCGTTTTTCAGGATAAGAGAAAACGTCCAACCTTAAGTCATATCGGACGATGAATGAAATGATGTAGAAATTAGTACAGGGTACATAGAGCTTATAGTTAACAGACATTCATCTTTCAGGATAAGAGAAAACCTCCAACGTTAAGTCATATCGGACGATGAATGAAATGATGTTCAAATGAGTACAGGGTACATAGAGCTTAGAGTTACCAGACATTCGTCTTTCAGGATAAGAGAAAACCCCAACACTAAGTCATATCGGACGATGAATGAAATGATGTTCAAATGAGTACAGGATACCTAGAGCTTAGAGTTACCAGACATTCGTTTTTCAGGATAAGAGAAAACGTCCAACCTTAAGTCATATCGGACGATGAATGAAATGATGTTCAAATGAGTATAGGGTACATAGAGCTTAGGGTTAACAGACATTCATCTTTCAGGATAAGAGAAAACCTCCAACGTTAAGTCATATCGGACGATGAATGAAATGATGTTCAAATGAGTACAGGGTACATAGAGCTTAGAGTTACCCGACATTCATCTTTCAGGATAAGAGAAAACGTCCAACCTTAAGTCATATCGGACGATGAATGAAATGATGTTTAAATGAGTACAGGGTACATAGAGCTTAGAGTTAACAGACATTCATCTTTCAGGATAAGAGAAAACCTCCAACGTTAAGTCATATCGGACAATGAATGAAATGATGTTCAAATAAGTACAGGGTACATAGAGCTTATAGTTAACAGACATTCGTCTTTCAGGATAAGAGAAAACCTCCAACGTTAAGTCAAATCGGACGATGAATGAAATGATGTAGAAATTAGTACAGGGTACATAGAGCTTAGAGTTGCCACACATTCATCTTTCAGGATAGGAGAAAACCTCCAACGTTATGTCATATCGGACGATGAATGAAATGATGTTCAAATAAGTACAGGGTACATAGAGCTTATAGTTAACAGACATTCATCTTTCAGGATAAGAGAAAACCTCCAACGTTAAGTCATATCGGACGATGAATGAAATGATGTAGAAATTAGTACAGGGTACATAGAGCTTAGAGTTACCAGACATTCATCTTTCAGGATGAGGGAAAACGTCGGATAAAGCTTATCCAGGTAACTAACCCTGACCGAGATTCGAGCTCCGGACCTCTCGAACATGAGGCAGACACGCTACCATCTACGCTACCGAGGCGGGCGGACTTTAAGCGTCATCACATGCAGCCAATCCATTGGATACAAATCAGGAGCTGGGGTGGCCCTGAAAAGAAAGCTCCTTGTCCAATTTATTGTTTCCTTTCAAAAAGTTACGTACTACCTGACTGAAAAGAGCAGTCGCGCCATCGTGTAAAAACTACATTCGTCCAGAGGAACATCAGTTAAACTTCGTAACTCATATTTAGGAAGTGTGAAAACGTTTTCGAAAGTAATTCGGACGAATAATGAATGATTCCACCACAAACGTCATCAGTGCACAAGACTCATGCTAAGAAATTCATGAAGGTAACGCAGTTCTGTAACATTCTGTGACAGGTTGCATTTATCCACGCGATTTCAAACCGCCCACGTAGGAATGCCACAAGTGACGGAATTTTTAGGACCGGCTTATGTATGTGAGGAGTCCATTGCCTCTTGTCGCGAACACAGTCGCCCAGCCCGTGTTGAAAACAAAATAATCCTAATAATGATCAAAAACGGGTTTTCTTTTTCCATAAATTAATGTATGTACATGCATAAGTAATTCAAAATCTGTTTCCTAGGTGACGTTAGTGTATTCTTTTCTTGGAACTAAGAAGTTAAGTACCTGAGACAATCGTCTGTGATATACAAATTTGTTTTGTCAGTCTATGGAACAAATCGAGCATCTTTTACGGAAAGCAGGTACGTCATTACTCCAATTCGGGCATTTTGTTATTATTTAACTTCGTTTAAGATAGATTTATAACGAATGTGCATTGAAATTGCTCCACAAACTTGTACAATAAGAAATAATAGACCTTCTTACATCCATAACCCTCCTTGCTGTAATGACGGTTACTTACGCAGTGCTCCCAACGGGCAAAAATAAATACGGCTATAACAATGGCCGAAGTCCCCCAACGTTAGGTCATATTGGACGATAAATGACGTGCGAAATGATGCTATAATAAACCCAGAAAAATGGAGAATGGTAACTCGAAATCTGTGTTCATGCTGAGGAAAAGAAGCAATTCATATGTGGAAAATGTGTGTGAGATACCAAGGATATGTATTTGAACATACACATTGTCCGATATGACTTAATGTTGGAGGTTTTCTCTTATCCTGAAAGATGAATGTCTGGTAACTCTAAGCTCTATGTACTCTGTACTCATTTGAACATCATTTCATTCATCGTCCGATATGACTTAACGTTGGAGGTTTCTCTTATCCTGAAAGATGAATGTCTGGTAACACTAAGCTCTATGTAACCTGTACTCATTTAAACATCATTTCATTCATCGTCCGATATGACTTAACGTTGGAGGTTTCTCTTATCCTGAAAGATGAATGTCTGGTAACTCTAAGCTCTATGTACCCTGTACTCATTTGAACATCATTTCATTCATCGTCCGATATGACTTAACGTTGGAGGTTTTCTCTTATCCTGAAAGATGAATGTCTTGTAACTCTAAGCCCTATGTACCCTGTACTCATTTGAACATCATTTCATTCATCGTCTGATATGACTTGCAGGGTGAGAAATAAATAAAAATGATGTATCAGAATGTTGATCACCTAATACATGTAATCAACTTAAAAATTAGGAATTTTCCAAAAAGTCTTTGACCAGTTTGATTTGTTTACTTCCCTCTCCTGTAAGAATGGTTTGGATTTCTTGTGTAGAGTGATAGGTAAGACAACGTGGGATAACGTAGTCCCCGCTGCTGGGCGTTAAACTGGATGAACTGCGAACCGCAAAGCTCGGTTTTAAGTGAAGTATTTCTAGGGAAAATCATTATTTTGGAACGGTTGGTGCACCTGCAAGGAACGCCCTGACAGTAAATTCTGGAAGTAAATCAGCGCCGGTTCTTCCTGGCTCGTAAATAACCCTCCCACGTCACCAAGTAAAAAAGTGAACCAGAGAAAAATATCTCCGGAACCCGTTTCAATTCTGCAGCTCCGCCACTTTCAATAAATACTGCATTTGTTTCACTGAGATTAAATTTACCTCTAATAAAATGACGGAGAGCCTTCTGACCGCGCCGTAAATATTTAACACGTTTAAAATGAACTGAAAAAATATTTTAGAATGTGAATGCGGTTATAAATCTACACGGAATTGGCAGAAATCGTTTAAAAATGATATTTTTTAAACAAAATCCTTCTCTGCTTGTCTTCTTTTCATCAGCTTTTAAACTATGTTCAACATTCCAGAAGATTTCAGAACAATGCATTGCTCCTGAAAATAGCTTAAATTCATAAATTCTGCTACGTCTACGACCAAATAAAGATACAAGACATTTTTTGAAAAAAAAAATTATTTATTTTATTTTTCAACACAGCCTCCTTGTAACTCTACACACTTCTGCCAGCGATACTCCCATCTCTGTAACCCGTCCAAATAGTACTCGGCGTTTTTCAACATAGTCTCCTTGTAACTCTACACACTTCTCCCAGCGAAGCTCTCATCACTGTAATCCGTCCAAATAGTACTCGGCGTTTTTCAACATAGTCTCCTTGTAACTCTACACAGTTCTCCCAGTGATGCTCCCATCTCTGTAGCCCGTCCAAATAGTACTCGGCGTTTTTCAACATAGTCTCCTTGTAACTCTACACACTTCTACCAGCGATGTTCCCATCTCTGTAACCCGTTCAAATAGTACTCGGCGTTTTTCAACATAGTCTCCTTGTAACTCTACACACTTCTCCCAGCGATGTTCCCATCTCTGTAACCTGTCCAAATACTACTCGACGTTTTTCAACATAGTCTCCTTGTAACTCTACACAGTTCTCCCAGCGATGTTCCCATCTCTGTAACCTGTCCAAATACTACTCGACGTTTTTCAACATAGTCTCCTTGTAACTCTACACAGTTCTCCCAGTGATGCTCCCATCTCTGTAACCCGTCCAAATACTACTCGGCGTTTTTCAACATAGGCTTCCTGTAACTCTACACAGTTCTCCCAGCGATGCTCCCATCTCTGTAATCCGTCCAAATAGTACTCGGCGTTTTTCAACATAGTCTCCTTGTAACTCTACACACTTCTCCCAGCGATGCTCCCATCTCTGTAATCCGTCCAAATAGTACTCGGTGTTTTTCAACATAGTCCCCTTGTAACTCTACACACTTCTCCCAGCGATGCACCCATCTCTGTAACCCGTCCAAATGGTACTCGGCGATTTTCAACATAGTCTCCTTGTGACTCTACACACTTCTCCTAGCGATGCTCCCTTCTCTGTAACCCGTCCAAATAGTAACTGAGAGACTTAAGAGGGCTGTTTAATAAAGAATGATCACAATTTTTTACGGTCATAAGTTTTCTTGCTAAACTTCAATCTTAATATATTCTGTTAGCTTAATGTGATACAAACACGCCGTAATAGTTTCACTGTCGGTACTCCTGGTTCCCGCTTGTGAGAACCAGGAAAGTTCAGACACGTTCAGTGTCACCTACCGCTGCAATGGAGGTAACATGCAGTTAAAGTCGATGTTAGAGGAAGATCCGGAGTTTCTTTCAAACATAATCACTGTTGATGAAACTTGGCTACATTATTTTGATCCTGAGAGCAAACAGCAAAGCTCAGTGTGGAAATCTCCTTCATTACCAACCCCCAGAAAAGCAAAAGTGGTTGCTTCTGCTGGAAAAGTTATGGTCATCTCATTCATTGATATTCATGGAATGGTTTATTAGCATGTTGTACCTGCACACAGATCAGTAAGTGGTCAATACTACAGGGATGTCCTGAAAACATTGCAAGTCCATATCAGACGCAAAAGACCACATTTGCGTGAAGCAGGCTGGATGCTACACCACGATAATGCTCGACCGCATATTGCCAATGTTGTTGCTGAATATCTTGCAAAAAATCAACGTGAAGTGCATCCCTCACCCTCCTTATAGTTCGGATTTAGCCCCATGTGACTTTTTTCTATTCCCTAGCTTGAAGAAGGGCCTTCGTAGGAGGCATTAACCGTCATGAGAAGTACTGGTGAAGGCTGTAGAGGCGATTTTGAAGGATCTCTCAAAAAATAGTTTCCAGCATGTCTTTGAAGACTGGCAGAAACGCTGGGACAAGTGCATCGCATTCAGGGGAGACTATTTTGAGAAGGACCATCAAAATTATGACGATGAGTAAAGGTACGTTGTCAAAAAAAAATTAATCATTCTTTATTGAACAGACCTCGTATAAATTGCTGTGATAATAAAGTAGATTTAGATTTATTTGTTTCTGAGGATCCAACTGTGTATTATAAGGATTAGAAAACAGAAATTGTTTACTAAGGTATATCATTAAACAAAAATACCTGATGATTTGTCAGCAAAAGGAACATAGTGACACCTTAAATCTTCAAGTTCAGTTATTATGGGCACTAAAAATGTGTGAAATAATCTTGCAAACATTCACCAAAAATGGGCAATAGAGGCACTTAAATAGGCACTAAACATTTGCTATGTAAACACTTAGAAGTACACAGTTTTACTAAAATGACTCCTAAAATGACCTATAAATGCGGTATATTAAAATGACAATCGTGGCAACATATGCTACAACAAATTCGCTAAACGGTTTCCTATGTGAAACAGTTCTACATTTATTCCAAATTTCATAAATGGCTTCACAGCAAGTTAAAATGACAGATATTATCGTATAATTAAAATGCACGTAAATCAGCTTCACTAAGTAAGAACCATAAAGTGCAGAAAGGTGTGGAGTAATTAACTATGTCAAAAAACAAAAACATGGGTTTTGGGGGGGGGGGGGCTTAAGGTTGAAAATTGAAATATCTGAAGCTTTACTTAATTTACAAAATCCTGCAATAAAATTCTCCATTGGAAAATAGACAAACAATGAAATCCCTTTCTTAGATTTGAAACTTACCAGAAAACATAATAAACTTGAATTTGACATACACAGAAAGGAAACACACACTGAAAATTTCATAAAATCAGATGGATATAACCCAAGACAACACAAGCATGCTGTTATCAACAGTTTAAATTACAGGCTGGTTAATGTACCTTTAAACAAGATAGAATATAACAAAGAGTACAATAATATCATTCACATTGCAGAATACAATGGATTCAGTGCTGAATTGGTCAACAAGAAAATAGATAAATAATAAAGACAACTAAGATGCAAACAAGTAACTACTCTCTCCCCAATTTGCAATGAAACCTCATACAGAAAATTTACGTATCATCCCAGAGCTACACACCTTTTCTAAAAAGTCTTCAAAGAACACAATATTACGTTGGCCCCACAGAACAAATTTAGTGTACAACACTTTTTGAAATCACATAATACAATGTAGATACCCAAAGGCAAAAAATCAGGAGTGTACCAGATAAATTGCAAGGACTGTGACAAATTCTAAATTGGAAAAACAAAAAGGAACGTGAACATTAGGCTTAAAGAGCACTTTAGGAACATCAGGAATAAAGAAATAGATAAATCGGCGGTAGCGTACCATTTTTGGAAGGAAAATCATGACATAGAACGAGAAATTCACTTACTAAAAAGTGTCCAAGGTCCAGCTGCATTAACCACGAAGGAAAAAATCTTTATAAAGAAATATGAAAGTAAATTTTTTAATTTCGATACTACCTTTGTAGAATATCCAAATTTCAAGTTCTTCAAGATACCGACAGAGACGTACCTATCACCTGCGAGGAGTTCACTGAACCGGCATCCATTAGCCGACAACAGCTGATGATGTTGGGAAGATCCTAACGAAACGCGTTCTAGGGAAATACTAGCAATAAATGGAGCATTGAGTATTAGTTCGACTCAAAATTGTATTAATTTTGTGCTTCATTGTATCATAGTTTTTAAACAAAGAAATAATGTCCCACATATTGTAATTTTAAAAATTAATGCTTTTGTTGTAAGTTTCTGCAACCATTTTAACCTAAGAATTACCTGTATCTATGTGAAATATTTGTCTTCGCCATATCAACGAAGGGAAATCACAATCATATCTATTTAACAATTTCTATTTTCCTAAGCGTTTTCACTAAGAAGTAAGCATTACAAATCTTTTCAATACAAATTACAAAAGCCCAACGAATGTAAATGAGTACACTTAATATGCAGTTGTCCTTACAGACATGTTCAGAATTTCATACAGATCTGTGGAACATTTTGAAGTTAGGAAAATGCAGAAAATATGGAATTTAAGAAATCTGAGGTTAAAATTACGTAATTGCAGCTACGATACAGGTGTAGGGTTATGATCATGTGACGTTTTCTGTAGTACTGCTAAGAAAAAAACTTTTGATTATTGAAGTACGTCTATATTAATTTTAAGACAAAAAAACTAAATTTGTCATTGTTGTAACTTTTAGGCCAATTCCTACAGATGTGTCTCTCTAATAAACTCTGTTTTTATATCCAATATGCAGCAGTAAGATAGTTCTCTTCCCCGAAAGCTTCACGTTGAAACCAAAAAATACAAAAGCTGTTGTCACTACAAGCAAAACATTTGGCTAAAAAGGCAGTTTTAAACACTAATAAGCAGAATAGAAATTATGAAATAGGCATTTCAGTTAATTGATGGAAACTGTTCATTTCTCCACACTAGCCGTATATAGGCTAAGGTTTTTGATAGAGTCAACATGAAAAATTCAGTGCCATGGACGGGATTTGAACCACAGATTTCCTGGTTTCCGTCCAGTCGCTCTTAACCTTTGGGCTACCATAGCCAACGTGCCCTCCTGACATTAAATTCTCCATTTGATTCGTGTATTTCCTTAGTAGACCACTAGGGGCTCTCACACTCGAGATACACCGTTTGTGGCGACTGTGTTCCCAATAAGATAATGTTTATCTTGAAGTAGATCGAGCAATAAGTGTTTGTACAAGAGTAGAGAAAGTCATGTATACATCAACTAACGACCAAAACATTTGACTATCACTTAAAGTCTACTGTATTCCCAATAAGATAATGCTTATCTTGAAGTACATAGAGCAATAAGTGTTTGTACAAGAGTAGAGAAAGTCATGTATACATCACATAACGACCAAAACATTTGACTATCACTTAAAGTATACTGTGTTCCCAGTAAGATAATGTTTATCTTGAATTGGATAAAGCAGTAAGTGTTTATAAAAGATTGGGGAAAGTCATGTGAGTGAATGATCAGGAGTTTTGCTTCCTAGGCTACACAAAGAGTATAAAATTTCAAGAACAATACATAGGATACGTGTGCTTTTGAACATCTGATATTGCTCCAGTCTGCGATATCGTAAGACCAGTTTGTTATAGACCTGGATCATATGAGGCTCTTTCCAGAACATTCAGGATCCAGTACCATTGCTTTACCATAACGTTTGCGTGTTTATTTCTCACCAAAAACCGAAATCTGTGACCGCCGGGTATTCCCAGAGAGAAAAAAAAAACAAAAACAATACAGTTCTGGCCCCCAGAGGTTAACAAAGCAGCTCATCACCAAGAAAACTGCAACGCCAGGGAGACAAATGGCGCCACCATACGCTACAGTTGCACACACAGAGAGAAAAAAAAAGAAGCAAAACGTTTTGTATTCTCCCGACTCTCTTTTACATGGCCGGCTTCATTGCATTTGTTTTTTTTTTTTTCAGGTGCCTTCTCAAACTGCCACAAAGTTCTCCTTGTGAGGGCGTGTCCAATTAAAAACGAAGTGTATTTATACATTTCTGGGGCAGAAAGTTCGTAAATATTTAATTCGCTACGAAGTTTCTAACCCTTTGTCGCGAAAGTTCAGTTCTATCCTATGTAATTTATCCTATAATTTTTTGTTCCATATTTAAGTAATCTATAAGTTCAGACCTGCGGCTTTAAAACAGCTGCGCATAGACAGCGACTTTCACTTGTCTATATGTACTGCTTAGTACACAGGAACTTGTGCTTTGCAGGTTGATATTATGCATCAGTGAAATTTGAAAGCTCTACACTATGCATGCTATCTGACTCAAATTTATATTAGTGATTACACACAATACGAGGGGTGTAGTAAAGTTTCACCCTTTTAAAATGTGATAGAGGGTTTGTGTTGATATCTGCTTGTTAGTTCTTCTCTACGTAGTAACCATCCAGATTGATACATTTTTCCCAGCGTTTCTTGATCTTCCGAATACCTTGATGGTAGAAGTCTGCAGAATTCGCTTTAAATCGCTCTTCCACTTCATCAATTACGTCATGTGTGTTGTCGGATCGGCGACCACGCAACAGATTCTTCATTTCCGGGAACAAGAAAAAGTCACTTGGTGCGAGATCGGGCGAATAAGGTGGCTGCTGTAAGGTCACAAAGCCACATTCACTTGTTTTGTCAACTGCAATTTGAGATAAATGAGGTGGTGCATTGTCAGACAGAAGACGAACAACTTTGGAGAGCATACCGCGTCGTTTCTTAATCAGAGCTACTCGTAACTTGCCCAGAAGATTGCAGTAGTATCTGTCAGTGATGGTTTGACCCTTGGCAAGATAATCTGTAAGGATGACTCCACAACAGTCCCAGAAAACTGAAAGCATGACCCTCCCAGCTGACTTTTGCACCTTTGGCCATTTAGGGAAGGGGGAATCAGCGTGTTTTTCATTTCATGTTCACGGTTCTTACCTCTGGATCATACTGATCCAGAATTCATCCATGGTTACCAGACGATCAAAACAATCATCTTCATCCTGTTTCAACAGCACCATTATCTCTCTTGAAAGGTCACGCCGTGTTTACTTTTGGAAAGAGGTAAGCAAACTTGGAGCCCACCGTGCAGACACCTTAGACATGTGCAGTTCGTCCACACACTATCATAACTAAGATGTGTCTCATTCATGATCATTTGGATGATGCTCGTCTGTCTTCCAGTATTAAACACTCCACTTTCTTCACTGTGACAGCTGACGGTCTACCAGCTCTTGGCTCATCTGTGAGGGACATGTGACCAGTTTGAAAATTCCTTTTCCACCTCACAATAGTGTCATACGATGGGCAATCATTTCCATAAACAGTCGTCATCTCATCATGGATTTCTTGGGCAGATTTATCCTTCAAATGCAGGAACTTGATCACACTACAAGCCTCAATTTTCTCTATCTTACCCCTCAGACACTCCTGGCACACACTGTAGATAAACAAAAGGACTCAAATCACTGAAACTACCAACATTATGTCCTGAGGGATCAGTTATGAAACTGAAAAATGTTCATTACTCTATCATAAAAACTACCAGATGATAGTTAAAGCTTTACGACATCCCCTCGTAAGAGCAATAATTATGCAATATTTCAAACTGCTAACTTTAATGGTTACATAAATATTAATTTTATATTGAGGAAATTCACTGTACTGACAGGTGCAGCTGTCATTTCTATATCACTTGAAGAACCACCAAGGAAAATAATCATTTAATATTTTTTACATAAATTTAAAAAAAAACGTCCTTTTTGGGTAGAAATTTCTCTAAGTATTAAATTTATTATTACGAAATTTTGTACATAACTTCTTTGACGTATATTCTCGATAGGTGTAGTAAGAATTATATCATAACACCTCCTTTTCACTGTAATGGAATAGTCAAATCGAAAATAGGGCCGGGGAAGTTCAGTCTGAGAACGTTATCGACCCCGCCCGCGTTTACCCCGTCTTTCATATTCTCCAAGCGTATCTGCTTCTTCAGAAGTTTAAAGTAATTTTACGACATTATACATCGAATGTGTTCGTATTTCAAAACGCGAATCTCCAAGGAGAATTGAAATAAAAGTTTTGAGTTCATTACCTATAGTCTTTAAGTTTATTAATGCACAAAATGATAAATTAGATGGTGATAAAGGAAGATGAAGGTATAACACAAAAAGTGTGGATACATAATAAAAGAAACATATAAAGAAGGAACGTAGAGAGTAAACTGGACGAATATGAAGGAAATAATGGAACACTGTTTTTGCATTAAGCAGGCGAGTAAATAAAACCACATTTTGGTTTGAGACCTGGTAAAAGGGAATATTTTAAAGCAGCTGGCGGATCACCGTTGCATGCAAATGCGCTGGAATAAAAAAAGTAGAGATGTAATTGAATCTCCATTAAAATAAGCTAGAAGGTCTTCTTTTGCATGCAGATTTAATTACGGTCCTCCTCGATGATACCCCCAGCGGCACCTGCGCCTTACTGTACAGCTCTGTACAAAAAATTTTGCGGAAGGTGTCACGCTTGCTTGTCATTTAGGAAGGGGTTTATACGGGTGTGTCTAAAGTCACTATCCATTTCAATGAAGGAAGACAATGATTAAAAAATCATTTTTTTTTTTTTTTTTTTTTTTTTTTGCTTGTTCCATTTATACCCCGCCTTTAACTGCTATGGTCATATCGGCGGCCGTGCTCCTTTGGAACATACCGAAGGTGTTAACTCGTTATCTTTTGCTTTCTTTTAATCATTACATCACGCACACATTCACACTCTCGCTCATACCTCCAGACTCAGGGGAAGATGGGGAATTATCTTGGTCGGAGAAAAATCCCCAACCCCACCGCCGGGAATCGAACCCGGGACCCCTAGCACGGTAGGCAGGTAAAAGTCATTATTATTTTGAAGTGTTACACATATTCTAGTTGCCCTTCTACATGACCTCCATCTAGCTCAAAACACATAGGCCGTCTTTCGGTAGTTTTTTTATATAATTTTTATTGATCGATCAGCTGTACAATGCTTTACAGATCAGAGTGAAAAGAAGGTAACACAACAATACATTAAAGAACAGTAACACTCAGGGGTAGGCTAACAGGCTGCCCCCTTTAAGTTAGAACTCCAGTAATACACTCTGAAAAACTATGTCACTATTCGAGATGTAAGACACACGTCAAGCACTAGAATCACTGGAATCAGATGTATCACTTAGAAGCAGGTCCTGTGGTAGTCTCCTCTTGGCTGGCGCGTGCTGACGCTGATGTTCTAATGCACAGCTCCTGGAACTTCTTGCAGCATGGAAAAGAAACGACGGGCGATCCTGCGAATGTAGTCGTGAAGAGGTAACAGTCCTGGTTCGTGATGGAGCTGCTGATTACGGATGAACCATGGAGCGTTGGTAGCGATGCGCATAAAACGATTCTGTATAACTTGAAGACGACGCAGATGACATGTGTGTGCGGTCCCCCACACTTGGCAGGCATATGTAATAAGCGGACGAACGAGTGATTTGTAAAGTAACAATGAAGACTGTAGGCCGAGGCTGGAACGGCGATGCAACAGAGGTGAGAGTTTTGAAAGTCGATATGAGCACGCCAGGTCAGTCGAGAGTCCAAAAGCACTCCAAGGTATTTAACGGGAGTTGTAGTAGGGAGCCAAGGGACATTGTTCCTGTAGAGACACAACGGAGTAAGCGGAGTATATCGGCGAAGAGTGAATATTTTAGCCTCGGTTTCTGAGGGTTCAAAGAGATCCGCCAAGTGTTGAACTAATGAGTTAGGCGATCTAAAGAGAGCTGTGCTACTTGTTGTGCGTGCTGGAGATTAACATGAGAATAATATAGTACTGTGTCATCAGCGTAAAGAGCTAAAGAAGTCGGAGCTAAGTCAGGAATATCAGAAATGTATATATTAAATAGAGTCGGGGCCAAAATAGAATCCTGTGGGACACCTGTGGTAATTTTACGTGGGGATGAAAGCTTTCCACCAATGCATACTGAAAAGCTGCGGTCGTAGAGGAAACTGTGGATTTGATGTGATAAGTAATTAGGAAGACCGATGCGGTAGAGCTTAAGGAGCAAACCATCATGCCAAACCCTGTCGAATGCCTGTGCCACATCAAGGAAGACAGCCGTGGTATACTGATGGGCCTCGAAGCCGTGGACAATTGACTGAGTTCATCGTAAAAGCTAATGGGTAGTGGAATGCTTGTGACGAAATCCAAATTGATGAGGCGGAAGAAGATGGTTATGATTAAGGTAAGACAGAAGACGGCGATGAATTACTTTTTCAAACAGCTTGGAGAGGGTCGGCAACAAACTTATAGGACGATAGGTTTCGGGGAGGTGTTTGGGTTTATTGGGCTTATGGAAGACTGCTATATGGGCAAACTTCCAGGTGCGAGGAAAATAGCCAGGGCGTAGACAAGCATTGAGGATGGATGACAAGGTCTTTCAGTAGTGGAATGAAATGTAGACTGTAACATGTCAACCGTAATTCGACCTGCTGCTTCCCTGATACGATTCTGTAACTCAGGCAGACCATTCACTTTGCTAGTGTACACTTTAGATTTTATGTACCCCCATGCAAAAACAGTCTAAAGGAGTAGGGTGCGGTGAACGGGAAGCCCACAGCCAAGGTGAACCAGTGCTTATCCATCTCCCTGGAACGGTTTTGTTCAGGTATTCACGGACGATGTTTGCAAAATGTGGAGACGCACCATCTTGCTGAAACACAACTGTACCCAATATGCCATCCTCTTGAAACTGCGGTTCAAGGAACAGTTCTAACATGTTGAGGTAGACGTTACCTGTTATTGACGTTTCTGCAAAGAAAAATGGGCGTTTGTCATACCCAACCAAACATTGACCTTCGGTGTATCACGTTCCCACTCCGATGCCTCATGTGGTTCTTCATATGACCATATTCGTCTGTTGTGTCTGTGCACTTTCCCACAAACATGGAAAGTGGCTTCATTGAAGAATAAAATGTTGTCCATTAAATTCTCATTTTCTGCACATTCCAGGAGGTCATAACACATTGCCCGACGACAGGCGAAATCCTCGTCCTCAAGATGGTGCGGAACTTGAATGTGATACGGACGTTTTCGCAGAGTGAAACGTAGAATTTTCCACACTGTGTTGCTAGGGACATTCAATTCCCTACTGAGACGTCGAATTGATGCCCTCGGACTCCAATCACTGGCAATTTGAACCTGCTGCACTGTTTCTGCCAAGACGTGTGGTCGTCCAGGACTTGTCACATCACACACACACTGCCGATACGCTTAAATTTGTTCGCAAGCAGACGAATGTGTGTCCTTGAGGGGGCTGGTTTGTGGAATTTACGGGTAAATTCCTCTCTGGCGTCTTCATATGACAATCCACGTACCCGTGCACAAAAAATGGCCACCCGTTCTTTTGTACTAAACATCTTACACTAAGATACCATTATCTGAAAAGAAAAGAAACGAAATATTGGGTTTTCATTGAAATGGATAGTAACTTTAGAGACACCCTGTATATACACGGTGTTCATTTTTGTCTGTGATTATACCGCGCAAAATTTGACTTCATCAATAGCATCCCTGATGGAGCGAGTTTATATACGATTCCCCTAGCGACTTGTGATCTTATTTGATGTGCTGACAGCAGCTATGAGACCTTCCTCTACCGGCAAGTAAATATACTATTTGACAGTTGGGTCTGCCCGCGTAACTTCGCCTGGTGCGTAGATACAACTGTTTATGAAATACTATATACTGCAATGCAATGCACTGCAAAGCTAATCATGCAGCTATAAAAGTATACCATGAAGAGTATACGAAATGATAAGTAAATGAACACTTGTTTCACAATGAACATCTGTTTTTCTGTTATAGTAGAGATATATGAATATTGTAAACCTGTCACATAAAATATAAATATTTCAATTTGATCTCAATTCTTTTCTATCACTCACAGTTTCGTCACAATGTAACTTCATGACGAACAAGAAAATTAGCAGAAAATGTTCCAGGAATGAAAAATTAATTAGTGTTACAATATGTACAAAGCTTTTATCCAAGTCTAAACAAGAAAATATCTCTAGTGCATAGTCTTATGTGTCCATTTTCTTATATTTCCTTTCTCTGTTACCCTTAAACACTGTCTGTATTGCGAGAATGTATGGTTGAGGTCTTTCTGTCATAACATTATTTATTGCTTCTAGATTGGGACCAGTCACTTTATAGCGTCCAGTGTCTCTTTTTTGCGAGTAACTGATCCTGTATCTTGGAAATGTTTGATGTACCTATTGCTTTTAAAAGACATAGGCATACCAACATTAATAGAACTTTTAATTAAGCGTGAGAATGACAAAAAATTTATATCATGTACTGATAAAACGTAAGACGTTTATGTTAAAAACAAAAGTATATCAATCCTTTCATGGAAGTGTTGAAAACAGTGTTGTTGTATAAATTAAATTAATTAGGAGTCGCTTAATGACACTAAATAACACTTACTTTTAAATTTTCCCGGAACTAGTTTCTGAGGCCTTCCCTCTATCTTCAGCCGGACATCGACTGGTTCTCGTTGGTGTAGCTGGCAATATTTTGTCATCGGTCTCCTCTGGTGGCGGTTCGAGGAACTTGTTGAACAAATCTTTCTGGGGGATGTCGAAATTGAATACTTTGTTCCTTTTTTTTTTTTTTTTTTTGAAATAAAGATTTGTTCCCATGTGGACAGTTCTTCTTTTCCTGTTGTATGTTTTAGTAATTTTGGTTCTGGATTTATGTTGTGGTTTTTTCCCCCAAAATTGCGTGGCAACTGCTGATTTTTCTAATTGTTTGTATTTTATGTTCCTAAAGTGTTCCTTTGCTCTTGTTTCTAAATTTCTTTTGGTTTTTCCAATATAAATTTGACTACAGTCACAGCATTCAATTTGATATATACCAGATTTTTTGTTAGATGGAATGGCATCTTTGATGTTTGAGCAAATTAGGTTTTTTAAGGAGTAATGGTTCACTGGAGCTAGTTGAATGTTTTGTTTTTTGAAGACTTTTTTGAATTTATCAAAGGCCCATGGGTGGTAAGTGAATTTTTTGAAGATCAGTTTAGTTTCTTTAGCTGAGAGGGTTGTGGTTTCCTTTAGTAGTTTCTTCTTATTTGCTAAGTTCACTTTTTTTGTCTACTAGTGATTTAGGAAAGTCATTTTTCTGTGCTATTTCAATAATTTTGTTGTATTCTGTTTTGTATTCTTCTGCTGTGAGAGGGATGTTGACCAGTCTGTGTGCTAAACTATTAAAGATTGCCTGTTTGTGGGATCTTGGATTGTAGCCATTAGCTTTTATGTAGTTGTCTCTCTGTGTTGGTTTTCTGTAAATGCCAAAGTTTATTCTATTTTTATTTCTGATTATTTTTAGATCTAAAAATGGTAAATACTCGTCTTTTTCAACTTCTACAGTGAACTTGTGTTCATATCCAGGTAAAGCTGGATGTATTAGTTATGAGCGCAAACACTCTCAGAGCGCTGTTTTCTTACTCGTCCGCAAAAATTACAGCTTTTCCATAGGGGACACTATGATTTCAGGATAGACTTAACAGACAACTATGACGTCATTTTTGCTCAATCGGAGGGCGGGAAATAACGAATAAAATAAACACCGTATACAGCCACAAGATGGCACAAACTGAACATTAACTCCGTAACAGCAAGATAGAACCAAGATATGCAACCCGTCAGTCGCAACACTTCTACAGCTCACAACGGGCGTCATGAGTAGGGGAGCAGTAGCGGCGGATGGGACGTGTTTAGTGCCCTGAATCTCCCTACGTATCTGGAAACTTAATGGTATTTTAACCATTGATTTAGACTGTCAACATGAATAATGATTTACAAACATACAAAAAGCTGCACTCTCTATACAGTGGCCCTCAAAGCATCCACTTTTGATGACATTTTGATTCATAAATCCTTCAGAAGAGCGGGCAGAGAGTTATCACACTTCTACCTCACATAACATAATCACTCCAATGTCTTTGGCTTTTTTATTATGAAACACCCTATACCGACCTGTATTCGTATACATTTTTCCCCGTGACCTGGGGATATAACACAAAGCGGCTCCAACCCTATAGTTTACGTTCGATATGTTTTTTAATGGTTTATATATTAAAAAGTTTGAAAGCTTCGACGGGGGAGCGAAATCCTTTTATACACAGCTTCTATTCACCCGCGTGTCCATCTAGTAAATTAAATTCAAGCAGATCATAATAATAATACGGGGTCTCTTGTTGTTTAGAAATATGAAGACGAACATTCCCCTCTTATGTACAGAATGGTTTGACCTAAAGGGGTATAGGAAATTTTAAAATTTCGTTTCTGAATTGTGTGTTAATTTTACTCAAAATGAATTACACACGAGGGTGGTCTGAAGAGTTTCCGAGCTCAGCTTCAAGATAGCTGCTCTCGTAAATAAAAGCTAGTGAACTTCGATGTTCATCTGTTGACAGTCACTCACCAAAGTTTCAACCATTTTAGACGCTCAGTTGTTACGTAACAGTCGTTTGAGGGAATTGATGTGAGTGTTTTTATGAAAATGGACAAAATCGAATACCGAGCTGTCATTAAATATTGCTTTGAAAGGCCATATGCCTACGCAAATCAAAGATGAGTTGAATTCTGTGTATGGGGACTCTGCACCATTATTTACCACAGTGACATTTTAGACAGCTGAATTTAAACATAGCCGTAAGAGCTAAGGAGACGATGAACGTTCGGGACGTCCAGAAACTACAACTACCGACGACAACATCGCCAAAGTTCACCAAATGGTGCTAGACGACCGCAGGATTAAAGTAAGTGAAATAGCAGAGGCTATTAACGTGTCAAAAGAACGTGTTTGTCACATATTAAATCAATATTTAGACTTTTGAAAGCTGTCCGTGCGTTGTTTGCTGCGTTTGCTTACGTTAGACTAAAATCGTTCTCAAATGAACATTTCCAACGCTCTGTTGGCGCAGTTTAGCCGCAAAAATTCCGAGTTTTGTTGTCAATTAATTACCGTAGATGAAACTTTGATAAACCTTTATACGCCCAAAACAAAAGTACAGTCCAAACAGTGCAATGCAACGGGGGAACCGACCCCCCCCCCCCCAAAAAAAAATTCTTTTCGGCTAGGAAAAGTTGTGGCGACGGTTTTTGGGGTAGTCATGGAGTTATTTTAATCAATTATCAACAAAAAGGGAAAACCATTACAGGAGCATACTACGCATCATTACTTGACATGCTGAAGACAGAACTTGCGAAAAAATGGCCACATTTGCACAAAAAGGAAATCCTGTTTTACCAAGACAACGCACCGTCTCACACCTCAGCGGTTACAATGGCTAAAATCCACGAATTACGGTTTGAACTGCTTGAATCACCAGATCCAGCACCAAGCGAATTCTCTTTCTTCCCTCATCTAAAAATTGCGCTCGGAGGACTGAGATTTTTGTCAAATGAAGAGACACTCACCTTCGTGAACAATTATTTTGCAGAGAAAACCCCCGAATACTATTTGGACGGGTTCCAGAATGTGAGCATCGCTGGGAGAAGTGTGTAGAGTTACAAGGATACTATGTTGAAAACGCCGAGTACTATTTGGATGGGTTACTGAGATGGGAACATCGCTGGGAGAAGTGTGTAGAGTTACAAGGAGACTATGTTGAAAACGCCGAATACTATTTGGACGGGTTACAGAGATGTGAGCATCGCTGGGAGAAGTGTGTTGAGTTACAAGGAGACTATGTTGAAAAACGCCGAGTACTACCTATTTGGATGGGTTACTGAGATGGGAGCATCGCTGGGAGAAGTGTGTAGAGTTACAAGGATACTATGTTGAAAACGCCGAGTACTATTTGGATGGGTTACTGAGATGGGAGCATCGCTGGGAGAAGTGTGTAGAGTTACAAGGAGACTATGTTGAAAACGCCGAATACTATTTGGACGGGTTACAGAGATGTGAGCATCGCTGGGAGAAGTGTGTTGAGTTACAAGGAGACTATGTTGAAAAACGCCGAGTACTATTTGGACGGGTTAGAGAGATGGGAACATCGCTGGGAGAAGTGTGGTGAGTTACAAGGAGACTATGTTGAAAAACGCCGAGTACTATTTGGACGGGTTACAGAGATGGAACATCGCTGGGAGAAGTGTGTAGAGTTACAAGGAGACCATGTTGAAAAACGCCGAGTACTATTTGGACGGGTTACAGAGATGGAACATCGCTGGGAGAAGTGTGTAGAGTTACAAGGAGACCATGTTGAAAAACGCCGAGTACTATTTGGACGTGTTACAGAGATGAGAGCATCGCTGGGAGAAGTGTGTTCAGTTACAAGGAGACTATGTTGAAAAACGGCGAGTACTATTTGGACGGGTTACAGAGATGTGAGCATCGCTGGGAGAAGTGTGTAGAGTTACAAGGAGACTATGTTGTAAAACGGCGAGTAATATATGAACGGGTTACAGAGATGGGAGCATCGCTGGTAGAAGTGTGTAGAGTTACAAGGAGACTATGTTGAAAAACACCGAGTACTATTTGGACGTGTTACAGAGATGATAACAACGCTGGGAGAAGTGTGTAGAGTTACAAGGAGACTATGTTGAAAAACGGCGAGTACTATTTGGACGTGTAACAGAGATGGGAGCATCGCTGGGAGAAGTGTGTACAGTTACAAGGAGACTATGTTGGAAAACGCCGAGTACTATTTGGACGTGTTACAGAGATGAGAGCATCGCTGGGGGAAGTGTGTAGAGTTACAAGGAGACTATGTTGAAAAACGGCGAGTACTATATGAACGTGTTACAGAGATGGGACATCGCTGGGAGAAGTGTGTACAGTTACAAGGAGACTATGTTGAAAAGCGCCGAGTACTATTTGGACGGGTTACAGAGATGAGAACATCGCTGGGAGAAGTGTGTAGAGTTACAAGGAGACTATGTTGACAAACGCCGAGTACTATTTGGACGTGTTACAGAGATGAGAACATCGCTGGGAGAAAGGTGTAGAGTTACAAGGAGACTATGTTGAAAAACGCCGAGTACTATTTGGACGTGTTACAGACATGAGAACATGGCTGGGAGAAGTGTGTAGAGTTACAAGGAGACTACGTTGACAAACGCCGAGTACTATTTGGACGTGTTACAGAGATGGGATCATCGCTGGGAGAAGTGTATAGAGTTACAAGGAGACTACGTTGAAAAACGCCGAGTACTATTTGGACGTGTTACAGAGATGAGAACATTGCTGGGAGAAGTGTGTAGAGTTACAAGGAGACCATGTTGACAAACGCCGAGTACTATTTGGACGGGTTACAGAGATGAGAGCATCGCTGGGAGAAGTGTGTAGAGTTACAAGGAGACTATGTTGAAAAACGCCGAATACTATTTGGACGTGTAACAGAGATGAGAACATGGCTGGGAGAAGTGTGTAGAGTTACAAGGAGACTATGTTGACAAACGCCGAGTACTATCTGGATGGGATACAGAGATGAGAGCATCGCTGGGAGAAGTGTGTAGAGTTACAAGAGGACTATGTTGAAAAACGCCGAGTACTATTTGGACGGGTTACAGAGATGGAACATCGCTGGGAGAAGTGTGTAGAGTTACAAGGAGACCATGTTGACAAACGCCGAGTACTATTTGGACGTGTTACAGAGATGGGAACATCGCAGGGAGAAGTGTGTAGAGTTACAAGGAGACTATGTTGACAAACGCCGAGTACTATCTGGATGGGATACAGAGATGAGAGCATCGCTGGGAGAAGTGTGTAGAGTTACAAGAGGACTATGTTGAAAAACGCCGAGTACTATTTGGACGGGTTACAGAGATGGAACATCGCTGGGAGAAGTGTGTAGAGTTACAAGGAGACCATGTTGAAAAACGCCGAGTACTATTTGGACGGGTTACAGAGATGGAGCATCGCTGGGAGAAGTGTGTAGAGTTACAAGGAGACTATGTTGAAAAACGCCGAGTACTATTTGGACGTGTTCCAGAGATGAGATCATCACTGGGAGAAGTGTGTAGAGTTACAAGGAGACTATGTTGACAAACGCCGAGTACTATTTGGACGTGTTACAGAGATGAGAACATTGCTGGGAGAAGTGTGTAGAGTTACAAGGAGACTATGTTGACAAACGCCGAGTACTATTTGGACGGGTTACAGAGATGAGAGCATCGCTGGGAGAAGTGTGTAGAGTTACAAGGAGACTATGTTGAAAAACGCCGAATACTATTTGGACGTGTAACAGAGATGAGAACATCGCTGGGAGAAGTGTGTAGAGTTACAAGGAGACTATGTTGACAAACGCCGAGTACTATTTGGATGGGATACAGAGATGAGAGCATCGCTGGGAGAAGTGTGTAGAGTTACAAGGAGACTATGTTGAAAAACGCCGAGTACTATTTGGACGGGTTACAGAGATGGAACATCGCTGGGAGAAGTGTGTAGAGTTACAAGGAGACCATGTTGAAAAACGCCGAGTACTATTTGGACGGGTTACAGAGATGGAGCATTGCTGGGAGAAGTGTGTAGAGTTACAAGGAGACTATGTTGAAAAACGCCGAGTACTATTTGGACGTGTTCCAGAGATGAGATCATCACTGGGAGAAGTGTGTAGAGTTACAAGGAGACTATGTTGACAAACGCCGAGTACTATTTGGACGTGTTACAGAGATGAGAACATCGCTGGGAGAAGTGTGTACAGTTACAAGGAGACTATGTTGAAAAACGCCGAGTACTATTTGGACGTGTTACAGAGATGAGATCATCGCTGGGAGAAGTGTGTAGAGTTACAAGGAGACTATGTTGACAAACGCCGAGTACTATTTGGACGTGTTACAGAGATGGGAACATCGCTGGGAGAAGTGTGTAGAGTTACAAGGAGACTATGTTGAAGAACGCCGAGTACTATTTGGACGTGTTACAGAGATGAGAACATCGCTGGGAGAAGTGTGTAGAGTTACAAGGAGACTATGTTGAAAAACGCCGAGTACTATTTGGACGTGTTCCAGAGATGAGATCATCACTGGGAGAAGTGTGTAGAGTTACAAGGAGACTATGTTGACAAACGCCGAGTACTATTTGGACGTGTTACAGAGATGAGAACATCGCTGGGAGAAGTGTGTACAGTTACAAGGAGACCATGTTGAAAAACGCCGAGTACTATTTGGACCGGTTACAGAGATGGAGCATCGCTGGGAGAAGTGTGTACAGTTACAAGGAGACTATGTTGAAAAACGCCGAGTACTATTTGGACGTGTTACAGAGATGAGAACATCGCTGGGAGAAGTGTGTAGAGTTACAAGGAGACTATGTTGAAAAACGCCGAGTACTATTTGGACGTGTTCCAGAGATGAGATCATCACTGGGAGAAGTGTGTAGAGTTACAAGGAGACTATGTTGACAAACGCCGAGTACTATTTGGACGTGTTACAGAGATGAGAACATCGCTGGGAGAAGTGTGTACAGTTACAAGGAGACCATGTTGAAAAACGCCGAGTACTATTTGGACCGGTTACAGAGATGGAGCATTGCTGGGAGAAGTGTGTAGAGTTACAAGGAGACTATGTTGAAAAACGCCGAGTACTATTTGGACGTGTTCCAGAGATGAGATCATCACTGGGAGAAGTGTGTAGAGTTACAAGGAGACTATGTTGACAAACGCCGAGTACTATTTGGACGTGTTACAGAGATGACAACATCGCTGGGAGAAGTGTGTACAGTTACAAGGAGACTATGTTGAAAAACGCCGAGTACTATTTGGACGTGTTACAGAGATGAGATCATCGCTGGGAGAAGTGTGTAGAGTTACAAGGAGACTATGTTGACAAACGCCGAGTACTATTTGGACGTGTTACAGAGATGGGAACATCGCTGGGAGAAGTGTGTAGAGTTACAAGGAGACTATGTTGAAAAACGCCGAGTACTATTTGGACGGGTTACAGAGATGGAACATCGCTGGGAGAAGTGTGTAGAGTTACAAGGAGACCATGTTGAAAAACGCCGAGTACTATTTGGACGTGTTACAGAGATGAGAGCATCGCTGGGAGAAGTGTGTTCAGTTACAAGGAGACTATGTTGAAAAACGGCGAGTACTATTTGGACGGGTTACAGAGATGTGAGCATCGCTGGGAGAAGTGTGTAGAGTTACAAGGAGACTATGTTGTAAAACGGCGAGTAATATATGAACGGGTTACAGAGATGGGAGCATCGCTGGTAGAAGTGTGTAGAGTTACAAGGAGACTATGTTGAAAAACACCGAGTACTATTTGGACGTGTTACAGAGATGAGAACAACGCTGGGAGAAGTGTGTAGAGTTACAAGGAGACTATGTTGAAAAACGGCGAGTACTATTTGGACGTGTAACAGAGATGGGAGCATCGCTGGGAGAAGTGTGTACAGTTACAAGGAGACTATGTTGGAAAACGCCGAGTACTATTTGGACGTGTTACAGAGATGAGAGCATCGCTGGGGGAAGTGTGTAGAGTTACAAGGAGACTATGTTGAAAAACGGCGAGTACTATATGAACGTGTTACAGAGATGGGACATCGCTGGGAGAAGTGTGTACAGTTACAAGGAGACTATGTTGAAAAACGCCGAGTACTATTTGGACGTGTTACAGAGATGAGAACATCGCTGGGAGAAGTGTGTAGAGTTACAAGGAGACTATGTTGACAAACGCCGAGTACTATTTGGACGTGTTACAGAGATGAGAACATCGCTGGGAGAAAGGTGTAGAGTTACAAGGAGACTATGTTGAAAAACGCCGAGTACTATTTGGACGTGTTACAGAGATGAGAACATGGCTGGGAGAAGTGTGTAGAGTTACAAGGAGACTACGTTGACAAACGCCGAGTACTATTTGGACGTGTTACAGAGATGGGATCATCGCTGGGAGAAGTGTATAGAGTTACAAGGAGACTACGTTGAAAAACGCCGAGTACTATTTGGACGTGTTACAGAGATGAGAACATTGCTGGGAGAAGTGTGTAGAGTTACAAGGAGACCATGTTGACAAACGCCGAGTACTATTTGGACGGGTTACAGAGATGAGAGCATCGCTGGGAGAAGTGTGTAGAGTTACAAGGAGACTATGTTGAAAAACGCCGAATACTATTTGGACGTGTAACAGAGATGAGAACATGGCTGGGAGAAGTGTGTAGAGTTACAAGGAGACTATGTTGACAAACGCCGAGTACTATCTGGATGGGATACAGAGATGAGAGCATCGCTGGGAGAAGTGTGTAGAGTTACAAGAGGACTATGTTGAAAAACGCCGAGTACTATTTGGACGGGTTACAGAGATGGAACATCGCTGGGAGAAGTGTGTAGAGTTACAAGGAGACCATGTTGACAAACGCCGAGTACTATTTGGACGTGTTACAGAGATGGGAACATCGCAGGGAGAAGTGTGTAGAGTTACAAGGAGACTATGTTGACAAACGCCGAGTACTATCTGGATGGGATACAGAGATGAGAGCATCGCTGGGAGAAGTGTGTAGAGTTACAAGAGGACTATGTTGAAAAACGCCGAGTACTATTTGGACGGGTTACAGAGATGGAACATCGCTGGGAGAAGTGTGTAGAGTTACAAGGAGACCATGTTGAAAAACGCCGAGTACTATTTGGACGGGTTACAGAGATGGAGCATCGCTGGGAGAAGTGTGTAGAGTTACAAGGAGACTATGTTGAAAAACGCCGAGTACTATTTGGACGTGTTCCAGAGATGAGATCATCACTGGGAGAAGTGTGTAGAGTTACAAGGAGACTATGTTGACAAACGCCGAGTACTATTTGGACGTGTTACAGAGATGAGAACATTGCTGGGAGAAGTGTGTAGAGTTACAAGGAGACTATGTTGACAAACGCTGAGTACTATTTGGACGGGTTACAGAGATGAGAGCATCGCTGGGAGAAGTGTGTAGAGTTACAAGGAGACTATGTTGAAAAACGCCGAATACTATTTGGACGTGTAACAGAGATGAGAACATCGCTGGGAGAAGTGTGTAGAGTTACAAGGAGACTATGTTGACAAACGCCGAGTACTATTTGGATGGGATACAGAGATGAGAGCATCGCTGGGAGAAGTGTGTAGAGTTACAAGGAGACTATGTTGAAAAACGCCGAGTACTATTTGGACGGGTTACAGAGATGGAACATCGCTGGGAGAAGTGTGTAGAGTTACAAGGAGACCATGTTGAAAAACGCCGAGTACTATTTGGACGGGTTACAGAGATGGAGCATTGCTGGGAGAAGTGTGTAGAGTTACAAGGAGACTATGTTGAAAAACGCCGAGTACTATTTGGACGTGTTCCAGAGATGAGATCATCACTGGGAGAAGTGTGTAGAGTTACAAGGAGACTATGTTGACAAACGCCGAGTACTATTTGGACGTGTTACAGAGATGAGAACATCGCTGGGAGAAGTGTGTACAGTTACAAGGAGACTATGTTGAAAAACGCCGAGTACTATTTGGACGTGTTACAGAGATGAGATCATCGCTGGGAGAAGTGTGTAGAGTTACAAGGAGACTATGTTGACAAACGCCGAGTACTATTTGGACGTGTTACAGAGATGGGAACATCGCTGGGAGAAGTGTGTAGAGTTACAAGGAGACTATGTTGAAAAACGCCGAGTACTATTTGGACGTGTTACAGAGATGAGAACATCGCTGGGAGAAGTGTGTAGAGTTACAAGGAGACTATGTTGAAAAACGCCGAGTACTATTTGGACGTGTTCCAGAGATGAGATCATCACTGGGAGAAGTGTGTAGAGTTACAAGGAGACTATGTTGACAAACGCCGTGTACTATTTGGACGTGTTACAGAGATGAGAACATCGCTGGGAGAAGTGTGTACAGTTACAAGGAGACCATGTTGAAAAACGCCGAGTACTATTTGGACCGGTTACAGAGATGGAGCATCGCTGGGAGAAGTGTGTACAGTTACAAGGAGACTATGTTGAAAAACGCCGAGTACTATTTGGACGTGTTACAGAGATGAGAACATCGCTGGGAGAAGTGTGTAGAGTTACAAGGAGACTATGTTGAAAAACGCCGAGTACTATTTGGACGTGTTCCAGAGATGAGATCATCACTGGGAGAAGTGTGTAGAGTTACAAGGAGACTATGCTGACAAACGCCGAGTACTATTTGGACGTGTTACAGAGATGAGAACATCGCTGGGAGAAGTGTGTACAGTTACAAGGAGACCATGTTGAAAAACGCCGAGTACTATTTGGACCGGTTACAGAGATGGAGCATTGCTGGGAGAAGTGTGTAGAGTTACAAGGAGACTATGTTGAAAAACGCCGAGTACTATTTGGACGTGTTCCAGAGATGAGATCATCACTGGGAGAAGTGTGTAGAGTTACAAGGAGACTATGTTGACAAACGCCGAGTACTATTTGGACGTGTTACAGAGATGACAACATCGCTGGGAGAAGTGTGTACAGTTACAAGGAGACTATGTTGAAAAACGCCGAGTACTATTTGGACGTGTTACAGAGATGAGATCATCGCTGGGAGAAGTGTGTAGAGTTACAAGGAGACTATGTTGACAAACGCCGAGTACTATTTGGACGTGTTACAGAGATGGGAACATCGCTGGGAGAAGTGTGTAGAGTTACAAGGAGACTATGTTGAAAAACGCCGAGTACTATTTGGACGTGTTCCAGAGATGAGATCATCACTGGGAGAAGTGTGTAGAGTTACAAGGAGACTATGTTGACAAACGCCGAGTACTATTTGGACGTGTTACAGAGATGAGAACATCGCTGGGAGAAGTGTGTACAGTTACAAGGAGACTATGTTGAAAAACGCCGAGTACTATTTGGACGTGTTACAGAGATGAGATCATCGCTGGGAGAAGTGTGTAGAGTTACAAGGAGACTATGTTGACAAACGCCGAGTACTATTTGGACGGGTTACAGAGATGAGAACATCGCTGGGAGAAGTGTGTAGAGTTACAAGGAGACTATGTTGACAAACGCCGAGTACTATTGGGACGTGTTACAGAGATGGGAGCATCGCTGGGAGAAGTGTATAGAGTTACAAGGAGACTATGTTGAAAAACGCCGAGTACTATTTGGACGTGTTACAGAGATGAGAACATCGCTGGGAGAAGTGTGTAGAGTTACAAGGAGACTATGTTGAAAAACGCCGAATACTATTTGGACGTGTAACAGAGATGAGAACATCGCTGGGAGAAGTGTGTAGAGTTACAAGGAGACTATGTTGACAAACGACGAGTACTATTTGGATGGGATACAGAGATGAGAGCATCGCTGGGAGAAGTGTGTAGAGTTAAAAGGAGACTATGTTGAAAAACGCCGAGTACTATTTGGACGGGTTACAGAGATGGAACATCGCTGGGAGAAGTGTGTAGAGTTACAAGGAGACCATGTTGAAAAACGCCGAGTACTATTTGGACGGGTTACAGAGATGGAGCATCGCTGGTAGAAGTGTGTAGAGTTACAAGGAGACTATGCTGGAAAACGCCGAGTACTATTTGGACGTGTTACAGAGATGAGAGCATCGCTGGGGGAAGTGTGTAGAGTTACAAGGAGACTATGTTGAAAAACGGCGAGTACTATATGAACGTGTTACAGAGATGGGACATCGCTGGGAGAAGTGTGTACAGTTAGAAGGAGACTATGTTGAAAAACGCCGAGTACTATTTGGACGTGTTACAGAGATGAGAACATCGCTGGGAGAAGTGTGTAGAGTTACAAGGAGACTATGTTGACAAACGCCGAGTACTATTTGGACGGGTTACAGAGATGAGAACATCGCTGGGAGAAGTGTGTAGAGTTACAAGGAGACTATGTTGACAAACGCCGAGTACTATTTGGACGTGTTACAGAGATGGGAGCATCGCTGGGAGAAGTGTGTAGAGTTACAAGGAGACTATGTTGAAAAACGCCGATTACTATTTGGACGTGTTACAGAGATGAGAACATCGCTGGGAGAAGTGTGTAGAGTTACAAGGAGACTCTGTGGACAAACGCCGAGTACTATTTGGACGGGTTACAGATATCAGAGCATCGCTGGGAGAAGTGTGTAGAGTTACAAGGAGACTATGTTGACAAACGCCGAGTACTATTTGGACGGGTTACAGAGATGGAGCATCGCTGGTAGAAGTGTGTAGAGTTACAAGGAGACTATGTTGGAAAACGCCGAGTACTATTTGGACGTGTTACAGAGATGAGAGCATCCCTGGGGGAAGTGTGTAGAGTTACAAGGAGACTATGTTGAAAAACGGCGAGTACTATATGAACGTGTTACAGAGATGGGAGCATCGCTGGGAGAAGTGTGTAGAGTTACAAGGAGACTATGTTGAAAAACGCCGAGTACTATTTGTACAGGTTACAGAGATGAGAACATCGCTGGGAGAAGTGTGTAGAGTTACAAGGAGACTATGTTGAAAAACGCCGAGTACTATTTGTCCTTGTTACAGAGATGAGAACATCGCTGGGAGAAGTGTGTAGAGTTACAAGGAGATTATGTTGAAAAACGCCGAGTACTATTTGGACGGGTTACAGAGATGGGAGCATGGCTGGGAGATGTGTGTAGAGTTACAAGGAGACTATTTTGAAAAACGTCGAGTACTATTTGGACGGGTTACAGAGATGGGAGCATGGCTGGGAGGAGTGTGTAGAGTTACAAGGAGACTATGTTGAAAAACGTCGAGTACTATTTGGACGGGTTACAGAGATGGGAGCATTGCTGGGAGAAGTGTGTACAGTTACAAGGAGACTATGTTGAAAAACGCCGAGTACTATTTGGACGTGTTACAGAGAGGGGAGCATTCCTGGGGGATGTGTGTAGAGTTACCAGGAGACTATGTTGAAAAACGCCGAGTACTATTTGGACGGGTTACAGAGATGGGAGCATGGCTGGGAGATGTGTGTAGAGTTACAAGGAGACTATGTTGAAAAACGTCGAGTACTATTTGGACGGGTTACAGAGATGGGAGCATTGCTGGGAGAAGTGTGTAGAGTTACAAGGAGACTATGTTGAAAAACGCCGAGTACTATTTGGACGTGTTACAGAGATGGGAGCATCGCTGGGAGAAGTGTGTACAGTTACAAGGAGACTATGTTGAAAAACGCCGAGTACTATTTGGACAGGCTACAGAGATGGGAGCATTGCTGGGAGAAGTGTGTGCAGTTACAAGGAGACTATGTTGACAAACACCGAGTACTATTTGTACGGGGTAGAGAGATAGGAGCTTCGCTGGGAGAAGTGTGTAAAGTTACAAGGAGACTATGTTGACAAAGACCGAGTACTATTTAGACGGGGTAGAGAGATAGGAGCTTCGCTGGGAGAAGTGTGTAAAGTTACAAGGAGACTATGTTGAAAAACGCCGAGTACTATTTGGACGGGCTACAGAGATGGGAGCATTGCTGGGAGAAGTGTGTGCAGTTACAAGGAGACTATGTTGACAAACACCGAGTACTATTTGTACGGGGTAGAGAGATAGGAGCTTCGCTGGGAGAAGTGTGTAAAGTTACAAGGAGACTATGTTGACAAACACCGAGTACTATTTGTACGGGGTAGAGAGATGGGAGCATCGCTGGGAGAAGTGTGTAAAGTTACAAGGAGACTATGTTGACAAACGCCGAGTACTATTTGGACGTGTTACAGAGATGGGAACATCGCTGGGAGAAGTGTGTAGAGTTACAAGGAGACTATGTTGAAAAACGCCGAGTACTATTTGGACGTGTTCCAGAGATGAGATCATCACTGGGAGAAGTGTGTAGAGTTACAAGGAGACTATGTTGACAAACGCCGAGTACTATTTGGACGTGTTACAGAGATGAGAACATCGCTGGGAGAAGTGTGTACAGTTACAAGGAGACTATGTTGAAAAACGCCGAGTACTATTTGGACGTGTTACAGAGATGAGATCATCGCTGGGAGAAGTGTGTAGAGTTACAAGGAGACTATGTTGACAAACGCCGAGTACTATTTGGACGGGTTACAGAGATGAGAACATCGCTGGGAGAAGTGTGTAGAGTTACAAGGAGACTATGTTGACAAACGCCGAGTACTATTGGGACGTGTTACAGAGATGGGAGCATCGCTGGGAGAAGTGTATAGAGTTACAAGGAGACTATGTTGAAAAACGCCGAGTACTATTTGGACGTGTTACAGAGATGAGAACATCGCTGGGAGAAGTGTGTAGAGTTACAAGGAGACTATGTTGAAAAACGCCGAATACTATTTGGACGTGTAACAGAGATGAGAACATCGCTGGGAGAAGTGTGTAGAGTTACAAGGAGACTATGTTGACAAACGACGAGTACTATTTGGATGGGATACAGAGATGAGAGCATCGCTGGGAGAAGTGTGTAGAGTTAAAAGGAGACTATGTTGAAAAACGCCGAGTACTATTTGGACGGGTTACAGAGATGGAACATCGCTGGGAGAAGTGTGTAGAGTTACAAGGAGACCATGTTGAAAAACGCCGAGTACTATTTGGACGGGTTACAGAGATGGAGCATCGCTGGTAGAAGTGTGTAGAGTTACAAGGAGACTATGCTGGAAAACGCCGAGTACTATTTGGACGTGTTACAGAGATGAGAGCATCGCTGGGGGAAGTGTGTAGAGTTACAAGGAGACTATGTTGAAAAACGGCGAGTACTATATGAACGTGTTACAGAGATGGGACATCGCTGGGAGAAGTGTGTACAGTTAGAAGGAGACTATGTTGAAAAACGCCGAGTACTATTTGGACGTGTTACAGAGATGAGAACATCGCTGGGAGAAGTGTGTAGAGTTACAAGGAGACTATGTTGACAAACGCCGAGTACTATTTGGACGGGTTACAGAGATGAGAACATCGCTGGGAGAAGTGTGTAGAGTTACAAGGAGACTATGTTGACAAACGCCGAGTACTATTTGGACGTGTTACAGAGATGGGAGCATCGCTGGGAGAAGTGTGTAGAGTTACAAGGAGACTATGTTGAAAAACGCCGATTACTATTTGGACGTGTTACAGAGATGAGAACATCGCTGGGAGAAGTGTGTAGAGTTACAAGGAGACTCTGTGGACAAACGCCGAGTACTATTTGGACGGGTTACAGATATCAGAGCATCGCTGGGAGAAGTGTGTAGAGTTACAAGGAGACTATGTTGACAAACGCCGAGTACTATTTGGACGGGTTACAGAGATGGAGCATCGCTGGTAGAAGTGTGTAGAGTTACAAGGAGACTATGTTGGAAAACGCCGAGTACTATTTGGACGTGTTACAGAGATGAGAGCATCCCTGGGGGAAGTGTGTAGAGTTACAAGGAGACTATGTTGAAAAACGGCGAGTACTATATGAACGTGTTACAGAGATGGGAGCATCGCTGGGAGAAGTGTGTAGAGTTACAAGGAGACTATGTTGAAAAACGCCGAGTACTATTTGTACAGGTTACAGAGATGAGAACATCGCTGGGAGAAGTGTGTAGAGTTACAAGGAGACTATGTTGAAAAACGCCGAGTACTATTTGTCCTTGTTACAGAGATGAGAACATCGCTGGGAGAAGTGTGTAGAGTTACAAGGAGATTATGTTGAAAAACGCCGAGTACTATTTGGACGGGTTACAGAGATGGGAGCATGGCTGGGAGATGTGTGTAGAGTTACAAGGAGACTATTTTGAAAAACGTCGAGTACTATTTGGACGGGTTACAGAGATGGGAGCATGGCTGGGAGGAGTGTGTAGAGTTACAAGGAGACTATGTTGAAAAACGTCGAGTACTATTTGGACGGGTTACAGAGATGGGAGCATTGCTGGGAGAAGTGTGTACAGTTACAAGGAGACTATGTTGAAAAACGCCGAGTACTATTTGGACGTGTTACAGAGAGGGGAGCATTCCTGGGGGATGTGTGTAGAGTTACCAGGAGACTATGTTGAAAAACGCCGAGTACTATTTGGACGGGTTACAGAGATGGGAGCATGGCTGGGAGATGTGTGTAGAGTTACAAGGAGACTATGTTGAAAAACGTCGAGTACTATTTGGACGGGTTACAGAGATGGGAGCATTGCTGGGAGAAGTGTGTAGAGTTACAAGGAGACTATGTTGAAAAACGCCGAGTACTATTTGGACGTGTTACAGAGATGGGAGCATCGCTGGGAGAAGTGTGTACAGTTACAAGGAGACTATGTTGAAAAACGCCGAGTACTATTTGGACAGGCTACAGAGATGGGAGCATTGCTGGGAGAAGTGTGTGCAGTTACAAGGAGACTATGTTGACAAACACCGAGTACTATTTGTACGGGGTAGAGAGATAGGAGCTTCGCTGGGAGAAGTGTGTAAAGTTACAAGGAGACTATGTTGACAAAGACCGAGTACTATTTAGACGGGGTAGAGAGATAGGAGCTTCGCTGGGAGAAGTGTGTAAAGTTACAAGGAGACTATGTTGAAAAACGCCGAGTACTATTTGGACGGGCTACAGAGATGGGAGCATTGCTGGGAGAAGTGTGTGCAGTTACAAGGAGACTATGTTGACAAACACCGAGTACTATTTGTACGGGGTAGAGAGATAGGAGCTTCGCTGGGAGAAGTGTGTAAAGTTACAAGGAGACTATGTTGACAAACACCGAGTACTATTTGTACGGGGTAGAGAGATGGGAGCATCGCTGGGAGAAGTGTGTAAAGTTACAAGGAGACTATGTTGACAAACACCGAGTACTATTTAGACGGGGTAGAGAGATAGGAGCTTCGCTGGGAGAAGTGTGTAAAGTTACAAGGAGACTATGTTGAAAAACGCCGAGTACTATTTGTACGGGGTAGAGAGATGGGAGCATCGCTGGGAGAAGTGTGTAAAGTTACAAGGAGACTATGTTGAAAAACGCCGAGTACTATTTGAATGGGTTACAGAAGTGGGAGCATCGCTGGGAGAAGTGTGTAGAATTACAAGGAGACTATGTTGAAAAGTAAAAACAAAAATTTTTACATTGTCTTGTATCTTTATTAGGTCAGAGAGCTTTTAGAGTATCTGTATATGAGGGGGTTTTTGGTGAGTATAGGAATTCTTAAGCAGTTGTACCCAATTTAAACTTACAACAACCCTGGAGAGAGATCCCCCTAAGGAAGCTTGTTTTCAATATCATCGAACTGTCAAATCTAGAATTTTGAATGGATAACAAAAGATAAGCGAAACAGCAGCTTTCAACTGTTCTCATACAGGTGTGATTACATTGACAAATGTTTCCGCTTCATTTGTTTCTTACTTAACTTCTCTGATGAGCAAGAGTTTAATCGCCTTCCAACTGCTCTGGATTTACACTTCTGCATTAACTAAATCGAAGTATAAATTTTTGTGAAATATTTTCAGCTACTTTGGTAGGTATACCTGTGATTCCGGGTTTTCACTCTTGCAAGTCTCGTAACATATACAGATGTCCCCATAAATGGTAACCAAGGGGAGAGAGAACGGTTGCCATAGCAACCAAACTTTTTGTATGTGAATCCCGTAATTAACTAAGATTAGTAACATTTTGTAGGAGCGGACACACCACTACATACAACAATGACTGAAATTCCGTTTCTTTGTTTCCTTTTCCCTCCTAATTTTAAACTTCCCCCTAAAGTTATATTAAAAACTGAGCTCGTTTACAAAACAACATTTATTGAGTAGTTTTTTGGTGTGTGAGTTTATCGCGTACAATTTTGCAGAAATTCCTGAATGACACTGTAATATAATGTAAATTTATATTGAGGAATTAATCCTTAAAGAATTAATCCTTTTAAATACATTACTCAAAATTCACCCATATACCGGAGAAATGTATTTAAAAGGATTAATTCTTTAAGGATTAATTCCTCAATATAAATTTAGATTAAAAAAATAATCTACGATAAAAAATCCTGGTAATTAAGTACTTACAATAGTAAGTCGCCACAAGCAGTTGTCTCAAACATGAGAACCTTAAGTGGTCCACCGGGAAATATGAGTCAATTGGAGAATTTAATGTCAGGAAGGCACGTTGACCATGGTAGCTCAAGGGTCCGAGAGACTGGACGGAAACCAGTAGACCCGTGGTTCAAATCCCGGCCATGGCATTGAATTTTTCAGTTGGCTCTAATTAATCAAAAATCACCCATTTACCGAAGTAATGTATTTAAAAGGATTAATTCTTTAAGGATTAATTCCTCAATATAAATTTACATTAAAAAAATAATCTACGATAAAAATCCTGGTAATTAAGTACTTACAATAGTAAGTCGCCACAAGTAGTTGTCTCAAATATGAGAACCTTAAGTGGTCCACCGGGAAATCTAATGAGTCAATTGGAGAATTTAATGTCAGGAAGGCACGTTGACCATGGTAGCTCAAGGGTCAGAGCGACTGGACGGAAACCAGTAGATCCGTGGTTCAAATCCCGGCCATGGCATTGAATTTTTCAGTTGGCTCTAATTAACTGTAATATAAACTCACTTTCAAGAGAATTGCTACATAGCAAACTAAATTTTGATTTTATAAAAAATGGATCCATCTATTTTGACTAAATACGATATTTTTAAGATATTTTCATTAGAAATTAAATGCATATCTTGAATGTTTAGAAAATATCCCCAAGTGCTTCGAAACTATGATGAGAAACAGGGAAACTGACATTGGTTTTTGTTTCGATTGTTTAAATAAGAAAATTTTGGATTAATAGGCAAAATTATGATTATGGTACAGAGTACCATATGGTACCGGAAGACGAAGTGGTTACCAGAGCATATCATCCTGTCATGCACCACCTAGACTACCGCCGACACTTGTAACCTGAAAGAGACCATCAGATGAGAGATGATGTGAAGTGATAATCGAGATGAAATGGAGGGACATGAACTTCAGGAGATGTAATTAACCTACCCAGCATTCGCCTAGCAACGTGGGATAGCCCCACAAAAAGCCCATGAGTCAGATAGGTCGTCCACGGGAATTGAACCCAGTCCTCCCGAATGCAGGGCACAGAGGAAACCGCCTGAGTCATTCCGGTAGATCATTATAAATTATTTTAGTTTTTTACGGTACCTATATTGACTTTTTTTTATTTAATAATTTTATTAATGCCTATTTGTTAGTAAAACAACTCTGGTATATTTCTGCACCAAAAGATGTGGAGAGATAAGCAATAAAGCGACAGTAATAGGCTCGCAGTTCGTTGTCGAGAACAATGGAGTGCATTGTGAAGTGGCAGTAAACTTAATTAATTCTCACAAACACACCCCTACCCCCCGCCCCGTATCGCCGAACAAAATATGAAGCAGCGCACAAAGGGAAATGACACGGAATAAAGATGGCTTTCTACACGTTTGAAGCGAGTGATTCAATTTCTTAGCTCGAATTTCCGAAAAGGGGACAAAATGAAGTGCAGATGAGAACGGTGTTCTGTAAAAGGATTGCCTCCTTATGTACAATACCCACCCCCCTCAGTCGCCTACGTAACACCTACTCGCCTCCAACAGAACGTTTAACGGAATGTACAGTAACTTACACAAAATTTGTCACTCACCCGAAGTTCCGAACTGTCTAGAAAGTGGTAAAAGAAAAAAACAAAATGTGATATATTCACCTGAGTTTCTCTTTTTATTCACAGCTATACTTACAAAAAGTATATTTTTTTATTTTTCTTTAAGATATCCAAGAGAACATTTATAAAATAGCTTTGCTACACGTTTAATTGTAGTTGCATTAAAATTATGAGAATATAATCGATGAAAGCGATAGACAAACGTATTAAGATGTACCACTATGTAACGGTTTTGTGACCAATACTGAAGTAGACACAAAGAAAGTGAGAGAAAAGCAAATATTACAATGTGCTTAGAAAAAATAAGAAAGAAAGAAAGAAAGAAAGAAAGAAAGAAAGAAAGAAAGAAAGAAAGAAAGAAAGAAGGATGAAAGCAAGAAAGAAAGAAAGAAAGAAAGAAGGAAAGAAAGAAAGAAGGAAAGAAAGAAGGAAGGAAAGAAAGAAAGAAGGAAAGAAAGAAAGAAGGAAAGAAAGAGAGAAGGAAAGAAAGAAAGAAGGAAGAAAGAAAGAAAGAAAGAAAGAAAGAAGGAAAGAAGGAAGGAAAGAAGGAAAGAGAGAAGGAGAGAGAGAAAGAAGGAGAGAAAGAAAGAAAGAAAGAGAGCGAAAGAAAGAAAGATGGAAAGAAAGAAAGAAAACAAGAAAGAAAGAAAGAAGGTAAGAGAAGAAAGAAAGAAAGAAGAAAGAAAGAAAGAAAGAAAGAAAGAAAGAAAGAAAGAAAGAAAGAAGAAAGAAAGAAAGAAAGAAAGAAAGAAAGAAAGAAAGAAAGAAAGAAAGAAGAAAGAAAGAAAGAAAGAAAGAAAGAAAAAGAAAGAAAGAAAGAAAAGAAAGAAAGAAAGAAAGAAAGAAAGAAAGAAAGAAAGAAAAGAAAGAAAGAAAGAAAGAAAGAAAGAAAGAAAGAAAGAAAGAAAGAAGAAAGAAAGAAAGAAAGAAGAAAGAAAGAAAGAAAGAAAGAAAGAAAGAAAGAAAGAAAGAAAGAAAGAAAGAAAGAAAGAAAGAAAGAAAGAAAGAAAGAAAAGTAAGAAAGAAAGAAAGAAAGAAAGAAAGAAAGAAAGAAAGAAGAAAGAAAGAAAAGAAAGAAAGAAAGAAAGAAGGGAGAAAAAGAATAAAAGAAAGATGCAAGGCAGCGAAAAGAAAAAAGATAGTAAGGAGTAAAGGTAAAAAGCGAGAAGGAAGTATAGAAAATAAAAAGAAAGAAAGTCAGAAGCAAAGTAAAACGACAAAACGAAATAGAGACAGACGGAAAGAAAGAAAGAGCAAAACAAGTGAGGATATAGCAGGAAGGAAAGAGAAAGAAAATGTCAGGAAGGAAGAGGGTAAGAAAGAAATACAGAAGAAAAAGGGAAAGAAAGTATAAAAGAAAGAGATAAATGACGAAAGAATGTATGAAAGGAAGACAGAAAGTTATTACAAAGAGAAGAAAAATAATGTATCAAAGAAAGTATGAAAGAAGGAATGAAAGAAAATTATTAAAGAAAAAGAGAGAAAGTATGAAAGGAAGAAATCACGAAACAGAGAGAAAAAGAAATCACGAAACAGAGAGAAAAAGATAGTATAAGGAGGAGAGAAAGAAAGAAACTATTAAATGAAAGGAGAAAGAGAGTGAAAAAGAGAGGGAATACGACAGACAGTATGAAAGAACGAAGGAAAGAGAGCAAGGAAGAAACAATGAAGGAAAGAAAGAAGAAGGGCAGAACAAACAACAAACAAAGAAACAAAGAAGGAACCATTTCCAAGATATAAAAACAGAAAGGAATGTCAAATCCCTCAACTAGACAGTTAGTTCTATAAAACTTTGACTATCACTTAAAATCTACTGTATTCCCAATAAGATAATGTTTATCTTGAAGTCGATAGAGCAATAAGTGTTCGTACAAGAGTAGAGAAAGTCATGTATACATCACATAACGACCAAAACATTTGACTGTCACTTAAAGTCTACTGTATTCCCAATAAGATAATGTTTATCTTGAAGTAGATAGAGCAATAAGCGTTTGTACAAGAGTAGAGAAAGTCATGTATACATCACATAACAACCAAAACATTTGACTATCACTTAAAATCTACGGCATTCCCAATAAGATAATGTTTATCTTGAAGTAGATAGAGGAATAAGCGTTTGTACAAGAGTAGAGAAAGGAATGTGTACATCACATAACAACCAAAACATTTGACTATCACTTAAAGTCTACTGTATTCCCAATAAGATAATGTTTACCTTGAAGTAGATAGAGCAATAAGTGTTTGCACAAGAGTAGAGAAAGTCCTGTTATGTTATACTTGAGGTTTATAGAAAGTTTGGTATTGGATTCCAACACACTTCAGGGGAGACGGTCAGCCGTGAAATTTTACCACATAAGCGAATGATTTCTATCCAGAAATTCCCGGCTAATAAATGACTTCCCTCCACTCGCTGGTCTGGGCGGTGGTGGCGGGTAAGGGAGGTTTATCTCTCCAAACGGGCGAGTCACATTTTTGTAGAACCTCCAACAAAAGAAGATCAGCATGCGTTAACACAGTAATTGCGTTTAAATGAAGGTATTTAATTGGTTCATATTCAGCCTAAAAATTATTTTATTGAACATCCCCGCTGATAGGGAGAACTGAATTAATCCTTTTGTTAGTAGACTACTGGGGCCGAATAATACAGGGGTGTACATTAAAGTCCCGCGTTTTGATGGAGGTCAATTCAGGACAGTCTGTACTGGATAGCCGATTTATACTATTTGGCTAATTTATAACATTGTAGGTCAAAAACTTAGTGTTTTATTTAACTAACTAAATTTAAAAACAAATCTTGCGTGTTTGGTTGTTTTGTATCCATTTTGATCTGAGCTTAAGGTCTGAATGGACTTTAGAGGAATTTTACTGAAATTTAACATAACATTAATTTGTCACGAAAAATTATAAACTATGATATTTTAAACAAATTCTTACAGTCATTTTAAATAAAATATAAAGTTCTAAATATTTTCCCCATGTAAAAGTACTTTGAAATGGTGGAATGCTTTCGAAAGCGAATTGACAGTGTATTGTCATCCATTTCTGAACCTTGTTTTAATTTGCGGCGTCTAGCTTCTGTTAAAATAGTTGAAAATGCTTGAATGAATAAAACGAGAATTTTGGGTGCAGGCAACTTATTGTAAGGAAATTGATGCTGTACTATCGATCAGATCTGAGATATGTTTAGATTTTCAAAAGTCTAGCGCATCGTAAAATTAGTTGAATATGTTTGAATGTAAAAAAGCAATGAAAAACAAAACAGAGAGAAAGAATGAAAGAAAGAACAGAAAGAAAGAAGGAAGGAAGAAAGAAAGAGGAAAGAAGAAACAACTAAGGAAACAAAGAAACAAAGAAAGAAGGAAAGAAGGAAGGAAAGAGAGAAGGAAGGAAAGAAAGAACGAAAGAAAGAAAGATAGAAAGAATTTAACACAGAAAGAGAGGGAGAAAGAAAGAAGGAAAGAAAGAAGGAAGGAAAGAAAGAAGGAGAAGGGAAGGTAGCAGGGAAGGAAGGAAAAATGAAGGAACAGGGAAAGAGAGAAAGTAAGAAAAATGGAAGAAAATAAAGAAAAGAAAGAAAGAATGAAAGAAAGACGGAAGAAGTAAATAAGGAAATGAGATAAGAAAAAACCCAGAGTAAGTGGGAAGTAAGAAGGGAGAGAGAAGGAAAATAGGAAGAAAATAAAGAACGAAAGATGGAAAGAAAGAAAGTAAGGTAGAAACAGAGGGAGGAAGAAAGATAGGAGGGAGGGAAGGCAGGAGAGAAGGAAGAAAAATGAAGAAAGAGTGAAAGAAAGAACGTAGGAAAATGAAGAAAACAGAGAAAAGAAAGATAGAATGAAGGAAATAAATAAGGAAATAAGGAAAGAATGAAAGAAAGAAAGAAGAAAGAAAGAAAGAAGAGGGAAAGAGGTAAGAAAAAGAAAACAAAGAAAGAAGAAAGAAGGAAGAAAAAGGGAAAGATGAAGGAAAGAAAGAATGAAGTAGAAACAGAGTGAGAGAGGGAGGAGAAAGGAAGAAGAAGAAAGAAAGACAGAGAGAGAGGCGAGAGAAAGCGAGAGAGAGAGAGAGAACTAGAGAAAAGGAAGAGGGAAGGAGCGAGAGAGGTAGAGAGAAGGAGAGAGAGGTAGACAGAAGGAGAGAGGGGGTGGGGAGTGGGAGAGATTTAGAGAAGGAGGGAGGGAGAGGGAGGGATGGAGGCAAGCAGGGAAGGAGGGAGAGAAGGAGAGAGGGAGAGATGGAGAGAAGGATGGAAGGAGCGAAAGAGAGGAGGAAGGAAGGTGGTTAGGAGGGAAAGAGGGAAGGGGGGAAGCAGGGACGGAGGCAGGAAGGCATGGAGGAGTGGAGGAAGTGATGATGGGAGCGTGGGAGGATCGGAGGGAGGGAGGGAGGGAGGAAGTAAGAGTAATTTAAGTGAGAAATTTTCTCGGATGGCTTCAAGGTTTCAATTCAGCATTTAGTTTTAAAATGAATTACAAAATATATATCTAAAGGGAAAGAGATCGAGCAAAGAGCGTCTTAAAATGCTTATTTAGCATCTAAGAATCGCTAACTTAAGTTTAACATTTAAAGGAATGGGAAGCAAAAAATATCTGCGTTGTTTGTGCTGCGCGTTTGGGTCTATGCATACTTCATGTAAAATGAAGAGAAGTTCAGAGTAAATTACCCCCAATGTTGCCTGTGTATGGTTTATTGTCATGTGCATATCTTCAATATAAATATTGAATAAACGTCCATTAATCTTTTGTTACCATCTAAATATAATATGTTTCGACTTGTATTGACTTATGCTGTTAACATTATTACAGGTGCTCTCTTTTTATCAAAATGTAATTTAGGAGCAAGTCTGACGTGCTCAAAACTATTAAAACTTATTTTATTAATTTACTTTAAATAAATTCATTCACTTTGGGGTTAAAGAATTTGGTGAAATTCTTATCTCTAGATATTTTTAGACTGGGAAATTTATGGATAGTCTCATCCCACATTACAATCATTCACAACATGCTGGGTCCAGAAATGTGTGACCCAACTTTAAAATGGACCTCTTTTGTGATAATAAATGAAGCGCCCTGTATATAGTTATTGGTTCTCAACGCCCTGTATATACTCATTGTTTTCTCTAGGTTCCTGCAGACGATGGTGATGTTATTTCCTCCTTTGCCTGCGTTGGATGTTGCTCTGCTGTTAATGAGTCACGTGGTCGTGCCGTGAGGTTCATCTTTACGCCGTCTTTCTGAATGTGGCCTTCCCCTGATGTGAGAAAATGTACACAAAATCATTGCAATAAACCGGTCTTCCTCAGGAATGTCCTGTACATTTTCATCGCTACGATTCACTACAACTGCGATGGAAATCTTAAATTCTCTACAACTTTTTAAAAGTATAAAATTATGAATTAAAAATGAATTTTAAAAGAATACAAATTTTTCCAAACTCTGAAAAAAATGAAGTCTGAATCTCTAAGCACGAAATTTCTTATTTAAGCTCATAATATCTTCTAAAGGAAAACCTAAACCAAGTACAATATGTGAGGGTAAGTCAAATGGAAACCTTAAATTTGTAATAAATAATCGAAATTTCGCGCTGTTATGCTGTAAGTTGGTAAGCGTGCTACAAACAGCATGCAGAATAGCCTGTAGGTGGCAGCATAGTCCAGATGCACACACACCGTCGCAGTATCAGTATAAAGATGGCCGATACACTTGCGACTTGAACCAGGGAAGAACACGTTCTGTTATTCGGTTTTTGAGTAGGGAAGGTGTGAAACGTACTGAAATTCATCGACAACTGAAGGTTCAGTACGGTGATTCATGTTTGTCACAGCAGCAAGTCCACGAATGGAGTAGGAAGTTTGCAAATGGTGTGACTTCAGTGGAAGATGGTCCATGTCCAGGTCAGACACAACGAGTTGTGACTCTACAGAACATTGCAGCAGTTGAAGCATAGTGTCACCAGGTCATTGTTGATTGGAGGAGGCAGCGCGAGTAACAAGATCAAAGAGACGACAGTGCAGTGTGGAGACAAAAGCTTGCTGAAATGGTGTGCGGGAGCAGATGGATTTTACAAGAGTTCGCCTTTGTTCTAGCCGGTCTCGATTGTTTGAGAAATTTCTGGAATGTTAGAAAAACTATAAAAAGGCAGCCTGCCTGCCAAAGAGAGTCAGTCAGTCGGTAATTGAACGCGTGTGTATAAGCGGCTGTGTTTTTTGAGCTTGTATGTTGTATTGTGTATGTGTACGAGGCGTATTTCTACGGAAATAAAATACAATACTTTTGTGTTTGTAACTTGGACTTTTGATTTCTCGCAGGGTCGCTCTGAGAATTGGTGGTTCACAAAGTTATCCATGCAACTTAATTTTTGGAAGTAACAAAATTTCTTTAGGCCTGTCACTATAGTGCTACACACAAATTAACGGCAATTCACAGCATGTAACACAACATGCACATTTCATAAACTCTCTACAATATTTCTCGTATACATCGTTGTTAAAGTTCCTGTTAAAGGATCTTGTTTTTGTTTTGACTATCTGTGTGATGTTTAGTTTTGGCGTGGGTCTTCCAAGTCGCTTAAGTTTAATTTTTTCTTCTAAGGTCATGTTTGAAAAGGATGTGCTAAAAGACACTTTATGGAATTCATTGTTTCTTCTTATAACACAAGTTACCTGTATTTATATAAATATTTCTGATGCACTACTCAAAACACGGCAGAGCTAACAAAACACGGCACAAACCATGACATAGGCGCAATAGATGCCGCTGCTGTGATGAAAGAACGACCAGGTTAGGCATCCACTATTCTCTGGCATCTAGGTTAACCAACCACATGCATCCATACGCCCCGCATCGCCCCCGTACTTGCCTCGAGAAATCATAGGTTCGTCCTGACCTATACCTCCCTATTGTATGCCAGTGGTTTGCATCTGGGAGTGAACTACTTGGCACCTGTAAACAATACAGCGCGCTCAGGTCCCCTGCACTAGACAAGGTCGAAATGAACTCCAAATGGAACATGCCATTACATTAAAGGGAGACCCAGCATTTTGGTTGTAGCGCAATCATGCTACCCCCTTCAGAAGCCGCGCCTGTTCACGAACCCACAAAGTCACGACTGGTGTCACGGAGCGGGATATTACGGCCATGGAGTTGGCATTGGAACAGATTTTGGAGAAGATGAACGAATTAACAGCGAAGACGGAGGTAGCAAAAAATAACTTGGCCGCAGAACTGAAACAATCGAGACCGGCTAGAACAAAGGCGAACTCTTGTGAAATCCGTCTGCTCCCGCCCACCATTTCGGCAAGCTTTTGTCTCTACACTGCACTGCCGTCTCTTTGATCTTGTTACTGGCGCTGCCTCCTCCAATCAACAATGACCTGGCGACAATACTGAAGGAAAACCACCGAGTGACACTGAATGACACTGCAGCATGTTTACAGATTAGTCATGGGTCAGCACACCACATTGTGCATGATGTGGTTCAGTTTCACAAAGTGTCTGCAAGATGGGTGCCACGGCAGCTGACTCCTGAAATGAGACATAGACGTGTTCATGCTTGTGAACAACTTCTTCGGCGCTTTGAACGGGGAGTTGATGGCTTCCTTGAAAGAATCGTTACTGGGGACGAAACCTCGGTTCACTTCCACCAACCGGAAACGAAGAGAGCAAGCAAGAAATGGCGCCATCCCTCATCACGAAAACCAAAGAAGTTTCAAACAGAACCGTCAGCAGGGAAGGTTATGGGATGAGAAAGGCGTCATCTTGGAGCATTACATACTGTCACCCGAACGTCGGAACTTCCTGTGGAGCTGACCGGCGGTGGGGCCGGACGGTAGGCGTTCGGGCACGCCCACCCATTTGTCTGATAGCGGTAACGAGGGGTGGCTGGAAAAACATCACTGTGCCGTCTCTTTCACCTCCCCCTGAGTCCTCGAACATACAGGATATTTCATCTAATCCGGAACCTTCTAGATTGGCCAGTTGGTCCTGTATAAGCAACGCAACGGGCTGGAGAGAGTGAGTTCTTGTCGAGCAGTCGTGAGGATCGCCCAGTAAGGGAACGGACTGTGTACGTGCATCGGAGAAGTGTACGTAACTGCGTGCAGTGGACCTGTGACTGACGAACTGGTGAATTGTAATTGTGTGCATTACGTAATTCTGTGTAATCGGCAAGCGCTCCGATTGTAATTGGTGGAAATCAAGAACATTTTTGAGTGGTGCAATTGGACTTTTAATTTCACGAACCCACAAAGTCACAATACCTAGAGGGACCACTGTCACCAGTGCATCGTACAAAGATCTCCTAAAAAATCATCTGCGGCCTACAATATAATCAAAGCGACATGGATTACTGTCAGCATGTGCCCTTTTGCAAAATGACAATGCAAGGCCGTACACTGCCTGTACAACAGTTGCAACAATCACATACCTGCATTGTGAGTGTCTTGCTCATCCAACATACTCACCACACCTTGCCCCAAGGGATTTTCATATGTTTAGACCACTCAAAGACGCAATGGGAGGAAAGAAGTTCCGTTCCGATGAAGAGGTACGCCACGGGGTGCATGAGTGTTTGCGCGGACTAACAAAAGAATGTTCTTCTAATGGAACTTCTTCTTCTTCTTCTTCTTCTTCTTCTTCTTCTTCTTCTTCTTCTTCTTCTTCTTCTTCTTCTTCTTCTTCTTCTTCTTCTTCTTCTTCTTCTTCTTCTTCTTCTTCTTCTTCTTCTTCTTCTTCTTCTTCTTCTTCTTCTTCTTCTTCTTCTTCTTCTTCTTCTTCTTCTTCTTCTTCTTCTTCTTCTTCTTCTTCTTCTTCTTCTTCTTCTTCTTCTTCTTCTTCTTCTTCTTCTTCTTCTTCTTCTTCTTCTTCTTTGTATTTTACGCCCTCCAGTGTAAGTCATATCGGACGATGAATGGAATGGATGAAATGATGCTTAAATGAGCTCAGGGTCCAGAGAGCTTAGAGTTAACCGACATTCGACTTTCAGGATAAGGGAAAACCCTGGAAAAACCTTATCCAGATAACTCACACTGACCGAGATTCGAACTCAGGGCCTCTTGAACGTGAAGCCGACTCGCTACCATCTATGCCACCGAGGCGGGTGCTAATCACATTTATGCAGTTTGTAAGCGCTGGAGGACCTGCATTGAGCGTGGGGGAGATTATGTTGAAAAGTGGTACAGCTTTGTACCACTTCTGCACAATAAATAATATTAAAGGTTTTCATTTGACTCAACTTCGTTTATGAAAAATACGGTGACATGAGTGCCCAAGGTCTCGTGATTAGGAGGTCGAATTCTCTCTACTAGAGTCAATACAGCAGTGAAGCAGAAGAGTAACGTTAAAATTTGTGAAACAAAAGTATAACGCCTATTCTAATATAGTGTCAAAGAAATTTGACTATCGATTACCTCGTAGATGCACTAATCTGATGTTCAACTGTTCTTATTTACTTGTAAAACAAGCAAACATACAACATCTAGAACGTACTTCCTCGCAGATATTGTTAAACAATTTTTAATATTTTTATAATTCATAATTCAACGATTTTTCCTTACGTTTATCTGCTAACACTAACACCTCGGGCGGCTTTTTTTAACTCATCTCGTAAGTGCCTATTACATGAATGTTGAGGATCTTTCACGTATTTTAAATATTAAGCCACCATTCTTGTGTTTATCGACAGAGAAAAGCTTTATTTTTAGAATGGCTTTTTATAAAAGAAGACATAAAAATGAATGATATTGGCCCGAGCGACGTAACATCCACACAAAAGTTTTCGTGGTATCGATATTGCCGTGGTAGGGAAAAAGCAGCGCTGTCTATACTTTGTATTGAGTTTATAGGGCCAAGGGATGAAACAACCCCCGTGTAACAGGGTTAGGATGAAGTAAATATAGGATTTTACAGCTCCCAGACCGAAAATCTCGCCCTGCAATTACTCTGACCCCTAAGCTCCGAGGTGGTCGTTCTTGCGTGGTATTAGTCGACCCGCGACAAATCATGTCCCTAGTAAGGGAAGTGAGCACACCTCAACTTGATTAAAAAACTTTACGTTCTCTGACCGCCGCTGTCCTTTTTATAAAACTTCTCATCATTTCATATTCTTATCATTATTTTATCTGTGCTTTAAGGCTCTTAGTGCTGGACCCATACCGCGGGTGCTAGCGCATCGTGTCAACTGTTCTCGCCGCTGTGTGGCGTTCCTGGCGCTACGATGGACTCTCAGCAATTGGAAAGGTAGTGTCAGACTGAAAAAGTGAATGCCATAGCCGGGATTTGAAAAACGGATCTTCTGGTCTCCGTCCAGCCGCTCTAACCATTAAGCTACTATGACCAACGTGCCGACATGACATGAAAATCTCCAACTGACTCGTGTTTTTCCCGGTAAACCACTTAGGAGATCTCATAAACACATTAGATAGCTACCTTAATGGCGACTTACTATGCTGTAAGTAGTGGTTTACCGGGAAAACACGAGTCAGTTGGAGAATTTAATGTCATGTAGGCACGTTGGCCGTAGTAGCTCAATGGTTTAGAGTGGCTGGACGGAGACCAAAAGATCCGTGGTTCAAATCCCGTTTATGGCACTGAATTATTCAGTCTGGCTCTACCCTTTCATAGTGCGTCATACACACAACTTGTTATGTGCAGAGTCCAACCCAATCCGAACGACTCCCCGACGGGAGGGGCGCGGTATTTCTGCCCGAGGTTCCTCTAGTAACATCAGAGGTACTACGAGTGCTAAGGGTCCGCAGCGCCCGCACTGGCGTCAAGCTTACCACAACCTCAACCAGCACTTCTCGCAGCAGCCCATCTGAGCCGCCAGTAGCGGCAACCGCGCAGCCACCTGCAGGCCATCCCAACCAGCTGCTGTCACCTTCCAACACTTCCGCCGACACCTCCATTCAACACCAGCCGGCAGTCCCAGTACCAGCACACACCGCAGTCATCGTCGGGGCACCTCGGGACCTACCTACGCGGTTCATCTTCTCCGCTGCTTCACAGAGATGGCCCTCAGTCTTGAGAGCCACCAGGATCACGTCTCAGAGGGGCCCCACTACACTCGTCCGGCTGCACTTCATCGAGGCAGGGGAACGCAACGCCGCCCTGAGGACCGGGCTGCCCTTGTTAGGACAATGCCTTAAAATCGAGACGAGTAAGCTTCAGCAGCACTTCCCCTGCCGAAGGTGCTGTGTATTTGGACACAACGCCGCCAACTGCACTGAATCGCCGAGATGCCACTACTGTGGCAGCCTCTAACGTCGGAGTGCAGGAGCCATGACCTTCGCCGGCGCCGCCGGTACTGCGCTACGTGCTGTGGCACAGGCCACTTCACTGGGTAAGCGCAGTGCCCTCTGTACCCCCGCCTAGGTGAGACGAGCGTTAGACGGACAGCACCCAGCTCTGCCGGGCGCGTCACATCACCAGAAGTACTACTTCTCCTTCAAGAGCTCCGGGAAGAACTCCGGCACACCAACACTCGCCTCAGACGCCTAGAAGAAAACTTCGCTGCCGCAGCTTCACCCAGATCCCCCACGAAGGAGATACAGGACCTCCACTCAGAGGCCCTGAATATCACCACCCGACTGGGAAACTCGGAGGACGCTGTCACCGCCGCCAAAACTCACCAAGAAGCCGCCCGTGAAGCTCTTCTCAAACTATCGACGCTACTAGATGACATCACTTCAGAGGACGATCTACTTACTGACATACGCTCGGACTTGGAAAGGACACGGACCACAGCAGAAACCACCTGTTCCAACTTCACGACAATTTCGACAGCACTGGACAACCACTTTCAATCTACATCAGAACACCTTAACAAACACAATACAGCAGCACAAGACCGGACCTCGACCATCACACAACTCTCAGCACTTCAAGATCAACTGACACAAATCACCAAGACCACAACCGCTCAACAGAAGATACTCAAAAAACTGGAAGTGAACTACAGCACCAGCCTTACCACCCAGGGCAGCATGCAGCAAACCCTCGAGAAACTCCATACCAAACAATATGATATCCAGTTGGCAATCGCAAACTCCTCATTTGATTCTGAATCAATGTCAGAGTACTTCCTCGAACTACGAGACTCCATTGATTCCATACGCAGCAGCATGAACTTACAGATAGCCACAGTGCCCGACACTTCTCACGGACACAGACGCCGCTAGGTGTCGCATGCCCACCAAGGCACCAGTGGTGCACTCTAAATATGAATAATAAATGAACTTAACTCCATTCTTTCCATTCCTATCACTCCTTTTAATCTTCACCTTGAGCCTCTGTGCTATGGTCAGAGCCCAGTGTCATGGCCATGGCCTGATTAAACCACGATTCCTGCGCCCTTCCTTACGCGCAGTCAGCATTCACCGACACTAACGGAGGTGCTTCTGCGGAACTCCGCTATCTCTTTCACTTCCCTTCTAATCTCTTTTACTTCCCTTCCTTGAAAAAAAAAAAAAAAAAAAAAAAGAGCGGGGAGGTCCGATGCTACAGGGTCATTACATCCACTGTTCTCAGTCACTCCTTCTCAGCTGCAGGAAGAGATATCAAATGACTAGGCTACGGTTTATATAGTGGTACCAACACATGTAGCGAACATGACCTCCCTTTTTGCCCTAAACGTTGATATCTAATCGTCTTTTCACATGGATTGTTGCCCGAGAAGAACTTGACTGCGTGAACCTTGTGCCTAACATGAAGAAAGTATGAAATTCGCACACTTTTGTTAATAGCTTAAAACTTCAAAAAAAAAAAAAAAAAAATTCCTATTTTCCCTAATAAATATCAATCTGCGTAAAATATTATTGGTATTGCCATTGAAATATATTTACAGTTGTATTAAAAGTGCCACATAAAACAAAAGAATAAAGTTTCCTTCACACGCTACAGACACTTCACGTGACAAAATCTGTCAGTGCTTCCTAAATAACAAAAAGTCGCGATTGCTTCCAGAAACCGACGAAGCATCGTATTCAATCTTCAGGATGCGTAAATACAGTATTGAATGTGCTCTCGGAACCAGTGACTCGAATCTATGCAACTACCAAATTGTCCGCAGCAGCGCGGATGTTCGCGAATGACAACCAAGTGGTTAGAAAGAATGTATGAAGCACTAGTTGAATCCAAAGTGATGTATGTAGTGGAGATCTGGGAGGAGGAGGCACAGAGGTAAACAAAACGGTGGACCAAAACTACAGAATATTTTGTAAAGAGTTACTAGGCTTACCAAGATCAGCATCTAGGGAAGTAGCTTTAGTAGAAATAGGAAAGACAAGAAGAAATGGATTAATAATGGAAATGAAATGGGTAGTGTTTAACGCCCGCTTTTACTACATACGGCACTGATGATACATCAGGTGAAGATGGAGCACCGGTGGAATGAGGTGGCGGGGAAACCGGAGGTCCCGGAGAAAACCCGCCCCAACGCCGTGTTTTCCACCACAAATCTCACTTTGCAGTCGCCTGGGATCGAACCCGGGCCGCCTTGGTGAGAGCCAAGCGGTCTAACCACTGAGCCACGGCGCGGCCAATAGTGGAAAGAATAATAAAAGTTTGGTATAGGTGTTTGGTCAAAGAAGAAGGGGAAATTATGAAATTATGTATGAGGCAGCACACAAGATTAGAGAACTCAAACAGTTGGTGGGCAGAGATAAAATAAATAAAATAAAACTAAAATAAAATAAAATCTGAATATCATACCCCGGCTCCTCGAATCTATACCGGGGAACACAATCAAATTCTACATTTATTATTTCTTAATAAAACATCACATTATTAATAATACATAATTGTTTCAGATTTCTACAACTACAAAAACAAAATTGATAAAACACACAAAAAATACTAGTACTCATAATACAACCAAATTTACTGGTAACCAACAAATCTCTACTGAACACAATATTAATACTATTTTAACTACTTAACCAAACATTACAGATAAATTTAAATAACAAAAACTGTACAAAACTACAAAAAACTACTGATAATTGCTGGGAGCCAGCAATTCTAATTTAACCTGGAAAAACCTCAGCTAAATTTATTTTATTTATAATATGTATTTAAAAGCACTGGTAACCAGCACTTATTTTTAAATTAACCACAAGAATAATAAATTTATTAGTTCTTTTCTTTTCTTATTTTAATCTTCTTAATTAAACATATAATTCAAGAAGAAATTTATATGTTACATCTCTAATTTAGATGATTAAATATAATTTTAAACAACAATACATTCTTTTAATATTAACTATTAAGATACTTTTTACCAAATTCTGAAACTAAATATTTATTTTTACAACTATACACTAAATCCATATAGGGAATAAGAGGTAGGGAAAAGGGAATTTCTGAATTGTGTGGGGGGAAAAGAAAGCACAGAACCCTATGTAACAGAATGCAAGGAGGTGGCAAGGTGCAGAAAAAGGGTTTGGGAGGAAAAATGGGAGTAAGTAGAGAAGAGGATAGTAGCTATAAAAACGTTAACAGACAGGGAGGAAAAGAAAGTAAGAAGTATTGGTGAGTTCTTGCAGAAAGTAAAAGAAAAATGGACAAGAGATGTAAAGAATATAAAAATGGAAGACGGGTGGAGGAAAGGGGCTAATTATGTAACAAGGAGACATGGAGGTTAAGAGCTATCTGAGAGAACAGAAGATCAGGGAGTCATATAAGTCAAAATAGCAACAAGGTAAAGACAAATAAATGTAAAGAATATAAGAAAGGAAGTTGAGGAGGAAGAAAGGGGCTAATTAACTAAAAAGGAGGCATGGAGGTTAAGAGCTACCTGACAGAGTAGAAGACCAGGTGTCATGTAAGACAAGGTAGCAACAAGGTAAAGACAAATAAATGTAAAGAATATAAGAAAGGAAGTTGAGGTGGAAGAAAGGGGTTAATTAAGTAACAAGGAGACATGGAGATTAAGAACTACCTGACAGAGCAGAAGACCAGGGTGTCATGTAAGTCAAGGTAGCAACAAGGTAAAGACAAATAAATGTAAAGAATATAAGAAAGGAAGATGAGGGGGAAGAAAGAGACTAATTAAGTAAGAAGGAGACATGGAAGTTAAGAGCTAGCTGACAGAGCAGAAGACCACGGTGTCATGTAAGACAAGGTAGCAACAAGATAAATACAAATAAATGTAAAGAATATAAGAAAGGAAGATGAGGGGGAAGAAAGAGACTAATTAAGTAAGAAGGAGACATGGAAATTAAGAGCTACCTGATAGAGCAGAAGACCAGGGTGTCATGTAAGTTAAGGCAGCATCAAGGTAAACACAAATAAATGTAAATAATATAAGAAAGGAAGATCAGGGAGAAGAAATGGGTTAATTAAGTAACAAGGAGACATGGAGGTTAAGAACTTCCTGACAGAGCAGAGGACCAGGGTGCCATGTAAGAAAAGGTAGCAACAAGGTAAATACAAATAAATGTAAAGAATATAAGAAAGGAAGATGAGGGGAAAGAAAGGGGCTAATTAAGTAACAAGGAGACATGGAGGTTAAGAGCTACCTGACAGAGCAGATGACCAGGGTGTCATGTAAGCCAAGATAGCAACAAGGTAAACAGAAACAAATGTAAAGAATATAAGAAAGGAAGGTAAGGGGGGGAGAAAGGGCCAATTAGGTAACAAGGAGGCATGGAGGTTAAGAGTTACCTGACAGAGCAGAAGACCAGGGTGTCATGTAAGTCAAGGCAGCATCAAGGTAAACACAAATAAATGTAAACAATATAAGAAAGGAAGATGAATGGGAGGAAAGGGACTAATTAACTAACAAGAAGACATGGAGGTTAAGAGCTACCTGACAGGGCAGAAGACCAGGGTGTCATGTAAGTCAAGGCAGCATCAAGGTAAACACAAATAAATGTAAACAATATAAGAAAGGAAGATCAGGGAGAAGAAATGGGTTAATTAAGCAACAAGGAGACATGGAGGTTAAGAACTTCCTAACAGAGCAGAGGACCAGGGTGCCATGTAAGAAAAGGTAGCAACAAGGTAAACACAAATAAATGTAAAGAATATAAGAAAGGAAGATGAGGGGGAAGAAAGAGACTAATTAAGTAAGAAGGAGACATGGAAGTTAAGAGCTAGCTGACAGAGCAGAAGACCACGGTGTCATGTAAGAAAAGGTAGCAACAAGGTAAATACAAATAAATGTAAAGAATATAAAAAAGGAAGATGAGGGGAAAGAAAGGGGCTAATTAAGTAACAAGGAGGCATGGAGGTTAAGAGCTACCTGACAGAGCAGATGACCAGGGTGTCATGTAAGCCAAGATAGCAACAAGGTAAACAGAAATAAATGTAAAGAATATAAGAAAGGAAGGTAAGGGGGGGAGAAAGGGGCCAATTAGGTAACAAGGAGGCATGGAGGTTAAGAGCTACCTGACAGAGCAGAAGACCAGGGTGTCATGGAAACCAAAGTAGCAACAAGGTAAACACAAATAAATGTAAATATTATAAGAAAGGAAGATGAGGGGGAAGAAAGGGACTAATTAAGTAACAAGGAGACATGGAGGTTAAGAGTTACCTGGCAGAGCAGAAGACCAGGGTGTCCTGTAAGCCAAGGTAGCAACAAGGTAAATACAAATAAATGCAGCCTAAATCTGTAAATTGTAAAATTTTGGAATATGTACAAAAAATCTAATCGAAAATTTTGAAGATGTATCCCAAGCAAATAGAATATTGTTTTTAATGAATATTTTTGCTCTTCTGCTTTATCTCCTTAAGTTTACAGAGCTTAATTACATGTTTCGGCACTGCACAATTTGTTTGTTTTTTAAGCAAGCATCCACTTAAACAAAAAGCAATCAGAAATGATGATTATACAGAAAAGATGGTCAGTTATAAAATGTTCACGTCGTTGTTAAAGAACGAGTCCAAAGTTCGAAAGACGCAAGTCTGGACAGAACTACATCGCGTGACGGTTTATCTATTTATCGTGTTTGCAGCGCCGCCACGCGTGTAATTCACTGTCGATATTTTCTTTCCACGTTTTTCAATAATTAACCCGTTACGTTCCGCGAGCAATTATTACCGACGGCGAACTGACAACAATACACAAATTCTGTGAAACTCGACATAAATTTAAAATGAATGACGCAATGGAGCCCTTCCAACTATTATAAATTAATTATCGCACGGCACTTCAAAAACAATTACGCTCTCAAATATTCAACAATGTATTCATTTGAACGGAAGGCATTAACAATGCGCCGAACTGAAAACAAAAAGTTGGGTAATTTGCTTTGACAAGTAGCTGCATGCTCATTTGTTTAGGTAGTTCATTATTGTCAGTCGGTGTCCCAGAATCCGGGCCGTAAATATTTGACTATCGCCCGGCTCCGCTTTATTTTCAATTAAAACTGCAAAATTTATAACACGTTCATTGATACCGTCATAATATATTTAGCTAATGTATCTATTATTTATTTCTAGGTTTTTCTACCGTTTAGCTATGGTAAAGGAAGCATGCTTAGCATTTCTGTATTGTGTTAATACACACATTTAGTTTTAAATCCACAAAATATAGTGTTGTTGCTGTGTTACTCCCAGAATATTCTCTACTCTTGCACAAACACTAATTGCTTTATCTACTTCAAGATAAACATTATCTTATTGGGAATACAGTAGACTTTAAGTGATAGTCAAATGATTTGGTCGTTATGTGATGTATACATGACTTTCTCTACTCTTGTACAGACACTTATTGCTCTATCTACTTCAAGATAAACATTATCTTATTGGGAATATAGTAGACTTTAAGTGATAGTCAAATGATTTGGTCGTTATGTGATGTATACATGACTTTCTCTACTCTTGTACAAACACTTATTGCTCTATCTACTTCAAGATAAACATTATTTTAATGGGAATACAGTAGACTTTAAGTTATAGTCAAATGTTTTGGTTGTTATGTGATGTATACATGACTTTCTCTACTCTTGTACAAACGCTTATTGCTCTATCTACTACAAGATAAACGTCTTAATGGGAATACAGTGGACTTTAAGTGATAGTCAAATGTTTTGGTCGTTATGTGATGTATACATGACTTTCTCTACTCTTGCACAAACACTTTTTGCTCTATGTACTTCAAGTTAAACATTATCTTATTGGGAATACAGAGGACTTTAAGTGATAGTCAAATGTTTTGGTTGTTATGTGATGTATACATGACTTTCTCTACTCTTGTACAAACGCTTATTGCTCTATCTACTTCAAGATAAACATCATAATGGGAATACAGTGGACTTTAAGTGATAGTCAAATGTTTTGGTCGTTATGTGATGTATACATGACTTTCTCTACTCTTGCACAAACACTTATTGCTCTATCTACTTCAAGATAAACATTATCTTATTGGGAATACAGAGGACTTTAAGTGATAGTCAAATGTTTTGGTTGTTATGTGATGTATACATGACTTTCTCTACTCTTGCACAAACACTTATTGCTTTATCTACTTCAAGATAAACATTATCTTATTGGGAATACAGAGGACTTTAAGTGATAGTCAAATGTTTTGGTCGTTATGTGATGTATACATGACTTTCTCTACTCTTGTACAAACGCTTATTGCTCTATCTACTACAAGATAAACGTCATAATGGGAATACAGTGGACTTTAAGTGATAGTCAAATGTTTTGGTCGTTATGTGATGTATACATGACTTTCTCTACTCTTGTACAAATGCTTATTGCTCTATCTACTACGAGATAAACGTCTTAATGGGAATATAGTAGACTTTAAGTGATAGTTAAATGCTGTCACCTGCTGCGGAGATGACCCTGAAGTTTTGTTCTCTTTGTATGTCCAAGTGATAAAACTTTTGAAGAAAGGTTTACCATTTTTCAAATGTATAAATATTGGAAAATTTGGACAAGTAGTAAGGAATATATCAGAAATGGTTCCTTGCATGAAAACATATTAGGTAAGCGCATTTTAACCCAGTTAACATTTTAATCTCTCCTTAAATGCCAAGTGAAAGATAACCGACGCCTGCAGGCGTTCAATATAGAAGACATGTGAAAGTCGGTTTTGATGCTGGTGCGCCGAGTGGAAGTGCAGGAGGAGAGAAATTAAAAAGCCGTCTCTGAAGCAGAATATATTACTCCCAAGTACCCGACGTTAAATATCGAATTTCGATATCTCGGCAAATTATGATCGTTTACGTAGGAGGCAGGTATCGAGGAGCGAACTGATAGCGATCGATTAATCGAAATCAATTCTGCCTCCGTTTCCATTTTAATCCGTTTAAATTGAATTCTTTACGACGATGTTTACAGGATAATGTTGCGTCACAAACATACCTCCATTTGGCGCAAATGAATCTGAAATGGATAGCGCTACATTGACATCACTACAACGACAAGTGTCCATGTATTTACTTTTTGTTACGGTGGCACGTGAATTTTCTTTCCTTTCAACATTACTGGCCACGTATTTTAACCTAGAGATTGATTCGAATCGCTTAAGAGAAGTTGAATTACAAAACGCTTTCAAATGTTTATCCACGATAATCAGTGCTCGTTGTGGAAACAAAAGAACGGAGACAGATGAAGATCATAAGCTTTATAGCGTGTGCACTAAATGACATTGTAATAGGGACTTGAACCTCCGCTTTCTCGTATGGCCTTTCAACAAATATACGTATAGCGACAAAAATTAAAAGTATAATGTTTACGTGTTCAAATATGTAATATAGCAACAAGGAATATGTGGGAAATTGCTACTGCTACACAGAGGTATCGAAATAAATTGTATAATTTCAGCAACTTTCCGTTTTACACAGTAAGTTCTTTATCTATTTTCCAAGGTTTAACATTTAAGTTATATGAAATTCCTTGCGAATGACAGGATTTCTCACAATATTTCTGGGAGATTTAAGCTAAAACTGCTGTACCTATGAACTGTTCAATATTTTATGTAACTGTTTTCCTTTTTTTTAATACGTCATACAACTTTAAGTCATATGGACGATGAATGAAATGATGCCTAATGAGTACAGGGTACATAGAGCTTAGAACTACCAGACATTAATCTTTCACGATAAGAGAAAACCTCCAACATTTGGTCATATCGGACGATGAATGAAATGTTGTTCAAATAAGTACAGGGTACATAGAGCTTAGAGTTACCAGACATTCATCTTTCAGGATAAGAGAAAACCTCCAACGTTAAGTCATATCGGACGATGAATGAAATGATGTTCAAATGAGTACAGGGTACATAGAGCTTAGAGTTACCAGACATTCAGCTTTCAGGATAAGAGAAAACCTCCAACATTTGGTCATATCGGACGATGAATGAAATGATGTTCAAATGAGTACAGGGTACATAGAGCTTAGATTTACCAGACATTCATCTTTCAGGATAAGAGAAAACCTCCAACGTTAAGTCATATCGGACGATCAGTGAAATGATGTTCAAATGAGTACAGCGTACATAGAGCTTAGAGTTACCAGACATTCACCTTTCAGGATAAGAGAAAACCTCCAACGTTAAGTCATATCGGACGATGAATGAAATGATGTTCAAATGAGTACAGGGTACATAGAGCTTAGATTTACCAGACATTCATCTTCAGGATAAGAGAAAACCTCCAACGTTAAGTCATATCGGACGATGAGTGAAATGATGTTCAAATGAGTACAGGGTACATAGAGCTTAGAGTTACCAGACATTCACCTTTCAGGATAAGAGAAAACCTCCAACGTTAAGTCATATCGGACGATGAATGAAAATGATGTTCAAATTTTCTCGCAGTCCAAACAGGTTAGAGCAATCCGATATTGATTTTTCTAGATAAGGGAAAACCTCGGAAAACCCTTTTCCAAATAAGTCATATTCGTTACAGAAATGCTACACCACGCTACGAAGGCTGGCAGTTTTTATTTAAACAATAAAACGTAACGAAAGTATTTTCATATAAAGGGTATTTTGGAAAGACGCTATTTTGTTACAGATGTTCTTGCCGCATTGTCTAAAGATTCTGAAGTCTGATTTTGAAATAGAAGTTTGCCCTTCTTTTGGTTTTGAGCTTCGCTGATATTCCTTTGTTATTTATTTGAATTTTCCAATACTGCTTTGTTTAACCGGCAAGTCGTTGTTCATTTTTTTTATCTCTTGGACGTACACAGAGAAGGTAATGTCAATGAACGTTACCTAGTCAACCAGTTTTAAAACAGTTGACTATTACCTAATGTCTACTGTATTCTCTTTTAAATACAATAAAACAATCAAGTACATTGGCTACATTTATTTGTGTTTACCTTGCTGCTACCTTGATTTACATGACACCCTGGTCTTCTGCTCCGCCAGGTAGCTCTTAACCTCCATGTCTCCTTGTTACTTAATTAGTCCCTTTCTTCCTCCTCATCTTCCTTTCTTATATTCTTTACATTTATTTGTGTTTACCTTGTTGCTACCTTGGCTTACATGACACCCTGGTCTTCTGCTCCGCCAGGTAGCTCTTAACCTCCATGTCTCCTTGTTACTTAATTAGTCCCTTTCTTCCCCCTCATCTTCCTTTCTTATATTCTTTTCATTTATTTGTGTTTACCTTGTTGCTACCTTGGCTTACATGACACCCTGGTCTTCTGCTCCGCCAGGTAGCTCTTAACCTCCATGTCTCCTTGTTACTTAATTAGTCCCTTTCTTCCCCCTCATCTTCCTTTCTTATATTCTTTTCATTTATTTGTGTTTACCTTGTTGCTACCTTGACTTACATGACACCCTGGTCTTCTGCTCCGCCAGGTAGCTCTTAACCTCCATGTCTCCTTGTTACTTAATTAGTCCCTTTCTTCCTCCTCATCTTCCTTTCTTATATTCTTTACATTTATTTGTGTTTACCTTGTTGCTACCTTGGCTTACATGACACCCTGGTCTTCTGCTCCGCCAGGTAGCTCTTAACCTCCATGTCTCCTTGTTACTTAATTAGTCCCTTTCTTCCCCCTCATCTTCCTTTCTTATATTCTTTTCATTTATTTGTGTTTACCTTGTTGCTACCTTGACTTACATGACACCCTGGTCTTCTGCTCTGTCAGGTAGTTCTTAACCTCCATGTCTCCTTGTTACTTAATTAGCCCCTTTCTTCCCCTCATCTTCCTTTCTTATATTCTTTACATTTATTTGTGTTTACCTTGTTGCTACCTTGGCTTACATGACACCCTGGTCTTCTGCTCCGCCAGGTAGCTCTTAACCTCCATGTCTCCTTGTTACTTAATTAGTCCCTTTCTTCCCCCTCATCTTCCTTTCTTATATTCTTTTCATTTATTTGTGTTTACCTTGTTGCTACCTTGACTTGCATGACACCCTGGTCTTCTGCTCCGCCAGGTAGCTCTTAACCTCCATGTCTCCTTGTTACTTAATTAGTCCCTTTCTTCCTCCTCATCTTCCTTTCTTATATTCTTTACATTTATTTGTGTTTACCTTGTTGCTACCTTGGCTTACATGACACCCTGGTCTTCTGCTCCGCCAGGTAGCTCTTAACCTCCATGTCTCCTTGTTACTTAATTAGTCCCTTTCTTCCCCCTCATCTTCCTTTCTTATATTCTTTTCATTTATTTGTGTTTACCTTGTTGCTACCTTGACTTACATGACCCCCTGGTCTTCTGCTCTGTCAGGTAGTTCTTAACCTCCATGTCTCCTTGTTACTTAATTAGCCCCTTTCTTCCCCTCATCTTCCTTTCTTATATTCTTTACATTTATTTGTGTTTACCTTGTTGCTACCTTGACTTACATGACACCCTGGTCTTCTGCTCTGTCAGGTAGCTCTTAACCTCCATGTCTCCTTGTTACTTAATTAGTCCCTTTCTTCCCCCTCATCTTCCTTTCTTATATTCTTTACATTTATTTGTGTTTACCTTGTTCCTACCTTGACTTACATGACACCTGGTCTTCTGCTCTGTCAGGTAGCTCTTAACCTCCATGTCTCCTTGTTACTTAATTAGTCCCTTTCTTCCCCCTCATCTTTCTTTCTTATATTATTTTCATTTATTTGTGTTTACCTTGTTGTTACCTTGTCTTACATGACACCCTGGTCTTCTGCTCTGTCAGGTAGCTCTTAACCTCCATGTCTCCTTGTTACTTAATTAGTCCCTTTCTTCCCCCTCATCTTCCTTTCTTATATTCTTTACATTTATTTGTGTTTACCTTGTTGCTACCTTGACTTACATGACACCCTGGTCTTCTGCTCTGTCAGGTAGCTCTTAACCTCCATGTCTCCTTGTTACTTAATTAGTCCCTTTCTTCCCCCTCATCTTTCTTTCTTATATTCTTTTCATTTATTTGTGTTTACCTTGTTGTTACCTTGTCTTACATGACACCCTGGTCTTCTGCTCTGTCAGGTAGCTCTTAACCTCCATGTCTCCTTGCTACTTAATTAGTCCCTTTCTTCCCCCTCATCTTCCTTTCTTATATTCTTTACATTTATTTGTGTTTACCTTGTTGCTACCTTGATTTACATGACACCCTGGTCTTCTGCTCCGCCAGGTAGCTCTTAACCTCCATGTCTCCTTGTTACTTAATTAGTCCCTTTCTACCCCTGATATTCCTTTCTTATATTCTTTACATTTATTTGTGTTTACCTTGTTGCTACCTTGGCTTACATGACACCCTGGTCTTCTGCTCCGCCAGGTAGCTCTTAACCTCCATGTCTCCTTGTTACTTAATTAGTCCCTTTCTTCCCCCTCATCTTCCTTTCTTATATTCTTTTCATTTATTTGTGTTTACCTTGTTGTTACCTTGTCTTACATGACACCCTGGGCTACTGCTCTGTCAGGTAGCTCTTAACCTCCATGTCTCCTTGTTACTTAATTAGTCCCTTTCTTCCCCCTCATCTTTCTTTCTTATATTCTTTTCATTTATTTGTGTTTACCTTGTTGTTACCTTGTCTTACATGACACGCTGGTCTTCTGCTCTGTCAGGTAGCTCTTAACCTCCATGTCTCATTGTTACTTAATTAGTCCCTTTCTTCCCCCTCATCTTCCTTTCTTATATTCTTTTCATTTATTTGTGTTTACCTTGTTGTTACCTTGTCTTACATGACACGCTGGTCTTCTGCTCTGACAGGTAGCTTTTAACCTCCATGTCTCCTTGTTACTTAATTAGTCCCTTTCTTCCCCCTCATCTTTCTTTCTTATATTCTTTTCATTTATTTGTGTTTACCTTGTTGTTACCTTGTCTTACATGACACGCTGGTCTTCTGCTCTGTCAGGTAGCTCTTAACCTCCATGTCTCCTTGTTACTTAATTAGTCCCTTTCTTCCCCCTCATCTTCCTTTCTTATATTCTTTTCATTTATTTGTGTTTCCCTTGTTGTTACCTTGTCTTACATGACACGCTGGTCTTCTGCTCTGTCAGGTAGCTCTTAACCTCCATATCTCCTTGTTACTTAATTAGTCCCTTTCTTCCCCCTCATCTTCCTTTCTTATATTCTTTTCATTTATTTGTGTTTACCTTGTTGTTACCTTGTCTTACATGACACCCTGGTCTTCTACTCTGTCAGGTAGCTCTTAACCTCCATGTCTCCTTGTTACTTAATTAGTCCCTTTCTTCCCCCTCATCTTCCTTTCTTATATTCTTTTCATTTATTTGTGTTTACCTTGTTGTTACCTTGTCTTACATGACACGCTGGTCTTCTGCTCTGTCAGGTAGCTCTTAACCTCCATGTCTCCTTGTTACTTAATTAGTCCCTTTCTTCCCCCTCATCTTTCTTTCTTATATTCTTTTCATTTATTTGTGTTTACCTTGTTGTTACCTTGTCTTACATGACACGCTGGTCTTCTGCTCTGTCAGGTAGCTCTTAACCTCCATGTCTCCTTGTTACTTAATTAGTCCCTTTCTTCCCCCTCATCTTTCTTTCTTATATTCTTTTCATTTATATGTGTTTACCTTGTTGTTACCTTGACTTACATGACACCCTGGTCTTCTGCTCTGTCAGGTAGCTCTTAACCTCCATGTCTCCTTGTTACTTAATTAGTCCCTTTCTTCCCTGTCGTCTTCCTTTCTTATATTCTTTTCATTTATTTGTGTTTACCTTGTTGCTACCTTGACTTACATGACACCCTGGACTTCTGCTCTGCCAGGTGGCTCTTTACCTCAATGTCCCCTTGTTACTTAATTAGTCCCTTTCTTCCCCCTCATCTTCCTTTCTTATATTCTTTACATTTATTTGTGTTTACCTTGTTGCTACCTTGATTTACATGACACCCTGGTCTTCTGCTCCGCCAGGTAGCTCTTAACCTCCATGTCTCCTTGTTACTTAATTAGTCCCTTTCTTCCCCGTCATCTTCCTTTCTTACATTCTTTACATTTATTTGTGTTTACCTTGTTGCTACCTTGATTTACATGGCACCCTGGTCTTCTGCTCCGCCAGGTAGCTCTTAACCTCCATGTCTCCTTGTTACTTAATTAGTCCCTTTCTTCCCCCTGATATTCCTTTCTTATATTCTTTACATTTATTTGTGTTTACCTTGTTGCTACCTTGGCTTACATGACACCCTGGTCTTCTGCTTTGTCAGGTAGCTCTTAACCTCCATGTCTCCTTGTTACTTAATTAGTACTTTTCTTACCCCTCATCTTTCTTTCTTATATTCTTTTCATTTATTTGTGTTTACCTTGTTGTTACCTTGACTTACATGACACCCTGGTCTTCTGCTCTGTCAGGTAGCTCTTAACCTCCATGTCTCCTTGTTACTTAATTAGTCCCTTTCTTCCCTGTCGTCTTCCTTTCTTATATTCTTTTCATTTATTTGTGTTTACCTTGTTGCTACCTTGACTTACATGACACCCTGGACTTCTGCTCTGCCAGGTGGCTCTTTACCTCAATGTCCCCTTGTTACTTAATTAGTCCCTTTCTTCCCCCTCATCTTCCTTTCTTATATTCTTTACATTTATTTGTGTTTACCTTGTTGCTACCTTGATTTACATGACACCCTGGTCTTCTGCTCCGCCAGGTAGCTCTTAACCTCCATGTCTCCTTGTTACTTAATTAGTCCCTTTCTTCCCCGTCATCTTCCTTTCTTATATTCTTTACATTTATTTGTGTTTACCTTGTTGCTACCTTGATTTACATGACACCCTGGTCTTCTGCTCCGCCAGGTAGCTCTTAACCTCCATGTCTCCTTGTTACTTAATTAGTCCCTTTCTTCCCCCTGATATTCCTTTCTTATATTCTTTACATTTATTTGTGTTTACCTTGTTGCTACCTTGGCTTACATGACACCCTGGTCTTCTGCTTTGTCAGGTAGCTCTTAACCTCCATGTCTCCTTGTTACTTAATTAGTACTTTTCTTACCCCTCATCTTTCTTTCTTATATTCTTTAGATTTCTTGCCCATTTTTCTTTTACCTTGTGCAAGAACTCACCAATACCTTTTACCTTCTTTTCCTCCTTTGCTGCTAACATTTTTATTGCTACTGTCCTCTTCTCCACTTTCTCCCATTTTTCCTCCCAAATCCCTTTCTCTCCATATTGTAACCTCCTCGCATTCTTTTACATAGTGTTGTATACTTTCTTGTCCACCACGCAATTCAGAAATTCACTTTTCCCTACCTCTTATCTTTCTTAGAGATATTGTTCCTGTTTTTATCCAAGTTAACCCTTCTCTCTCTTGTCTGTTGTAGTAATCTACTTATGCTGCTCGTCCCCAGTTTATTTTTACTTGTTTGTAATATTGTAATGAATTCATATTTTCTAGACTTCCCCATACTTCCTGTCTTTCTATATCTTCTATTCTGCATTTTACCAATTTACTCACATCGCTTGTATTCTCTTGCTCTAATTTCCATATATCTCCCATTCCTAATTTTTCCATAATTTCTTCTATCTCTGCCTATCAACTGTTTGAGTTCTCTAATCATTTTGCTGTCTTTGTCTTATATTAACAAATAAGATAATGTTTAATTAACTATAGACTTCAGATTTTCATTTTAACAAAGCCATACGAAGCAGTTCAAATAAATAACTTCATCCCAAACTTTGTGTATGTTTATTTTTGTGCTGTTTACTTACTCGAAAAAACTCAACTGTGATCAAACGACAGTGCTTTTATCTCGGGGAATATTTTGTTTTTTCTTCACCCTATAAAAACCGCATTTGTGCTCAAAGATAGGGAAAATTTCCCTCTATCCTAATCTTGCGATATCCACCTGCCCAATAAATAAATATATATATTTTTACCTTGAGAAGGTACCTCGTTTGTCGGCGTTTTCTTCGCTAAAGCAAGTTTTTCCCTCAGCCCATTTATTTTCCCCGCTCGCGGGGGTCGGTGCAGTAAATTGTTATGTGATGGTGCGCGAGGCTCAGAATAAACAAACCCTGAGGGGCTCTGCGCGGTAAATAAAAAAAGGAGCGGTCTTAGGATATTCCACGAGATGATATCGAGGAGCGAAATCAGATTCTTGCAGCAAAGTAGCTGCGTACACTTTTGTTACCTTGTAAACTAGGCTTTTTGTACCTTAGTGCGGCATTTCATTCAGTATCCAGGTTACCACGAAAGTAACTGTTTAGAAACAACACACGAATACCTGTACCCAGTGTTCGACAAAAAAAGAAGAATCACTTAGGTTTGGGATTTTGCATGATCTACTTTTTCGGGCCATAAAAGTTTATGTAATTCCTATTTTTAACAAGGAACTCATTCATTGTCTGAATGAATTGGGCTTCCGTACATAAGGTAAGTCCTATTCGTCAACAGTTGCCCTAACTCTGGCTATTTCCGGGATGATTTTAAATTATCTAAAGTAATTCTAGTGTTCAAGATAGGAGACAAAACTCTTTATGATAATTACAGACCTATTAGTATAACTCCAATAATAGGTAAGATATTTGAATCACTATTACGTGAACAGATTGTTGTTTATTTTGAAGAGAACCTTTTGTTAAATAATAACCAGTTTAGTTTCAGAAATGGCATGAGTACTGTGGAGGCCGTTGCAGGATTTCTGAGACAATGTTATAAAAATATCAATAATGGTAATATTGTGTCAAGTAGATTATTTGATCTTTCCAGAGCCTTCCATCTCGTCTCTCCTAACATTCTTTTATAGCAACTTAGTTTTATGGTTTTCAGGACAAAAGCATTAAATGTCTAAATTCCTATTTTAGTAATAGGTCCCAGAAGATTATCCGAGTTCAAACCTTTAAATTATGGAGTCCCACAAGGCTCAATTTTGGGACCTGTACTCTTTATCATCTATATTAATGACCTCCCCCGTTTTTTGACAATGTACCTTTACCCATCCTCATAATGTTGATGGTCCTTCTCAAAATAGTCTCCCCTGAATCCGATGCACTTTTCCCAGCGTTTCCTCCAGTCTTCAAAGACATGCTGGAAACCATTATTTTGAGAGATCCTTCAAAATCGCCTCCGCAGCCTTCACCACTGCTTCTGATGAAGGATAATGCCTTCCACGAAGGCGGTTCTTCAAGTTAGGAAATAGGAAGGTCACATGGGGCTAAATCCGGACTATAGGGAGCGTGAGCGATGTACTTCATGTTGCTTTATGCAAGATATGCAGCAAAAGCATTGGCAATATGTGGCCGCGCATTATCGTGGTGCAGCATCCAGCCTGCTTCACGGAAATGTGGTCTTTTGTGCCTGATATGGACTTGCAATGTTTTCAGGACATCCCTGTAGTATTGTCCAGCTACTGATGTGTGTGCAGGTCCATCATGCTCATAAACCATTCCATGAATATCAAAGAATGAGATGACCATAACTTTCCCAGCAGAAGCAAGAACTTTTGCTTTTTGGGGGGTTGGTGATGAAGGAGATTTCCACACTGAGCTTTGCTGTTTGCTCTCAGGATCAAAATGATGTATCCATGTTCCATCAGCAGTGATTACGTTTGAAAGAAACTCCGGCTCTTCCTCTAACATCAACTTTAACTGCATGTTACCTCCATTGCAGCGGTAAATGATACTGAACATGTCTGAACTTGCCTGGTTCTCACAGGCAACAACCAGGAATACCAACAATGAAACTACTAAGGTGTGTTTGTTGCACATTAAGCTAACAGAATATAATAAGATCGATTTTTAGTGCGAAAATTTTATGACCGTAAAAAATTATGATGATTCTTTATTGAACAGCTCTTGTATCTTCCGTCTCTGTCGTCCGCTAGTCGTGGAACTGGCAACGCCAGTTACAATTACAACTCTCGTTAAGATTGTCGTTTTTTTTTTTTTTTGTAATTTACGTCCTCCAACGTTAAGTCATATTGGACGATGAATGAAATGGGTGAAATGACGCTTAAATGAATCCGGGGTCCATGGAGCTTAGAGTTATCCGACATTCGTCTATCAGGATAAGGAAAAACCCCAGGAAAACCCTTATTCAGGTAAGTCATCCTAACCGAGATACGAACTGGGGACCTCTTGATCGTTAGGCAGTCACGCCACCATCTACGCTACCAGGGCGCGCATTACGATTGTCCGGTAAACTAGCCACGGCTTTTTTTCATACACAATCATTAATGATTCCAGATGGTTGTAGAACAATCTTTATAAATCAAGATGTGACTAGAATTTTCCATTTATCTAACTTTATTTGTTTCGGCAGACCTTTTATCTCCGTGCTGCATTATCCCTTTGTGCGTGTTGCCGCCAGTTACGACGCTACTCTCAGGCACCACACTTCTGTATGAATCCCTGGGCGATGCCTTTCAAGTATACTTATCAGTAGGTCCCGGATTTTTTTGACCTAAAAATTCTCTAAAAATGAGCTATAAAATGCTCTTAAAATATAAAAAATACACATAAAATGTAAAACAAAATGACCTAACAAAATTTAACAATTCCTTTTATAATAAATTAATAACAGTCGTAGACAAATAATGAATATATGGTTGGAATAACCACATTTTAAAATTAACTTTCTTACTAAATAATGCAATTATTGCTTCTAAATAATAAATTCAAAATTCATTAGGTCATTTTCAATTTTATAAAATATATGTTTCCTTAAAATTCTGAAACATACTCTTTCAAACGGGACTCAGTTGACTGTTGGGACAGGAATTTGTGACTATTCGTCGTTAATTTCTCTCAATCTTAATCAGCCACACGTTCGGGTGCAATTTCGTACGGGATTTTTATGTTTGAGATGGGATGCACGTTGACTTTTCGAAGATCCACGTCGAGAAGCCAGAAATAACAAATTCGTTGTATTTTGATTTGTTTCTTGATGATTGTATTGGTTAACTAAGAGTCATGAGATTGTTGGTTTTAAGGCGTGTTTCGGAATAAAGTTTCGGAGAAGTCAAATGTTGTAACTGTTTAATTGTATTATTTAGAATACATTTTACTTGAACTTCCTTTCCCAGTCACTTCCAACATATCGATAAATTCTTACTTTGTTATATTTAAACAGATTCAAACTATTACTTAAATGTTCTTGATCTTGCACAACTATTCATCACTCTCACCATTACAAAACATCTCTCTATACCAAGATTATTTATTTTTCGTAACTATCGTTACTTCTATCTTAATTGTGTGATTGGCCGATTTAATGGCACGTCACAACATTACGTCATACAATTATTACTTCGGCCAATCACACAATTACATATATTTTTTATAAATTTATAAACTTTTCATAATTTTTCTGAACATAACCCAAAACTACTGTTACAGTGTTTCTGTTTCGGCATTTCAATTTCACTGCACAACAAATTTACACGCCTCACAAACTACTCCCCTTACTGCGACACTTCTAGCTCTTGAAGTTCTGACTGATGCAATCTAAACGTATTGCATGATGTAATCGACGATTCCTCGAATTGATGCATCATAAATTCATCAGCTCTGTTAGGAGGATGACCTGTGTTAATTACAAGTTTACCACAATTACAAATTTACTATTTCATAATAGATCATGATATAAATAAACTTTAGTCACAGATTATTAAAAATAAAGCTCATGGGTCAGGCTCAGGTTGGCCACGGGTATCGAATTCGTGCCTTCCGAATGAGGGCAACAGATGAAAATGTCCAATAAATTCGTGAAAAAGAAAGAAAATGACCAGAAAATGCAACTAAATGTTAAAAATGACTTGATTGTAAAAATGGGGAAAGAAATGCATTTTGATCACCTGTAAAAACAATGTATATCTAATGTAATTGTTCCAGAATGCACTTAATTTCCAGTAAGCATCATCTGTGACTACTCAGAAAAAAGATGACTTTTCATCATGACTTTTATCAGTACCTCTTTGGGACGAAACTGCGGCACACCAGTGGGCAGATATTCTCTTAGTAACTGCAGCATCGTTAACATTTTTTCCATTGTTTGTTTCTTTGAGTCACTAAAGCAGTGTCAATTTCTAAGCTACCAAAAATAACATATTTTTAATCCTCTACAATGTTTTTTACTGCTTTCTATAAAAGTTAGTGCAGGATTTCATGTGAAAACTAAAGTTACCTAACTGAGAACTAAACCTTTGGCAAGTTTCGCTTTCCGAAAATGCATTTCGGTTCCCCACGGAAGCCATCATTAGAAAAACAAATGAAGGTTGTTATCCCTTACAGAATTATTCAAAGGCAGACCATGTCTCGCTCTAACGGTGACATTATTAATACATCAGGGCTTAAACATTAAGTTACTGGAACAAGTTCTTTCCGAAACACAAATAGCTCGTGACGTAATGAAGATGGGTCACTAGGCAACAACTTTCCGATGCTCGCTTGTTCTTGATGATTAATTTTAATTTCTGTTACTATTTTTACTTCATTCAGTAGTCATAACAAGTGAAGAAGATGATTCTATGAGCCCTGAATTCGTAAGGAAACACATTTAGACAAAGATAAGTGTATATATGTTTGTGTGTTTTTATTAAAATATTTAAGAAAAAATTCTCATTTTAAAGCACTCCTATTAACAAAATGCTGTATCGCCTTGCTTGTATTGCAATATTAAGGTACGTATTTTCCTGACATTTTAAATCTTCTGGGAATAAGTCTTCTTTGTTCTGAAAGTATCAAAGGGCTACCGGGATGAAGCTGGAGGAAATACGTATTCATTGTGAAATACGTATTCATTGAATTTTTATTTGTCGTTTCTTCTTCATATGCGTTAATGTTTTCAGAATTAATAGTACAGTGAACTACAAAAAGGATTCAGAATTAGTAGTACAGTGCGCTACAAAGATTATTCAGAATTACTAGTACAGTTGACTGCAAAAGGTATTCAGAATTAGTAGTACAGTTCGCTACAAAAGGTATTAAGAATTAGTAGTACAGTACACTACTAAAAGTATTAAGAATTAGTAGTACAGTACACTACAAAAAGGATTATGAATTAGTAGTACAGTACACTACAAAAAGTATTCTCAATTATTAGTACAGTGCATTACAACAATTATTCAGAATTGTTAGTACAGTGCGCTGCAACGAGTAGTTGCAATTAGTAGTAAAGTGCACTACAAAAAGTATTCAGAATGAGTAGTACAGTGAGGTACAAAAAGTATTCCGAATGAGTAGTACAGTGAGGTACAAAAAGTATTCAGAATGAGTAGTACAGTGAGGTACAAAAGGTACTCAGAATAAGTGGTACAGTGTACTACAAAAATGATCAGAAATAGAGGTACAGTCCACTACAAAAGTTATTCAAAATTACTAGACGGTGCACAAAAATAAGTATTCTAAAGGTTTCAGAAGTAGATATTGTGCAGTTTTCATATACATAATATGTTAGAAGGTACGCTAATTTTTTTTTTATTTTTTTTTTTTAAGCTTTATTAAAACAAATAACAAGGAGCATCGCTTCTCATATGGAAGCGGGGTTAGGTGAGGGAGAGTTCAGGTATGGTTGGGCAGATACCGCAATAAAGCACTCTGGTAATTGTCGTAGGTTATGCAGCAGCATCTATCATGCTGCTTGGCGTAAAGTACGAGGCCAGGATGGCAGGCATGGCTTGCGCCCTGGAAGCCAAACTGGGAATTCTGTGGCGGAGGTGTTTAACGGTATTTTCTGGAGGGTCCGGGCCGAGAGGGCGTTCCGGTACCGGTATTATGTCGAGTTGCGGAGTCATTTGGTCGGGTTTGGAGTTCAGTGAATATCAGGTCAAGAGATTCGTCGAGCATCTTGTGGTATTCTTCCACGCGATGCATTTTGTTGTCGCAGGCGGCGGTAAGTTGTAGGTGATGGTCAAGTCTTGTGCCGATGTTGTTAATTCCGTCCTGTGTAGTGTGTAGTGATTCAATTGTCTGCTTAAAGGAGCCTTCTATTGCTGTGAGATTGGGAACTATTGCTGCAAGATGTTTCTGTGAGTCGCGGTGGTTCTTGGCAAGGGCAGTCGTGATGGTGTCTTGAAGCGTTGCAAGTGTTGGTGTAATGTTGCTGACCTCGGTGTGCAGGCTTTGTAGGCTATCGGTGAGGGCGGATGCGGCGGTCGAGGTCTCAAGCGAAGTGAGGCGCCTGCTGATGTTCTGCACCTCTTCTTGAAGACCCTGTAGAATGGTCCTCAAGTCCTCGCCGGGTGCGGCAGCGGCGGCAGTTGGTGGTGCAGGTGTTTGTTGTGTCACTGGAGGCATCTGTGTGGTGAGTCGGCGAGGGTAGAGAGGGCACTGCGCCTGGCCTGTGAAGTGGCCTAAGCCATCGCAGGTGGCGCAGTACCGGCGTCGGTAACGGAGGTCGTGACTGGTGCACTGCGATGTCAAGCCCGGCGCTCCGCAGTAGTGGCACCTGGGAGGTGCAGCGCAGGAGGTGGCGACGTGGCCGTAGCCACAGCAACGGCGACACGGAGTGTATCTTTGCGCTCTACTTGCCTCGATTTTGCGACACCGCCCTAATAAGGGCAGGCCCGTCCTCAAGGCAGCTTCGTGGTCGGCGGCGTCGGCGAACTGGAGACGGACCAGGTTAGAAGGTCCATGGCGGGTGAAGATCCTAGTGGCCCTGAGCGTGGAAGGCCAGCGTAGTTGTGCGGCGGCGAGGATGAAGCGTGTGGGCAGGTCCCGTGGCGCCCCACGGATGACTGCCGTGCATGCGGTGACTGCGGAGGCTGCGGTGGGCTCCCTGGGTGGGAGTCGGACTGGCTCAGCGGCTGGAGGAGTGTTGAGGGCTTCGGCGTATGTGGCCCGCATAGGTGAGCATGGTGCAGCGGTGCGTGGAGAGAGCTCGCTGGGCTGAGCTGCTACCACAGGAGCGGCAGCTGCTGCGTGCTCTGACGGGTCTGGCAGGACGGGCCGAGTGGCTTCGTTTGCCGGACGTGGCTGCTGCGGGCTGGGCTGTCGGGTGGCGGCTGGAGCTGGCTCGGCGCTAGCCCAGAACTTGCCCCTGGGCTCAGCGGGCTGCCCCCTCTCTGCTGCCTGAACTGGGCGAGCAGTGGGAGACTGCGCCCGAGAGCTAGCAGGGGAAGTGCTGGCAGAAGAGGGCTGCGGTGGCTGCTTCTTAGCTCCCCGGCTGGGTTGCTTCTGCTCGGCGATTCCCTTCTTCTTTCCGGCGTTCTTCTTCCTCATGGTGAGCTCCTTCCCCGGTGTCGAGTTGAGGTACGCTAATAGTCACCAAGCCGGAAGTGCAAGCTCCATTGTTACCTCGCGGAAAATTATTTTAGACAGTTCGAACTCCGGAAATTCTACTTCCAGATTATTCCCTCCGCGAACGGCAGATGGTGCCCAGCCCAACAGATGGGTTAGCCGAAGACAACTAAGAGCTGTTCTGAGTTCAGAGTACTGCTTGGGTCTGCAAGCAGTGCAGTATGATCCAGCTCCATGGTGGTGAGTCCGAAGGCAGTGTGTGGAGTGTATAGGTGCAGTGAGAGTTGTGCTAGTGTCGACAAGCAGAACAGCGTAAAAGAGAACCGTTGTGTGTAAGCAGTTTTCCGGCTTAGAGTTAATGAGGATGGGTCAAAAAGCAATAACTCCTACTTTTTTTTCTCTTTTAATTGCAAAGAAAACTGAATCCAATTTACATAGCTTGAAAACTACAACATTGACGATTAATTTGTCACTATTCAATATAATCCTTTTCCACAGTTTTGGTCCACCTTTTAACTAGGGCATGTATTCCAGTGTGGTAAAACACACGGTCTTGCTTCCTAAGCCATTGACGCACGGACGTTTTCACAGCCTCCTCATCTTCAAAATGAATCCCACGATGAGCTTCCTTTAGTGGGCCGAACAGATGGAAGTCTGATGGTGCCAGGTTAGGGCTGTAAGACTTGCCATCCCAATTTCTCAATTTCTGCAGTGGTGTAACGGCTGGTGTGTGGTCTTGCATTGTCATGCAAAAGAAGAACATCCGCCATAGTTTTTGTTGGGCGAACTCGCCGAAGACGTGCTTTCCGCTTTTGAGAGTTCTGACGTATTGTACAGAATCTATTGTGCATCCCTGCTCCAAAATATCAATCATAAGCACGCCCTCTGCATCCCAAAACACTGTCGCAATAACTTTCACTGCCGACCGCTGAGTTTTGAATTTTTTTTTCTTCGGTGACGTTGTGTGATGCCATTCCATTGACTGCCGCTTTGATTCAGGTTCAAAATATGAACCCACGTTTCGTCTCCAGTAACAAGTTTTTCCAAAAATTCCTCTTCCTCCAAATTGAAGCGCTACAAATGTACGGAGGCAATTGTTTTCCTTGTTTCTTTGTTTTGGGCGGTTAACATTCTTGGTACCCAACATGAACAAACTTTTGAGTAACGCAATTGTTGAATAATCGTCATCACACTGCCTTTACTGAGGGAGATAATGCAACACAATTCACCTGTTGTTCCCCGACGATCACCACGAATGATGACATCGACTCGCTGAATGTTGCATGGAGTCACTGCCGCTTCGCTTTTCATCTGTCAATGGTGTTTGCCCTTCAGCTTCGTTACAGCGACGAACCCATCGTCTAACAGTGCTGACATCCACCGTTGCATCACCATACACATTTTTTAGCCTTTCGTGAATGCGAATTGGCGTTTCACCTTCCGCAGTCAAAAATTCAATAACAGAACGCTGCCTAATACGAATGTGGAAGTCAGCCATTTTGTAAGAGGATGCAGTGCTGCCACCTGTTGACTTAGGAAGTTACTACTGCAGGGCATTGGAGAAGAACGTTTCAGGAACTGCAACAAACTCAAAGTTTTCACATAACTTACTTATTTAAGGGGGAAAAAGTAGGAGGCTTTACATTTTTACCCACCCACGTAATTTTAAATGGGAAATAGCTCCGATTCGAAATTTCTCTTCCGTTTTTCCAGGTTTCCGTTATATGAACGTTTTGATGTAGTAATAAAAGTAAAACAAAAGAAAGACAGAAAGAAGGGGAAACAAAAAGAAAAGAAATGCATGTCAGCTACGTAACGCCTTTGCAGGATGTTTTTATTTAACAAGTTCAGTGGTTCAGCTTTGTAATGTATAAGAGTTTTAAGTATTTCATTCTTTAAGGGTCTGAAGTAATAATTTTGAAAGGTACCCAAAGAAACCCCAGGCAAGTTCAAGCAAACCCAGTTATTGACGATCTCGGCGGTTGGTGTGCAGTATTACTTAAACTGCGGACCAAAGTTTGAAGTTGATGAAGTGGAAATGACAGCTGACAATTACAACAATTACCACCGGCGCCAGACCAACAAGAAACATGCCACGGTAATGACGTATCACAGCACGCTAATGTACCTGCAGCAGTATTACCGCCGTCAGGTGGCAGCACGTGTCATAGGTTTCACATTAAACTGACATTTACACCACGTTCAGGATGATTTACCTGCAGAACATCTTTTTTCTGTGGTTTGTCTTTACCCTGACAGATATTCTGGTAACTGCACGCTCTATGTATCCTATACTCATTTGAACATTATTTCATTCATCGTCCGATATGACTTAACGTTGGAGGCTTTCTCTTATCCTGAAAGATGAATGTCTGGTAACTCTAAGCTCTATGTACCCTGTACTCATTTGAACATCATTTCATTCATCGTCTGATATGACTTAACGTTGGAGGTTTCCTCTTATCCTGAAAGATGAATGTCTGGTAAATCTAAGCTCTATGTACCCTGTACTCATTTGAAAATCATTTCATTTATCGTCTGATATGACAACATTGGAGGTTTTCTGTTATCCTGAAAGATGAATGTCTGGTAACTCTAAGCTCTATGTACCCTGTACGCATTTGAACATCATTTCATTCATCGTCCGATATGACTTAACGTTGGAGGTTTTCTCTTATCCTGAAAGATGAATGTCTGGTAAATCTAAGCTCTATGTACCCTGTACTCATTTGAAAATCATTTCATTTATCGTCTGATATGACAACATTGGAGGTTTTCTGTTATCCTGAAAGATGAATGTCTGGTAACTCTAAGCTCTATGTACCCTGTACGCATTTGAACATCATTTCATTCATCCGATATCACTCAACGTTGGAGGTTTTCTCTTATCCTGAAAGATGAATGTCTGGTAACTCTAAGCTCTATGTACCCTGTACTCATTTGAACATCATTTCATTCATCCTCCGATATCACTCAACGTTGGAGGTTTTCTCTTATCCTGAAAGATGAATGTCTGGTAATTCTAAGCTCTATGTACCCTGTACTCATTTAAACATCATTTCATTTATCGTCTGATATGACTTAACGTTGGAGGTTTTATCTTATGCTGAAAGACGAATGTCTGGTAACTCTAAGCTCTATGTACCCTGTACTCATTTGAAGATCACTTCATTCATGTCCGATATGACTTAACGTTGGAGGTTTTATTTTATCCTGAAAGATGAATGTCTGGTAACTCTAAGCTCTATGTACCCTGTACTCATATTAACATCATTTCATTTATCGTATGATATGACAACGTTGGAGGTTTTCTGTTATCCTGAAAGATGAATGTCTGGTAAATCTAAGCTCTATGTACCCTGTACTCATTTGAACATCAGTTCATTCATCGTCAGATATGACTTAACGTTGGAGACTTTCCCTTGACCTGAGAGGTGAAGGATTAGTGGACTTTCTTAATTTTTTACTATTGTTTCAGTCTCTTCTATCCCCTTTACACTCATAAAGAAGCCTGTAGACGACAATACTTTTGCAAAATGTACCCCAATTGTATAAAAGAATACATTTCTGCAATAATACTTTCCAAAAGGAGACGTTCCTTAATTTACATTACTTTTGCATCAACACAAATGTGAGGACTGTGCTCAAATTCCCCATATTTCAAACAGTAAATTACTTCTCTGCAACACCTTAACAGGTAGGACGGCTGTTTTATAGATCGCCTTTGTTTTGCACGTTGCGTGTAAAACGTGCCAATAGCGTGCAAGTGCAGAGTTGGGAAATTCCGTCTAATGTACTTAACAAGCTATCTGCACATATTCCCACCGGCATTTGTTTTCAAGTGAGTAAACAGAGTAAACAACACGCCCCGAGCTCCTTATACCCTTATCACATGTTTCTACCAACTTAACTTACGAAAAGCACGTAAATTGGACCACTTTGATATTTGTTTGTTATATTCACATTCATATTTATAACACTGATGTTTATTTCTATCTTTGATCTAGGAAATCTTCTAAAGTGCGCGCAACATGGCCTTTGTTGACGTTGGTATCATCCTGTGTTTAATTCTTAGAACTATGTTGATTTTAACTTCAATAGTGTCATTCGAAACATGAGCGTCTATAGCTGAGGTAGTATATTATAAAAGTAAGATTATAGTGGCGCCCAACATAGGGTTACTCTTGTATAAGTCATAATAACAGCTATGAGCGTTTGAAGCTTGGACCATTGAATTTCCAGAATCGAGTAGTAAACTGGTGGCACTTATATGTGATATATAACATGATGGTGGCGACCAGCAGTGAGCCAGCATATTAACTATATAATATCGCTATGTATAATTGAATTTTGTACAAATTTTCCTGAATATTCCTTTATCCTTTAAAGATGAATTTCAGATACATAATTTTGTGTACCTCGGGCTCATTTGACGACATTTTGGGCTCATTTCAGCTCATTTTGGTATGATTGGAGTATCACTATGTTATGTGCAAAACAGTCGAGCAATTGAAGGGGTAGTGCCAGACGAAAAAATTAAATGTCATAGCCGACATTTGAACTACGGATCTTCTGGTCTCCGTACAGTCGCTCTAACCATTTAGCTACCATGGCCAACGTGCCGACATGACATTAAATTCTCCAAGTGACTCGTGTTTTTCCCGGTAAACCACTAGGAGTTCACATAAACACATGAGACAACTACCTTAATGACGACTTACTATGCTCTAAGTACTTTAAGGCCCGGGCTTTATAGTTCGGACCACTATTAGGTACAACTGACTCGTGTTTTTCCCGGTAAACCACTAGGAGTTCCCATAAACACATGAGACAACCACCTTAATGACGACTTACTATGCTGTAAGTACTTTAAGGCCCGGGCTTTATAGTTCGGACCACTATTAGGTACAACTGACTCGTGTTTCTCCCGGTAAACCACTAGGAGTTCTCATAAACACATGAGACAACTACCTTAATGACGACTTACTATGCTGTAAGTACTTTAAGGCCCGGGCTTTATAGTTCGGACCACTATTAGGTACAACTGACTCGTGTTTCTCCCGGTAAACCACTAGGAGTTCTCATAAACACATGAGACAACTACCTTAATGACGACTTACTATGCTGTAAGTACTTTAAGGTCCGGGCTTTATAGTTCGGACCACTATTAGGTACAACTGACTCGTGTTTTTTTTCCGGAAAACCACTAGGAGTTCTCATAAACACATGGGACAACTACCTTAATGATGACTTACTATGTTGTAAGTACTTTAAGGCCCGGGCTTTATAGTTCGAACTACTATAGGGTACAATTAATGGAAATTAGTTGTTCTTTTTGACTAGTCGTGAGTAGGACGCAATAGGAAACGATAGAGCCAGACTGAAAATTTCAATGCCATAGGCAGGTACCTACTAAGTAAGTCGCCTTTAAAGTAGTTGTCTCATGTGTTTATGAGAACTTCTAGTAGTTTACCGAGAAAAACACGAATCAGTTGGAGAATTTAATGTCATTTTGCCACATCGGCCATAGTAGCTCTAGGTCTAGAGCGGTTGGACGGAGACCAGAAGATCCGTGGTTCAAATCCCGGCTATGGGATTGCATTCTTCAGTCTGACTCTACCCTTTCACAGTGCGTCCTACACACCTCTAGTGTGAAAGAACAATTAATTTCCTGACGAGCAAATGTTGATAAAAATACTCATATTGGTAAAGTATAATGCCTTCGTGACGAAAAGACCACGTCGTGGCTCAGTGGTTAGACCGCTTGGCTCTCACCAAGGAGGCCCGGGTTCGACCCCAGGCGACCTCAAAGTGAGTTTTGTGGTGTACAACACGGCGTTGTGGTGGGTTTTCTCTGGGACCTCCGGTTTCCCCCGCCATTTCATTGCACCGGTGCTCCATCTTCATTTCATGTATCATCAGTGTCACCGCCTGCGGTGCCGTATGTAGTAAAAGCGGGCGTTAAACACTACACATTTCATTTTCGTGACCAAATTTTGTGAGTAGAATGTCAAAAAATGAATAAATGAGACTCGAGGTGAGAAATCAAGCCAGAAATCATATTGGTTGTCTAAGGTTAACAGTATATTTCTGTTTTCGCCCTTTAAACAAAACATATGACAGTAAAATACCTTAAAGGAAGCAGTTTGTATTACGAACAGTAACCAATGAGAGGTAAACTGTGTAAGTAAGTTATATGTAAGTGGTTTTAAACTGGCGCCCAGCACGGGGCCACCGTATCACAAATATTTGACGCTGAACACACATATTTGATATTATGTTGCAATCCTGGAGGATGAAACGAAACACGAACGAGGTAATTTTCTCCCGTACTTACAACACCAGTCACGTATGGCAAGTGTTTTCCTCCCCGCTGCAGTCCGACCATCTTGGCGCATTATTTAGGTGCAACTGCAGTAAAGATACATCCAGGAAAACGATTACGACCAGCAACATCAAGCTGGGATTAGATAAAGTGCGATTACGTATTTATTTTTGAATGCGGTAGTGAATAGCTGCATCGGATAGCTTCCGTTACAGCCATGAGTGAACGTTTTTATAGAATGAAACAGAAATTTCTTTGTCAAGTAATGAAAATAACAGAGGCAGAGGATAGCAATGTATTTGTTTTAAATTTTTATACTTTTACCTTATACCCTCGCAAGAAAACACCGAATAGGTAATAGCCAAATGTAGAACATTTAAATTAGCACTGTCTGTTAACAGGAAACAAAGAAATTCCTGGACTGCTATATGTGGATGGCTTAATGGTCGGATCTATAACAGTAGTAGGATTGCAGAACGCAATAAATGAAATCCAGAAATTCTGTGAAGAGTGGGGAATAAAAATAAACATAAGGCGAAGGTTATGCTCTTTAAAAAGAGAGTTAAGCGTAAAGTATGAAAAGTGGGTACAAAATGGCAAAGGGGTAGTAGTGGTCAATGGATTTGAATACTTAATAGTAAGGCTGAATAACAATGGAAAGTGGGGAGCACAGATGAGAAAAATTGAAGCAAAAGGAAGGGCGGTAATGAATGGAAATGACAACCAAGTGGTTAAAAAGAATGTATGAAGCACTAGTTGAATCCAAAATGTTGTATGTAGTGGAGATCTGGCGGACACAGAGGTAAACAAAACGGTAGACCAAAACTACAGAAGGTTTTGTAAAGAGCTACTAGACTTACTCACATCAGCACCTAGGGAAGTAGCTTTAGTAGAATTAGGAAAGAAAAGAAGAAATGGAACAATAATGGAAATAATAACAAAATTTTGGTATAAGTGTTTGGCCAGAGAAGAAGGAAATGATGAAATTATGCATGAGACAGCAAAAGTGATTAGTGAACTCAAATAGTTGGTGGACTGAGATAGGAGGCGTTATGGAAAAAATAGGAATGGGAGATATATGGAGATTAGAGGAAAGGAAAACGTGCGATGTGGGTAAATTGGTAAAATGCAGAATAGAAGATATAGAAAGACAGAAAATATGGGGAAGTCTAGAAATTGTGAATCATTACAATTTTACAATCTAATAAAACTAAACTGGGGACGAGAAACATGTGTAGATTACTGCAATAGGCAAGAGAAAGAAGGGTTAGCTTGGATGAGAACAGGAATAATATTTCTAAGAGGGATAAGAGGTAAGGCAAGGGGAATTGTGATTTGTGTGGGGGAAAAGTAAGCATAGAACACTATGTAACAGAATGCGAGGAGGTCGTAAAATGGCGAAAAAAGGTTCGGAAAGAAAAAAGGGAGAAAGTAGAGAAGAGGATAGTAGATATGAAAATGTTAACGGGCAGTGAGGTAAAGAAGGTAACAAGTATTGGTGAGTTCTTACAGAAAGTAAATGAAAAATGGGCCAGAAATGTAAAGAATATAAGAAAGGAAGATGAGGGGGAGGAATGGGACTAATTAAGTAACAATGAGGTATGGAGGTTAAGAACTACCTGACAGAGCAGAAGACCAGGGTGTCATGTAAGTCAAGATAGCAATAAGGCAAAGACAAATAAATGTAAAGAATATAAGAAAGGAAGATGAGGGGGAAGAAAGGGACTAATTAAGTAACAAGGAGACATGGAGGATAAGAGCTACCTGACAAAGCAGAACACCAGGGTGTCATGTAAGCCAAGGTAGCAGCAAGGTAAAGACAAATAAATGTAGCCTAAAGTTGTAAATTGTAAAATCATGGAATATGCACAATAAAATATATCAATATGTATGTATTTATTAACTGCAATTGGGTACTACCCGGTGGCAGAGTTAAGAATACAGATCAAATTACAAATACCAGATTTACACCAATAACACAATAAACAATACAAACATGATATTATTTTAACATTAGTCACTTAAAACATTTCTAATTACTTCTCTATTTACATATTATATACCATTATAATTTAAAAGTTAAACTATAAACCATCTAGATTTTTTCTAAATTCCTTTAGCGACAGGGGACAGCCCTGAATGACTGCTACAGGAAATTCATTCCATTCTTCAATGGTTCTATTAACAAAAGAAAATTTTCCTACGTCGGTTCTGTATCTTCTACCCTTAATTTTATACCTATGATCGTTTCGTCCATAATAATCCGGATTATCTAACCTTACACTAACGTCCACCCATGCCTTTACACCAGCATTAGCTTTGAATAATGCTACCAACCTATGTTTTTTACGCCTAATTCTTAATTCCTCCCATTTAGTCTCATCTCCTTTTATAAACCCAAAATACTTGCCTCTTTTTATGAATTTTATTGCCCTCTTCTGTATTTTTTCTAATGGATCGATTTGGTTAGCTCTATACGGGTCCCAGCATGCTACTCCATATTCCATAACCGGCCGCACTAAGGCCTTGTAGGCAATTTCCCTGGACCTAGAGCTCCCCTTTTTCAATATTCTCATTACGAAATGTAATGCCTTCCACGCATTCCTAGATGTGGAATTTACTTGTTCGTCCCATCCAGCATTACTTGCCAGGTACACTCCCAAGTATTTGCAGCTGTCCACCTGTGGAATTTGCACCCCTCCCATGTGATAGTTAACAATAATTTTTCCCTTAATTCTACTAAAAACAATGGACTTACTTTTCTTGGCATTAATTGACATTTTTTTAGCCGCAGCCCAATTACAGATTTCATTTAAATCATCCATAAGTGCGGTTTCATGCACTGTATTCCGAATTTTAATATAAATGATACAATCGTCTGCAAACAACCTTATCTGGCAGTTAATATTAACAGCAATGTCATTAACAAAAACGAGAAACAGTAAAGGACCTAGTACTGAGCCTTGCGGCACACCCGAACTTAAAGTTCCACTATCGGACAGCTCTTTACCTACTTTAACTTTTTGCGTTCTCCCTTTCAAAAAATGTTTAACCCATAATACTACGCGTTTATCAATTCCTGTATTAGCTAGCTTACAAATAAGTAAACTATGTGGCACTACATCAAAAGCTTTAGAAAAGTCAATTACCACTGCATCAGTTCTTCCCCCTGCATCTACCACATCTGCCAAATCTTGAAATAATGAAGTAATTTGACTTTCGCACGAATACCCAGGTGTAAATCCATGTTGCGCTTTCCATATCAATGAAAGAAAAAAAAAAACTAAAAGAATACATTTGAGAATATAATTTTAAAAATATAATCTATGCAAGTGATAAGTCTTGAATTGGCAGGTATTTCTGGAAAATCTTTGTTTCCCATTTTTATAAAAGGCTGAACTTATATACCAAATGTCCTTATTTGAGGGAAATGCAACTAAACTAAGTAACAGCGAATATTTCAGAGATGGTTTGCAACACAAAATGAAATAAAGAAAAAAATTATAAAGCTTAGAAGAATTAAAATTTTTAGCCATAACAATACCTACTTAATCTGGACAATACTATTCTGTCTGTTTTTTCATAGTTTGCCAATTAAACTGAGTGGCAAAAGTTACGAAAAGCTCCAAAGTTAAGTCATATCGGACGATGAATGAAATGATGTTCAAATGAGTACAGTGTACATAGAGCTTAGAGTTATCAGACATTTATCTTTCAGGATAAGAGAAAACCTCCAACGTTAAGTCATATCGGACGATCAATGAAATGATGTTCAAATGAGTAGAGGATACATAGAGCTTAGAGTTACCAGACATTCATCTTTCAGGATAAGAGAAAACTTCCAACGTTAAGTCATATCGGACGATGAATGAAATGATGTTCAAATGAGTACAGGGTACACAGAGCTTAGAGTTATCAGACATTCATCCTTCAGTATAAAGGAAAACCTCCAACGTTAAGTCATATCCGACGATAACTGAAATGATGTTCAAATGAGGACAGTGTACATAGAGGTTAGAGTTATCAGACATTTATCTTTCAGGATAAGAGAAAACCTCCAACGTTAAGTCATATCAGACGATGAATGAAATGATGTTCAAATCAGTTCAGGGTACATAGAGCTTAGTATTACCAGACATTTATCTTTCAGGATAAAGGAAAACCTCCAACGTTAAGTCATATCCGACGATAACTGAAATGATGTTCAAATGAGTACAGTGTACATAGAGGTTAGAGTTATCAGACATTTATCTTTCAGGATAAAGGAAAACCTCCAACGTTACGTCATATCAGACGACGAATGAAATGATGTTCAAATGAGTACAGGGTACATAGAGCTTAGAGTTACCAGACATTTATCTTTCAGGATAAAGGAAAACCTCCAACGTTAAGTCATATCGGACGATGAATGAAATGATGTTCAAATGAGTACAGGGTACATAGAGCTTATAGTTAGCAGACATTCATCTTTCAGAATAAGAGAAAACCTCCAACGTTAAGTCATATCAGACGATGAATGAAATGATGTTCAAATGAGTACAGGGTACATAGAGCTTAGAGTTACCAGACATTCATCTTTCAGGATAAGAGAATACCTCTAACGTTAAGTCATATCGGACGATGAATGAAATGATGTTCAAATGAGTACAGGGTACGTAGATCTTGGAGTTACCGTTGTGGATAGGAGAAGGCACAGGAAAAGTACGAATCACCCTGACAGAGATTAGAATATTGGTCATCCAGAGTACAGTCTGTCTCTGTGCTACAGAGGCGGGCTTTTGGATATTTGTGAAATCTGTTATTTGTCTTTCAAATATATTGAATAGGGCTACTGTCGCCTAGCGACAAGGCCTCGGTGGACACTTTCAGATATCAACAAATGAAGAGAGAATGCTAGTTTTCTAGATGATGAAGGAAAATAATTTTGTAGTGTTTCTTGTTGGCACTTTGTATAATATAAGATTTAGAGTAATATAATTTTTCAATTTAAATATAGGTTGCTTACCCGTTATTTGATGTAGGGAAGCACTGAACAATTTCTGTAGAATTTTCGGTAAATTCCCAAAATGTGTGCCCTGTAGCTTGTTGATACAGATCTCACGTCCTGAAGCGTAATTTATTTACGTCTGTATGAAGTGAAAGCTTCACTTTTGATCACCAGGACCGCGAATTTCAACCAACATGAAAGAAACAAGAAAGAAGCGATATTAAAGTAAATATTTTGTTTTGGGACGCGGCTGTTCCTTGTGTTTGCCCAACAGATGGCGGTATACAATTTCCCTAATCACATTTGTAACAGAGGAACCGAATATATCGATATGTATATTTATATAAATGATTAAACTGGTAGGTAGTGACCACCAGGAGTAGATTAAACCATCTGTGATGGAAGCCCATGGGCTGTTTGCCGCCCCTCCCCCCGACCCAAGCACGGAATTCAGTTAAAGCCCAGCGTTGGTGGTGGGCCTGAATATTGAAAATGGACCTGCTGGCAATCGATAAGAACAACAGCATACGCATGGCTCACTCCGATACTACTGCCATTCCATCAGGCTTTGGAAACCCTTTATTTAACAAATAACTAGCTAGCAATTGTCTTCTCTAACTTGCAATGATACCAAACCTTCAGGGTACAGGGGGCCGTGTTGAAATCAGAACTCCAATGTTCCCCTACCCTTACGTTTGTTAATAATCACTTTTATAACTAATTTACGGAAATTAAGCTGCGTTAAGAGCTACAAAATCAATATAACTCTCTTTTATGTGAAACTTCATTGCTGTAGGTTAAATAGCTCCAAACAAAATTTTGAATTTGAAGGAATTATCTAAATCTCTAGAAATTTTTCACCAAATTTGAAGACATTGCAGGTTCCATATAAATCAAAACCATTTTAACAACTAAGACGGTGTAGGTCACAGAACATCTGAATGGAGAGGAAAAGCAGCAATATTCCTGCTTGTAGTGTGAAGGGCTGTGACAACACATCTGTACAATAGAAAGAGTACTGAAGAGTAGCCTTAGTTCTTTGAGTCATTATTCTGTCTTATTTTAATGAAAATTATTATTTGGAGCTTCCCTGCCTTTGAAAATCACATCTCACTACTGGACCTACGTGTGGCTGTACAATAGAAAGAATACTAAAGAGAAGCCTTAGTTCTTTGAGTCATTCTCTCTTATTTTAATGAAAATTATTATTTGGAGCTTCCCACACCCTGAAAGTCACGCCTCACTACTGGACCTACGTGTGACTACAATAGAAAGAGTACTGAAGAGTAGCCTTAGTGCTTTGAGTCATTATTCTCTCTTATTTTAATGAGATTTATTATTTGGAGCTTGCCTCGCTTTGAAAGTCACGCTCGCTACTAAACCTACGTGTGACTGTACAATAGAAAGAGTACTAAGGAGTAGCCTTAGTTCTTTGAGTCATTATTCTCTCTTATGTTAATGAAAGTTATTATTTGGAGCTTGCCTCGCTCTGAAAGTCACACCTCGCTACTGGACCTACGTGTGACTGTACAATAGAAAGAGTACTGAAGAGTAGCCTTAGTGCTTTGAGTCATTGTTCTCTCATTCTTTAATGAAAATTATTATTCGGAGCTTTCCTCGCTTTGAAAGTCACACCTCGTCACTGGGCCTTCGTGTGACTGTATAATAGAAAGAGTAATAAAGAGTAGCCTTAGTTCTTTGAGTCATTATTCTCTCTTATTTTAATGAAAATTATTATTTGGAGTTTTCCTCGTTTTGAAAGTCACGCCTCGCTACTGGACCTACGTGTGACTGTACAATAGAAAGATCACTGAAGAGTAGCCTTAGTTCTTTGAGCCATTATTCTCTCTTATTTTAGTGACAATTGTTATTTGGAGCTTCCCTCGCTTTGAAAGTCACGCCACGCTACTTGACCTACGTGTGACTGTACAATAGAAAGAGTACTGAAGAGTAGCCTTAGTTCTTTGAGTAATTATTCTCTCTTATTGTAATAAAAATTATTACTGGGAACTTCCCTCGCTTTGAAAGTCACATCAGTAGTGAAAAGAAAGGTTTTTTATATACCAAATTTAAAAGATCCAAGATCATGTAGGTATATTCATTAAACAGCTGTAGGAAATTTTAAATGGAACACAATGCCTCCTTTACCTCCTTTGATTAAGTGGTAGAGAAGGGAGAAAAAATACCGCCAAAAGTTGAAGGTATGCACGTGCTCCCTCTACGGTCAAGTGACGTATAATAGGACCACATTCATCACATGACGTCACAAGAAAGTTGTCGACCCTTTCTTCTGGACAGCTGCGGTCAGTACTACTTGAGAAAGTTTCACCTCGCTTTGCTGATATTCTGTAGATCAATTGGCGATTCCGACAGCTAACTAACTCTCCTAACAAAAAGGACGGACGAACTTCAACAGAAAACAAAAGCAAATCACAACACGTTAACCTGCTACACCGGGACATTCATTCAAGCTTCGCATTTGCTTTAACATCGGCCTTTTATATTTAATTATACTTTTACTTTTTTCAGCTAAAAACTGCAAATATTACAATAGCTAATAGTGTAACATGAAAAAGAAAATTTAAATGGTTGATTAGAGCAGATATATAAAACAAAATACATTAAATTACAGGCTTCTACATAAAGTGCTATTGTAGTCAACTATGCTACCTCTACAGTGCGATAGTCAATTATTCAAAAGTAAATTAAAAGCTTTGTAATTTTTAAAGAATATTGTCAACTGGTACCAGTATATAGCGCTCACAGTGTGCCGGAATATCAGCCCCCAGGGGTTCTTTACATGTCAATAAATCTCTTGAAATGGGACTGCTAAATTTTTTGATAGCATGCACTATTTCCCCTGTTTACTCCAGTGGTATAGAAATTACAGTAAAACTTTGTTAACCCAGACATCCGAATGACAAGGTCCAAATTGGAAGAGAAGCTACGATCAATTCATGGTAAGTGTTGTGGCCTGACAAAGCATGATTGAAGAACAAGAAGAAAACATAAGTGTGGAAGAAGATTTTATAGACATTTTTAAAAATATCAATGGCCGTTCCGGTGTTGATGAAGAAGACATTGACAATGACGGAGGTTATAAACCAATTGCAAACGAAGGCATTATTGCATCTTGTAGTGTTACTGAAAATAAAGGGCATTGAGATTTCGACAGTGTTGATGAACCAGCTGTGGTTATGGCCCACACACAAGCAATAACAAAACATAGAGAAATTGATGTTTTATTTCGAGAGTCAAGACAAATGAACGTCTAATGTTAAAGCGGATGTGAGATAAGCGATACACTAAACTCAGAAAACAGAAGATCGCTGCTGTTATGACCCACACACAAGCAATAACAAAACATAGAGAAATTGATGTTTTACTTCGAGAGTCAAGAAAAATGAGCGCCTAATGTTAAAGCGGAGGTGAGCTAAGCGATACACTAAACTGAGACAACAGAAGCTCGCTGCTGTTATGACCCACACACAAGCAGTAACAAACATAGAGAAATTGATGTTTTATTTCGAGAGTCAAGACAAATGAACGTCTAATGTTAAAGCGGATGTGAGATAAGCGATACACTAAACTGAGACAGCAGAAGCTCGCTGCTGTTATGACCCACACACAAGCAGTAACAAACATAGAGAAATTGATGTTTTATGTCGAGAGTCAAGACAAATTAACGTATAATGTTAAAGCGGATGTGAGATAAGTGATACACTAAACTGAGACAGCAGAAGCTCGCTGCTGTTATGACCCACACACAAGCAGTAACAAACATAGAGAAATTGATGTTTTATTTCGAGAGTCAAGACAAATGAATGTCTAATGTTAAAGCGGATGTGAGATAAGTGATACACTAAACTGAGACAGCAGAAGCTCGCTGCTGTTATGACCCACACACAAGCAGTAACAAACATAGAGAAATTGACGTTTTATGTCGAGAGTCAAGACAAATTAACGTATAATGTTAAAGCGGATGTGAGATAAGTGATACACTAAACTGAGACAGCAGAAGCTCGCTGCTGTTATGACCCACACACAAGCAGTAACAAACATAGAGAAATTGATGTTTTATTTCGAGAGTCAAGACAAATGAATGTCTAATGTTAAAGCGGATGTGAGATAAGTGATACACTAAACTGAGACAGCAGAAGCTCGCTGCTGTTATGACCCACACACAAGCAGTAACAAACATAGAGAAATTGATGTTTTATTTCGAGAGTCAAGACAAATGAACGTCTAATGTTAAAGCGGATGTGAGATAAGCGATACACTAAACTGAGACAACAGAAGCTCGCTGCTGTTATGACCCACACACAAGCAGTAACAAACATAGAGAAATTGATGTTTTATGTCGAGAGTCAAGACAAATTAACGTATAATGTTAAAGCGGATGTGAGATAAGTGATACACTAAACTGAGACAGCAGAAGCTCGCTGCTGTTATGACCCACACACAAGCAGTAACAAACATAGAGAAATTGATGTTTTATTTCGAGAGTCAAGACAAATGAATGTCTAATGTTAAAGCGGATGTGAGATAAGTGATACACTAAACTGAGACAGCAGAAGCTCGCTGCTGTTATGACCCACACACAAGCAGTAACAAACATAGAGAAATTGATGTTTTATTTCGAGAGTCAAGACAAATGAACGTATAATGTTAAAGCGGATGTGAGATAAGCGATACACTAAACTCAGAAAACAGAAGATCGCTGCTGTTATGACCCACACACAAGCAATAACAAAACATAGAGAAATTGATGTTTTACTTCGAGAGTCAAGAAAAATGAGCGTCTAATGTTAAAGCGGAGGTGAGCTAAGCGATACACTAAACTGAGACAACAGAAGCTCGCTGCTGTTATGACCCACACACAAGCAGTAACAAACATAGAGAAATTGATGTTTTATGTCGAGAGTCAAGACAAATTAACGTATAATGTTAAAGCGGATGTGAGATAAGTGATACACTAAACTGAGACAGCAGAAGCTCGCTGCTGTTATGACCCACACACAAGCAGTAACAAACATAGAGAAATTGATGTTTTATTTCGAGAGTCAAGACAAATGAATGTCTAATGTTAAAGCGGATGTGAGATAAGTGATACACTAAACTGAGACAGCAGAAGCTCGCTGCTGTTATGACCCACACACAAGCAGTAACAAACATAGAGAAATTGATGTTTTATTTCGAGAGTCAAGACAAATGAACGTATAATGTTAAAGCGGATGTGAGATAAGCGATACACTAAACTCAGAAAACAGAAGATCGCTGCTGTTATGACCCACACACAAGCAATAACAAAACATAGAGAAATTGATGTTTTACTTCGAGAGTCAAGAAAAATGAGCGTCTAATGTTAAAGCGGAGGTGAGCTAAGCGATACACTAAACTGAGACAACAGAAGCTCGCTGCTGTTATGACCCACACACAAGCAGTAACAAACATAGAGAAATTGATGTTTTATGTCGAGAGTCAAGACAAATTAACGTATAATGTTAAAGCGGATGTGAGATAAGTGATACACTAAACTGAGACAGCAGAAGCTCGCTGCTGTTATGACCCACACACAAGCAGTAACAAACATAGAGAAATTGATGTTTTATTTCGAGAGTCAAGACAAATGAATGTCTAATGTTAAAGCGGATGTGAGATAAGTGATACACTAAACTGAGACAGCAGAAGCTCGCTGCTGTTATGACCCACACACAAGCAGTAACAAACATAGAGAAATTAATGTTTTATTTCGAGAGTCAAGACAAATGAATGTCTAATGTTAAAGCGGATGTGAGATAAGCGATTCACTAAACTCAGAAAACAGAAGCTCGCTGCTGTTATGACCCACACACAAGCAGTAACAGACATAGAGAAATTGATGTTTTATTTCGAGAGTCAAGACAAGTGAAAGTCTAATGTTAAAGCGGATGTGAGATAAGCGATACACTAAACTCAGAAAACAGAAGCTCGCTGCTGTTATGACCCACACACAAGCAGTAACAAACATAGAGAAACTGATGCTTTATTTCGAGGGTCAAGACAAATGAACGTCTAATGTTAAAGCGGATGTGAGATAAGCGATACACTAAACTCAGAAAACAGAAGATCGCTGATGTTATGACCCACACACAAGCAGTAACAAACATAGAGAAATTGATGTTTATTTCGAGAGTCAAGACAAATGAACGTCTAATGTTAAAGCGGATGTGAGATAAGCGATACACTAAACTGAGAGAATAGAAGCTCACTGCTGTTATGACCCACACACAAGCAGTAACAAACATAGAGAAATTGATGTTTTATTTCGAGAGTCAAGACAAATGAACGTCTAATGTTAAAGCTGATGTGAGATAAGCGATACACTAAACTGAGATAGCAGAAGCTCACTGCTGTTATGACCCACACACAAGCAGTAACAAACATAGAGAAATTGATGTTTTATTTCGAGAGTTAAGACAAATGAACGTCTAATTTTAAAGCCCATGTGAGATAAGCGATATTCTAAACTGAGACAGCAGAAGCTCGCTGCTGTTATGACCCACACACAAGCAGTAAAAAACATAGAGAATGATGTTTTATTTCGAGAATCAAGACAAATGAACGTCTAATGTTAAAGCGTATATGAGATAAGCGATACACTAAACTGAGACAGCAGAAGCTCACTGCTGTTATGACCCACACACAAGCAGTAACAATCATAGAGAAATTGATGTTTTATGTCGAGAGTTAAGACAAATGAACGTCTAATGTTAAAGCGGATGTGAGATAAGCGATACACCAAACTGAGACAGCAGAAGCTCGCTGCTGTTATGACCCACACACAAGCAGTAACAAACATAGAGAAATTGATGTTTTATTTCGAGAGTTAAGATAAATGAACGTCTAATGTTAAAGCGGATGTGAGATAAGCGATACACTAAACTGAGACAGCAGTAGCTCGCTGCCTCTTTCCTACCGAGTAGCTTATAGTACACTACGAATATATAGGTCATTTGGGTACATATGGTGTATGTGCTTTTACGAGGGCTGTTGAATAAAAAATTATGACAACTATTTTTTACATTGTACCTTTAGTCATCCTCATAACTTTAATGCTCCTTCTCAAAATAGTCTCCCCTGAATGCGATGCACTTTCTGCTCGTCTTCAAAAACATGCTGGAAACCACTTTTTGAGAGGTCCTTCAAAATTGCTTCCGCAGTCTTCACCAGTGCTTCTGATGATAGATAATGCCTCCCATTAAGGCGTTTCTTCAAGTTAGGAAATAGAGAATGTCTCATGGGGCTAAATCCAGATAATAGAGAGGGTATGACAAGCACTTCATGTTGATTTTTGCAAGATATTCAGCATCATTAGCAATATGCGGCCGCGCATTATCGTGGTGCAGCATCCAGTATGTTTCACGGAAATGTGGTCGTTTGGGCCTAATATGAACTTGCAAGGTTCTCAGGACATTCCTGTAGTATTGTCCAGTTACTGATGTGTGTGCAGGTACAACATGCTGATAAACCATTCCATGGATATCAAAGAATGAAATGACGATCACTTTCTCATCAGAATGAACCACTTTTGCTATTTCCTGGGTTGTTGATGAAGGAGATATACACACTGAGCTTTGCTCTCAGGATCAAAAAATGTAGCCAAGTTTTATCAGCAGTGATTACGTTTGAAATAAACTCCGGATCTTCCTCTAACATCAATGTTAACTGCATGCAGACCTGCAAGCGAGTGTCCTTTTGTTCGGGAATCAACAGTCTTGGAACCCGTCGCGCACAAACACGTCTCATGTGTAATGTTTCTGTCACCAACGTGTGGGTGGTACACAATGAAATGTTCAGTATTTCAGAAAGTGATCTTAAGGTAATTCGTCGATCCTCTCTAACAATGGCAGCAACAGTGTTGATGTTTTCTTCCGTAAGAGCAGTAACTAGAGCACCGGGTCCACCTTCCTTTGAAAAATTGACTGTCTCCCCTCTTTAAATGTTTCAAACCATCTTCGAACTGTGCTGTAGGGAAGAGCAGATTCTCCATAGTCCTCCGTAATATTGTATAGGCCTCAACTGAAGATTTGTTGAGACGAAAGCGGAATTTGAAAGCCGCATATTGTTCCTCGCATGTTCCTCCATTGCAGCGGTGGACGGTACTGAACTTGCGTGGTTCTCACAGGCGGGAACCAGGAGTACCAACAATGAAACTACAACAGCATGTATGCTTCACATTGGGCTAACAGAATATAATAAGTTTGAATTTTAGTGCGAAAAATTATGACAGTAAAAAAATTATGATCATTCTTTATTGAACAGCGATCCTGGTCGATCCTGGTCCCATTTGATCCAGGTTAAAGAGGTTGTACTGAAGTTTTCAGAAAATCGGAGAGAAAAAAGCATGTGATGCATGTGCTAGTTCGTTTATGTGCATATCAATAGCTGGGTGGGACCTGTTGATTTCCCTCAGGAATTCACCCGAAATCTTGGATCGAAACGCAATTTTCTGTTAAGACCTCTTTCATTAGTCAACCAGAGGAAAGCATTGCCCTTGAGATCTGACTTCATTAATGCAACCCACCAGAGATGATCGTACATTCTTCTCTCTGTGATTGAATCTGCTTCGTACCTTAGGTTATCGTATCAAAGCAGATCGTTTAAAGGCATGATGGTCCACTCCCATGGCTTCCTCTACACATTCTTCCTCAGGAAAGCCTCGACACTTGCGATACTTTGAATCTCGTGCATGGTATCGATTTTTAACACTTCGATACGTTTTCGATACTTCGGGGGTGATTCTGCAATTTTTATTTTATTTTAAAATAAAAAAGTGTTATTGCAGAAAGTAGAACACCACAAAGTCCGAGAAACTGTCAGGAATGTGGTATCTGTACAGTAACATTATACAAGAAAATAATTGCGTGTCAATTGTCAGTTAACAGTTCCCAAAAAGAAATCACTACATATCTCCTATCACCTCCTCTTTCTAGTACACTGCATTACTGGAGAACAATTGCTGCTAAATATTTGTGTATTGCACCTTCAACTGTTTTCTCTGAAAGTCTATTTAGTACAGCAGGACTCATATGTCACAGGAAAAGAAGTAGACTTGACCACGAAATAGTGAAAATGCTAGTATTTTTGAACAAACACTTATAAAAGTGGACGTTTTGGTTTTAAATGTCTTATTTGGAGTTTAAAAATAAGAACACTGATGGTTTTAAGTTTTGTCTCATTAAATATGTGCACCCATTTATTTTATTGACTTTACACAGTTATCTCAACATTCTATTTTATAGAAGTATCGAGAAAAACTGTATCGACCAATCCACAATGTCTTTCTATTTATGTTAATTATTCCAGACAAGGATTTGTAGAAAATGGTTTTAAGGAATATTTCTTTGTGGCTAGAATGGAAATACACGAATTTCAAATATTTTAAGATCGTTTCCCTGTGTCACGACCTTAAAACTTCGTTCTCTATGAGTAGCCAAGACATTAAAAAAACGAATAACGACTTTTTGTTTGAGAAAAGTATAAACATTGAAAAAGAGAGTAACAAAGTATCTCAGGAATAGCTAAAGCCAAAAAATGTGTAGAGGAGAGGAGTGTATTATGGAATACCAAGATTTGGTTGTTTGTTGCTGCTATTACGTTTGAGTGTCATGAAGTAGTCAAGAAAGACTGCCGTGATTCACTGAGTGATAGTTGACAGCTTGTTTTCATTTCACTCGCTACAGTGTTTTTGCAAATTGAGATGTTTTTGCAAACAAGTGTTCAAGCAGTTCAACCCACTAGTACGTATGGGACTTGAACATTTATGTCAAGTGTAAGATACTCTAAAACAATTGCAGTTTGTTATATTGTTTGTGTTATATTGTTATACGATGGCTGTTCAATAAAGAAACATCACAATATTTTTTTGACAACGTACCTTTACTTATCCAGATAATTTTGATGGTCCTTCTCAAAATAGTCTCCCTTGAATGCGATGCACTTGTCCCAGCGTTTCTGCCAGTCTTCAAAGACATGCTGGAAACCATTTTTTGAGAGATCCTTCAAAATCGCCTCCGCAGCCTTCACCACTGCTTCTGATGATGGATAATGCTTCCCACGAAGGCGTTTCTTCAAGTTAGGGAATAGAAAAGAGTCGCATGGGGCTAAACCCGGACTATAGGGAGGGTGAGGGATGCATCTCACGTTGATTTTTGCAAGATATTCAGTAACAACATTGGCAATATGCGGCCAAGCATTATCGTGGTGCAGCATCCAGCCTGCTTCACGGAAATGTGGTCTTTTGTACCTGATATGGACTTGCAATGTTTTCAGGACATTCCTGTAGTACTGTCTAGTTACTGATGTGAGTGCAGGTACAACATGCTGATAAACCATTCCATGAATATCAAAGGATCAGATGACATTAGTTTTCCCAGCGGAAGCAACCACTTTTGCTTTTTTGGGGGTTGGTGATGAAGGAGATTTCCACACTGAGCTTTGCTGTTTGCTCTCAGGATCAAAATGATGTAGCCAAGTTTCATCAACAGTGATTACGTTTGAAAGAAACTCCGGATCTTCCTCTAACATCAACTATAACTGCAAGTTACCTCCATTGCAGTGGTAGGCGATACTGAACATGTCTGAACTTGTCTGGTTCTCACAGGCGGGAACCAGGAGTACCAACAATGAAACTACTACGGTGTGTTACTTTCACATTAAGGTAACAGAATATAATAATACTGGACTTAAGTGCGAAAAATTATGACCGTGAACAAATTATGATCTTTCTTTACTGGACAGCCCCCGTACTATCAAATGAACGGGAAAACACTTTGGAAAGAGATATATAAGAGGGATTTATAATGGAATTGATTACTGATTTCGAGGTTCATCGGTTCTAAGCAACCATTATGCTAAACGGTCGCAATTACGTAGCTTTTCTGGGTTTTTTAGTGCCGTATTCTGCAAGGATTTGTGACTGAGCGATCAATAGCGAAACAAACCTGCAAAACGTCCGATTTTGTGCAACTTTTTTCCTATTAGCGGATTACACCTCTAATGGCATTAGAGTCAAATGAAAATTTCAATGAACTGGATGCTTAAACGTCATTATTACAGCGTCAATGGAGCAGTCATTGTTCCGCGGAAACAATGAAACGACAACAAAGGTTTTTGTAAAATCCCAGCATTGCATTATACGCCCTGAGGATACAGAGAAAAAAGTGAATTCAACCTTTTAATGGCACTCATTCATCGTACGAAACAATCCGATATTTGGCACCTTGCTACCAACGTAAACCGCGCGCGCCATTTATACGATAATCGAATTTTCATTTCCTGTTTGAATGACAGTCTTTTTATCTGTCGGCAGATCGTTTACACAATTGAAAAACGTTATTTGCTACGAGTATACGATTAGTATGTTTGGCAATTTTGCTCCGCATTTTTATAACAGTTAAATCAGTTTTACTAACAGACATTTCATTATAAATTATTTGATGAGTCCGGGGAAAGAACCAGGTAAGTCACTTGTTGAAAAGAAAGCAAGAGAACGAATATGTAATTTTAAAACATAATGGGTGATTCTCAAACAAAACACTTCTTTCAAACATATTGAAATATTAATACGTCACATGCAGTGAATCAAGCAAAGCGTTACTTCCTGTCCGTAAGTAACATTGCACCAAACAAAAAAGGACATTCCAATAGCAGGGGAAAAAACCAGGTAAGATATCTGTAACAGAAAGAAAACTAGGAAAGTCAGCCACCAGAGATTTTGTTTGTAATTACTGTAATTGTATTACTATCATTTTTGTAATATAGTTACAAAATTGTTACATCAATATCATCATCATCATCATCATCATCATAATCATCATCATCATCATCATCATCATCATCATTAACATTATCATTATGTGGTCGTGGTCGTGGTCTGAGTCAGGGTCGTGGTCGGAGTCGAGGTCGGGGACGTGGTCGTGGTCGTGGTCGTGGTCGTGGTCTGAGTCGGGGTCGTGGTCGTGGTCGTGGTCGTGGTTATAGTCGTGGTCGTGGTTGTGGTTGTGGTCGTGGTCGTGGTCGTGGTCGTGGTCTGAGTCGGGGTCGTGGTCGTGGTCGTGGTCGTGGTTGTGGTCGTGGTCGTGGTCGTGGTTGTGGTCGTGGTCGAGGTCGTGGTTGTGGTCGTGGTCGTGGTCGTGGTTGTGGTCGTGGTTCTGGTGGTGGTCGTGGTTGTGGTCGTGGTCGTGGTTGTGGTCGTGGTCGTGGTCGTGATCGTGGTCGTGTTCGGGGTCGTGGTCGTGGTCGTGGTCGTGGTCTGAGTCGGGGTCGTGGTCGTGGTCGTGGTCGTGGTCGTGGTTGTGGTCGTGGTCGTGGTCGTGGTCGTGGTTGTGGTTGTGGTCGTGGTCGTGGTTGTGGTCGTGGTCGTGGTCGTGGTCGTGGTCGTGGTCGTGTTCGGGGTCGTGGTCGTGGTCGTGGTTGTGGTCGTGGTCGTGGTCGTGTTCGGGGTCGTGGTCGTGGTCGTGGTTGTGGTCGTGGTTGTGGTCGTGGTCGTGGTTGTGGTCGTGGTCGTGGTCGTGGTCGTGGTCGCGGTTGTGGTCGTGGTCGTGGTCGTGGTCGTGGTCGTGGTTTTGGTCATGGTCGTGGTTGTGGTCGTGGTCGTGGTCGTGGTCGTGGTCGTGGTCGTGGTTGTGGTCGTGGTCGTGGTCGGGGTCGTGGTCGTGGTTGTGGTCGTGGTCGTGGTCGTGTTCGGGGTCGTGGTCGTGGTCCTGGTTGTGGTCGTGGTTGTGGTCGTGGTCGTGGTCGTGGTCGTGGTTGTGGTCGTGGTCGTGGTTGTGGTCGTGGTCGTGGTCGTGGTCGTGGTCGTGGTCGTGGTCGTGGTCGTGTTCGGGGTCGTGGTCGTGGTCGTGGTTGTGGTCGTGGTCGTGGTCGTGGTTGTGGTCGTGGTCGTGGTCGTGGTCGTGGTTGTGGCCGTGGTCGTGGTTGTGGTTGTGGTCGTGGTCGTGGTTGTGGTCGTGGTCGTGGTTGTGGTTGTGGTCGTGGTTGTGGTCGTGGTCGTGGTTGTGGTCGTGGTCGTGGTCGTGGTCGTGGTCGTGGTCTGAGTCGGGGTCGTGGTCGTGGTCGTGGTCGTGATCGTGGTCGGGGTCGTGGTTGTGGTCGTGGTCGTGGTCGTGGTCGTGGTCGGGGTCGTGGTCGTGGTCGTGGTCCTGGTCGGAGTCGGAGTCGTGGTCGTGGTCGTGGTCGTGGGCGGGGTCGTGGTCGTGGTCGTGGTCGTGGTCGTGGTTGTGGTCGTGGTCGTGGTTGTGGTCGTGGTCGTGGTTGTGGTCGTGGCCGTGGTTGTGGTTGTGGCCGTGGTCGTGGTTGTGGTCGTGGTCGTGGTCGTGGTCGTGATCGTGGTCGTGGTCGTGGTCGTGATCGTGGTCGGGGTCGTGGTCTTGGTCGTGGTGGTGGTCGTGGTCGTTTTCGTGGTCATGGTCGTGGTTCTGGTCGTGGTCGGGGTCGTGGTCATGGTTTTGGTCGTGGTCGTGGTCTTGGTCGTGGTCGTGGTCGGAGTCGTGGTCTTGGTCGTGGTCGTGGTCGTGGTGGTGGTTGTGGTCGTGGTTGTGGTTGTGGTCGTGGTCGTGGTCGTGGTCGTGGTCGTGATCGTGGTCGTGGTCGTGGTTGTGGTCGTGGTCGTGGTTGTGGTCGTGGTCGTGGTCGTGGTTGTGGTCGTGGTCGTGGTTGTGGTCGTGGTCGTGGTTGTGGTCGTGGTCGTTGTTGTGGTCGTGGTCGTGGTTGTGGTCGTGGTCGTGGTTGTGGTCGTGGTCGTGGTTGTGGTCGTGGTCGTGATGGTGGTCGTGGTCGTGGTCGTGGTCGTGGTCGTGGTCGTGATCGTGGTAGGGGTCGTGGTTGTGGTCGTGGTCTTGGTCGTGGTCGTGGTCGTGGTCGGGTTCGTGGTCGTGGTCGTGGTCCTGGTCGGAGTCGGAGTCGTGGTCATGGTCGTGGGCGTGGTCGTGGTCTTGGTCGTGGTCGTGGTCGTCTTCGTGGTCGTGGTCGTGGTTGTGGTCGTGGTCGTGGTCGTGATCGTGGTCGGAGTCGTGGTTGTGGTCGTGGTCGTGGTCGTGGTCGTGGTCGGGGTCGTGGTCGTGGTCGTGGTCCTGGTCGGAGTCGGAATCGTGGTCGTGGTCGTGGACGTGGTCGTGGTTGTGGTCGTGGTCGTGGTTGTGGTTGTGGTCGTGGTCGTGGTCGTGGTCGTGGTCGTGGTCTGAGTCGGGATCGTGGTCGTGGTCGTAGTCGTGGTCGTGATCGTGGGCGGGGTCGTGGTTGTGGTCGTGGTCGTGGTCGTGGTCGTGGTCGGGGTCGTGGTCGTGGTCGTGGTCCTGGTCGGAGTCGGAGTCGGAGTCGTGGTCGTGGTCGTGGTCGTGGTCGTGGGCGGGGTCGTGGTCTTGGTCGTGGTCGTGGTCGTGGTTGTGGTCGTGGTCGTGGTTGTGGTCGTGGTCGTGGTTGTTGTCGTGGTCGTGGTTGTGGTCGTGGTCGTGGTTGTGGTTGTGGTCGTGGTCGTGGTAGTGGTCGTGGTCGTGGTTGTGGTCGCGGTCGTGGTCGTGGTCGTGATCGTGATCGTGGTCGTGGTCTTGGTTGTGGTCGTGGTCGGGTTCTTGGTCGTGGTCGTGGACATGGTCGTGGTCGTGGTCGTGGTCGTGGTCGGGGTCGTGGTCTTGGTCGTGGTCGTGGTCGGAGTCGTGGTCTTGGTCGTGGTCGTGGTCGTGGTCTTGGTCGTGGTCGTGGTCATGGTCGTGGTCGTGGTCGTGGTCGTGGTCTTGGTCGTGGTCGTGGTCGTGGTCGTGGTCTTGGTCGTGGTCGTGGTCTTGGTCGTGGTTGTGGTCGTGGTCGTGGTCGTGGTCGTGGTCTTGGTCGTGGTTGTGGTCGTGGTCTTGGTCGTGGTCTTGGTCGTGGTCATGGTCATGGTCGTGGTCGTGGTCGTGGTCGTGGTCTTGGTCGTGGTCGTGGTCGTGGTCTTGGTCGTGGTCTTGGTCGTGGTCGTGGTCGTGGTCTTGGTCGTGGTCGTGGTCGTGGTCGTGGTCGTGGTCGTGGTCATGGTCATGGTCGTGGTCGTGGTCTTGGTCGTGGTCTTGGTCGTGGTCGTGGTCATGGTCATGGTCGTGGTCTTGGTCATGGTCATGGTCGTGGTCGTGTTCATGGTCATGGTCATGGTCTTGGTCGTGGTCTTGGTCGTGGTCGTGGTCATGGTCGTGGTCGTGGTCGTGGTCGTGGTCTTGGTCGTGGTCGTGGTCGTGGTCGTGGTCTTGGTCGTGGTCGTGGTCTTGGTCGTGGTTGTGGTCGTGGTCGTGGTCGTGGTCGTGGTCTTGGTCGTGGTTGTGGTCGTGGTCTTGGTCGTGGTCTTGGTCGTGGTCATGGTCATGGTCGTGGTCGTGGTCGTGTTCGTGTTCGTGGTCTTGGTCGTGGTCGTGGTCTAGGTCTTGGTCGTGGTCTTGGTCGTGGTCGTGGTCGTGGTCTTGGTCGTGGTCGTGGTCGTGGTCGTGGTCGTGGTCGTGGTCATGGTCATGGTCGTGGTCGTGGTCTTGGTCGTGGTCTTGGTCGTGGTCGTGGTCATGGTCATGGTCGTGGTCTTGGTCATGGTCATGGTCGTGGTCGTGGTCATGGTCATGGTCATGGTCTTGGTCGTGGTCTTGGTCGTGATCGTGGTCATGGTCATGGTCGTGGTCGTGGTCGTGGTCATGGTCGTGGTCATGATCGTGGTCGTGGTCGTGGTCTTGGTCGTGGTCGTGGTCGTGGTCTTGGTTGTGGTCGTGGTCGTGGTCATGGTCATGGTCGTGGTCGTGGTCATGGTCATGGTCGTGGTCTTGGTCGTGGTCTTGGTCGTGGTCCTGGTGATGGTCATGGTCGTGGTCGTGGTCGTGGTCGTGGTCGTGGTCATGGTCGTGGTCATGGTCGTGGTCGTGGTCGTGGTCTTGGTCGTGGTCGTGGTCGTGGTCGTGGTCTTGGTCGTGGTCTTGGTCGTGGTTGTGGTCGTGGTCGTGGTCGTGGTCGTGGTCTTGGTCGTGGTCGTGGTCGTGGTCTTGGTCGTGGTCGTGGTCGTGGTCTTGGTCGTGGTCATGGTCATGGTCGTGGTCGTGGTCGTGGTCGTGGTCGTGGTCTTGGTCGTGGTCGTGGTCTTGGTCGTGGTCGTGGTCGTGGTCTTGGTCGTGGTTGTGGTCGTGGTCGTGGTCTTGGTCGTGGTCGTGGTCATGGTCGTGGTCGTGGTCTTGGTCATGGTCGTGGTCGTGGTCGTGGTCGTGATCTTGGTCGTGGTCGTGGTCTTGGTTGTGGTCGTGGTCGGAGTCGTGGTCTTGGTCGTGGTCGTGGTCGTGGTCGTGGTCGTGGTCGTGGTCTTGGTCGTGGTCGTGGTCGGAGTCGTGGTTCTGGTCGTGGTCGTGGTCGTGGTCGTGGTCGTGGTCGTGGTCGTGGTCTTGGTCGTGGTCGTGGTCGTGGTCGTGGTCGTGGTCGTGGTCGTGGTCATGGTCGTGGTCGTGGTCGTGGTCGTGGTCTTGGTCATGGTCGTGGTCGTGGTCGTGGTTATGGTCGTGGTTGTGGTCTTGGTCGTGGTCTTGGTCGTGGTCGTGGTCATCGTCGTGGTCGTGGTCTTGGTCATGGTCGTGGTCGTGGTCGTGGTCGTGGTCGTGGTCGTGGTCTTGGTCGTGGTCGTGGTCTTGGTCGTGGTCGTGGTCGGAGTCGTGGTCTTGTTCGTGTTCGTGGTCGTGGTCGTGGTCGTGGTCGTGGTCGTGGTCTTGGTCGTGGTCGGAGTCGTGGTTCTGGTCGTGGTCGTGGTCGTGTTCGTGGTCGTGGTCGTGGTCTTGGTCGTGGTCGTGGTCGTCGTCGTGTTCTTGGTCATGGTCGTGGTCGTGGTCGTGGTCGTGGTCTTGGTCATGGTCGTGGTCGTGGTCGTGGTCGTGGTCGTGGTTGTGGTCTTGGTCGTGGTCGTGGTCGGAGTCGTGGTCGTGGTCGTGGTCGTGGTCTTGGTCGTGGTCTTGGTCGTGGTCGTGGTCGTGGTCGTGGTCATGGTCGTGGTCTTGGTCGTGGTCGTGGTCGTGGTCGTGGTCGTGGTCGTGGTCGTGGTCGTGGTCGTTGTCGTGGTCTTGGTCATTGTCGTGGTCGTGGTCGTGGTCGTGGTCGTGGTCTTGGTCGTGGTCGTGGTCTTGGTCGTGGTCGTGGTCGGAGTCGTGGTCTTGGTCGTGGTCGTGGTCGTGGTCGTGGTCGTGGTCGTGGTCTTGGTCGTGGTCGTGGTCGGAGTCGTGGTCTTGGTCGTGGTCGTGGTCGTGGTCGTGGTCGTGGTCTTGGTCGTGGTCGTGGTCGTGGTCGTGGTCGTGGTCGTGGTTGTGGTCGTGATTGTGGTTGTGGTCGTGGTCGTGGTCGTGATCGTGGTCGTGGTCGTGATCGTGGTCGTGTTCGTGGTCGTGGTCGTGGTCGTGGTCGTGGTCGTGGTTGTGGTCGTGGTCGTGGTTGTGGTTGTGGTCGTGGTCGTGGTCGTGGTCGTGGGCGGGGTCGTGGTCGTGGTCGTGGTCGTGGTCGTGGTCGTGGTCGTGGTCATGGTCGTGGTCGTGGTCGTGGTCGTGGTCGTGGTCGTGGGCGGGGTCGTGGTTGTGGTCGTGGTCGTGGTCGTGGTCGTGGTCGTGGGCGGGGTCGTGGTTGTGGTCGTGGTTGTGGTCGTGGTCGTGGTCGTGGTCGTGGTCGTGGGCGGGGTCGTGGTCGTGGTCGTGGTCTTGGTCGTGGTCGTGGTCGGAGTCGGAGTCGTGGTTGTGGTCATGGTAATGGTTTTGGTCGTGGTCGTTGTCGTGGTAGGGGTCGTGGTCGTGGTCGGGGTCGGGGTCGTGGTTGGGTTGGATGTGCTTTTGGTCTATTGTGAGCAATCGCGGCACCCATCTTGCACACAGGTTTCTTATTGCCTATTTTTTATGAAGGATATTGTGCACTCGCTCAGTTGAGATGTCTACAGCTTCAGAAATCTCACAATTTTATTCGGCTTTATTGCGCAACCAGATCGTGGTTTTTTTTTCCAATAGTGAGTTCAATTGAGTGACGAGAGCGGGAATTACTTTCGATCCTTCTCCATCCACTTTTTATTTAATTGATCCATAGGCAAATAATCTTCAATATTGGTGCATAGTCCGCGTGAATTCCTGCAATTCAATTTTCACTTGTGTGGCTCTTCAGCCCTTCAAATGAACATGTTTAATAAAAGCACGAATCACCGTTTTTTTCCATTTTCAATCGCAGCCATCACACTGATCAGTTTAAATGGCCCTCCACGTTTTACACGCTTCTGGAGTTAGCGTGGTGTGTGCATGGATCCCTGGTCACGTAGGCTTGCGGGGGAATGAAATGGCGGATTCAGCAGCCAAGACGGCTACCATGAAGCCCAGGGTTCGAGTACCATCTGTGACATCGGAAGATTTTAGGGCCGTATTGCGGAGAGCTGTGCAAACCTCCTGGCAGGAAGAGTGGTCCGCTCTCCGCAATAATAAACTTAGATCTGTCAAAGAACTTCCGATTCCCTGGGTTACCTCCTGTCGGTCATCTGGTCGCGAGGAGGTGAGTTTGGCTTGGTTACGTATTGGGCACTGCTTTTTTACTCATAGTTTTCTCTTTAGTAAAGAGCCTGCTCCACTGTGTCCGTTTTGCAACGAAGCGTTGCTTATCTGTACGACACGTGCTGCTAGAGTGTTTTTACCTAGCACACGTTACGACGTCTCTGCAGCTGCCGGTCAGCTTTGCAGAAATACTAGCGGACGATAACACAGTAGTGGAGAAGCTTTTTAGTTTGTTTTCTAGGTTAGACTTTAGGATTTAATGAGGAGAATTTTTGGCAGTTTAGATCTATATTTATTTTTGTTTTTGTAGTTTGTTATGTGCTTGTATTTTTTGAAAGTTTATTTACACTTTTATATACTTCTAGAAACATTTATATCTGGCTTTTGCCATCACTAATTTTTTAAAGGGTGCTGATAACCTCTGCAGTTGAGCGCCCTTATACACATCATCATCATCATCATCATCATCATCATCATCATCATCATCATCATCATCATCATCATCATCATCATCATCATCATCATCATCATCATCATCATCATCATCAGTTTAGATGAATGTCGACAGTAAACTGTATATTGTAGCACATTCAAATTTTCCATGAATTCTTTTGAATAATCAAGCTTATAACCCACAAAGTTGCAGCAAATAATTTACCATTTTTTAATAATAATTTACCAGACTTATCAAATGGCCCTCTCATACTTCGTCATACTAGATCCGTACTGAGCAAAATTAGGATTAGGGTTACTACTGAGGGGATTCGGCAGCGAAACCTGTGATTGATTGTACCTAAGGCACATGTAGGGCATCCCCGGGAGGAAGGATAAGGCGAAAGTGGAAATAGAACGGCTGACTCAAAGAGTCAAGGCAGTGCAGAGGACAGAATCTCCACTATATACCAGTAGGAAAATCCCCGGCAGTCTTCCACCCAACGTGGTTAAAAAATGGCCCATCAGTTTGGCCCGGAGCACGGAAAACACCTTCCTGCCGTCATCCTGCCATGTAGCACCGAGACACTAGCCGTCACATCTACCCTAAAATAGACTTCCAGATGACATATGTTGTAAAATGATAACGGAGATGAAAAGGAGGGACAGGAAATTCGTGCGATGTAATTAACTACCCAGCATCCGCCTGACGACCATGGAATACTCCGTAAAAACACATGGGTCCGGTAGGCCGTCTACGGGAATCGAAATCCGACTTCCCGAATGCGGAGTACAATTCCGCCACCTGTGTTGTCCTGCTCGGTTGAGAAAGGTTACTGTGATTGTAGTTCTCCCGTAGGGGGGGGGGGGAGGATCTGTCCCCTTCAGCTGCCGTGGTGCCGGCGCTCCGGACTCTTAGTACTCGTGTTACCTCTAACGTTACTAGAGGAACCTCGGGCCGACCTGCCGAGCCCATTCCGTCGGGGAGTTGTTCGGATCGGTTTGTACTCGAGGTAGCAGTGTGTTCCCGACACCCACGGGGAATTGTTTACCTCCGACCAGGCTAAGGCCGCTCGCCTCGATAGCGTAGATGGCAGCCTAGTTGCGTTACGTTCAAGAGCTCCGGAGTTCGAGTCTCGGTCAGGGTGAGTTACCTGGAAAAATTTTTTTCCGGGGTTTTCTCTTATCCTCAAAGACGAATGTCAGGTAACGCTAAGCTCCATGGACCCCGGGAGCATTTGAGCATCATTCGCCGTCCGATATGACTTAAATTTAAAGAACGTATATTACAAAATAAAAATAGGGCTTAGGGCACACGGAGGGGGTAGAGAGTTGCCTCATAAGTCCCGGGTACTAGCCTGCAGAGCTAGTAGAAGATGTGCTAGATCACCAGGCGGCCCCACCGAGGTTTTCGGTAGTCTTCCCTGATGGGTTGACGCGCGTAAGTGGCGTGACCACTTCCATCCCGTCTTAACGTTGTAGTCGATGGGGGGGCTCTTTAGACTCAAGGTATTGCCTCATGGAAAGACCCCCGGAGTTTACCATCGCTCCCGGGTAGAAGGAGACCCGGGTCCTTGGTCCTACAGATCCAGGACTAGTGGGAGTAGACCCTCTGCACCTAAATAAAAATGTGATTATAGTTCAACTGTCATTAGCAATGTACTCGATCTTCTTTTGTCTGAATCCCTTTTGGTGCATTGGAAAAGTTGAAGATCGCCATCGAATATCGAGAATGGCCCGTTGCGGCGTTTAGAAGAAAGAATGAAGTGTATATATGCCTCATTTTTTTTAATATTCTGAAATTTAAAGCAAAATGTCAATGGAAAACCCTCTCCACACGACTAACTCCTCAAATTTCCAGATGGTGAAAAAAGAAACCGAAAATTCGGCTGCCGAACCAACAAATGTCGCAAAGATTGCAAAGTAATCCAACGGGAGGCAAAACGCACTGTCATCTCTTTGCATCCAACAATGTTTGATTGTAAACACAGCGCTTTGTAGCAGTTGTGTTTTTAGAGAGTAATTTTGGGCGACACGGAAATTTCGTTGAAGTCGCAAATTCGCCACGAAAATGCCATTAAATTAATGTCACACTTACTGAGCAATTTTGGCACTGGTTTTGTTCGCGAGGGAAAAATAAATTAGCCGACCCAGAGCACTTGCTTTAGAAACCAAAAATCTGCCTCGCTTGGACAATTAAACGTTATAACAAACTTTGGTTCATTTTGGCATTTCTTTGTGGTTACGTACCCAACGCTTTCACACGTCATCACACAAAACATCAGCAACTGCAGGAAATACCTCGTTTAACGGTGTAATTAGATTCTCTACCGCAAGTGTGCAAGGAAGTACCACAAAAATATATTCAGAACACCGTTAGCATGTGGTATTGCTTTCACATCTCCTAAAACCCCGCATATAAGCTTAGATGGACGTTTCCAGAAGTGAATCTATAACAAACTTTTGCGTAAGGGACTAGGTGGGGTCTGGGAATATGGTAGGTTCATCAAGAAAAGGCCAATGTTTCCAAAACTGGTTGCTATTCCACAACTTAAAAGCCAATTCTCTTTACAAAACAAACGAATAATGCCTTAAGGAAAAGGACACGCCAGTAATAAGGGATATCTAAAAATTGTCATCCATTGCAGTAAAAAACCATTTTCTAAAGTAAATTGTATATTCTAACAAAATAAACCTCCTTAGCTATTTTCTATAGCTTACCAGTTATACAAAGTCATTCGGAACAAAGAGGACTTCTAAGCACATTCCCAGAAAATCCAAGACATACACTTTCCTTTTCAGAGCGTGTCACTTGCATAAGATTTCTCCAGAATTTTCTGTTATCCTGAAAGATGAAGGTCTGGTAACACTAAGCTCTTTGTACCCTGTACTCATTTGAACATCATTTCATTCATCGTCTGATATGACTTAACGTTGGAGGTTTTCTCTTATCCTGAAAGATGAGCGTCTGGTAACTCTAAGCTCTATGTACCCTGTACTTATTTGATCATCATTTCACTTATCGTCTAATATGACTTAACTTTGGAGGTTTTGCCTTAACCTGAAAGATGAATGTCTTGTAACTCTAAGCTCTTTACCCTGCACTCATTTGAACATCATTTCATTCATCGTCCAATATGACAACGTTGGAGGTTTTCTCTTATCCAAAAATATGAATTGTCTGGTAGCTCTAAGCTTTATGTACCATGTACTCATTTGAACATCATTTCATTCATCGTCCTATATTACTTAAAGTTGGAAGTTTTCTCTTATCCTGGGAGATGACTGTCTGATAACTCTGAGCTAATGTTATACATTTGTACATTTGGATGTAGCTCTAGCAAGTAGTTAAACGGATAGTCGAGTGTTTTGGTCGCTATGTGATGAACACACGACTTTCTCTTTTACAAACTGTAGCTACTAACCTTTAACAACAGTTTGATAAAAGAATAGATTTGTACTGTATATTTATACATTTTGATGTATCCCTAGCATATGGTTACACTAATGCTGAAATGTTTTGGTCCTTTTGTGATGTATACATGACTTTCTCTACTCTTGTACAAACACTTATTGCTCTATCTAGTTCAAGATAAACATTATGTTATTGGGAATACAGTAGACTTTAAGTGATAGTCAAATGTTTTGGTCCTTTTGTGATGTATACGTGAACACTTATTGCTCTATCTAGTTCAAGATAAACATTATGTTATTGGGAATACAGTAGACGTTAAGTGATAGTCAAATGTTTTGGTCCTTTTGTGATGTATACGTGACTTTCTCTACTCCTGTACAAACACTTATTGCTCTATCTACTTCAAGATAAACATTATCTTATTGGGAATACAGTAGACTTTAAGTGATAGTCAAATGTTCTGGTCGTTTTGTGATGTATACATACTCTTGTACAAACACTTATTGCTCTATCTACTTCAAGATAAACTATAAATTATTGGGTAATCAGTAGACTTTAAGTGATAGTCAAATGTTTTGTTCGTTATGTGATGTATACATGACTTTTTCTACTCTTGTACAAACACTTATTGCTCTATCTACTTCAAGATAAACATTATCTTATTGGGAATACAAGAGACTTTAAGTGATAGTCAAATATTTTGGTCGTTTTGTGATGTATATATGACTTTCTCTACTCCTGTACAAACACTTATTGCTCCATCTACTTCAAGATAAACTATAAATTATTGGGTATACAGTAGACTTTAAGTGATAGTCAAATGTTTTGATCGTTATGTGATGTATACATGACTTTCTCTACTCTTGTACAAATACTTATGCTCTATCTACTTCAAGATAAACATTATGTTATTGGGAATACAGTAGACTTTAAGTGATAGTCAAATGTTTTGGTCCTTCTGTGATGTATACATGACTTTCTCTACTCTTGTACAAACAATTATTGCTCTATATACTTCAAGATAAACATTATCTTATTGGGAATACAGTAGACTTTAAGTGATAGTCAAATGTTTTGGTCGTTATGTTATGTATACATGACTTTCTCTACTCTTGTACAAACACTTATTACTCTATATACTTCAGGATAAACATTATCTTATTGGGAATATAGTAGACTTTAAGTCATAGTCAAATGTTTTGGTCGTTACGTGATGTATACATGACTTTCTCTACTCTTGTACAAACACTTATTGCTGTACCTACTTCAAGATAAACATTATCTTATTGGGAATACAGTAGACTTTAAGTGACAGTCAAATGTTTTGGACATTATGTGATGTATGCATGACTTTCTCTACTCTTGTACAAACACTTATTGCTGTATCTACTTCAAGATAAACATTATCTTATTAGGAGTACAGTAGACTTTAAGTCATAGTCAAATGTTTTGGTCGTTACGTGATGTATACATGACTTTCTCTACTCTTGTACACACACTTATTGCTGTATCTACTTCAAGATAAACATTATCTTATCAGGAATACAGTAGACTTTAAGTGACAGTCAAATGTTTTGGTCGTTACTGATGTATACATGACTTTCTCTACTCTTGTACAAACACTTAATGCTCTATCTACTTCAAGATAAACATTATCTTATTAGGAATGCAGTAGACTTTAAGGGATAGTCAAATGTTTTGGTCGTTACGTGATGTATACATGACTTTCTCTACTCTTGTACAAACACTTATTGCTCTATATACTTCAAGATAAACATTATCTTATTGGGAATACAGTAGACTTTAAGTGATAGTCAAATGTTTTCGTCGTTATGTGATGTATACATTACTTTCTCTACTCTTGTAGAAACACTTATTGCTGTATCTACTTCAAGATAAAAATTATCTTATTAGGAATACAGTAGACTTTAAGTGACAGTCTAATGTTTTGGACGTTATGTGATGTATGCATGACTTTCTCTACAACTTGTACAAACACTTATTGCTCTATCTACTTCAAGATAAACATTATCTTATTGGAAATACAGTAGACTTTAAGTGATAGCCAAATGTTTTCGTCGTTATGTGATGTATACATGACTTTCTCTACTCTTGTACAAACACTTATTGCTCTATCTACTTCAAGATAAACATTATCTGATGGGGTGTACAGTAGACTTTAAGTGTTAGTCAAATGTTTTGGTCGTTATGTGATGTATACATGACTTTCTCTACTCTTGTACAAACACTTATTGCTCTATCTACTTCAAGATAAACATTATCTTATTGGGAATACAGTACACTTTAAGTGATAGTCAAATGTTTTGGTCATTATGTGATGTACACATGACGTAAACTTTGGTTTGAGTATAGCAGGATCACCTACATTGAAAACGTAAAGTAAATATTTGCTTGAATAACCGTTTTTATGTAGTAGAAATATAAGTAGGTGATCGTGGTAGAGGCATTTGTGTTAGTATATATCCTGATGTTATTTATTGTGATACAATTATTGTTAAATACGATATCGTTTAAACTTGGAGGTTAATAAGTAAAATGCATGTATTGTTGCTGTAGAATACTTTTTACGACTGTTATTAATAGTGTTCTGAATTCCTAACACTCCTCTTGACTATGTATATCTTGATTTGAGCACCAATTCATTTCCAGAAGTATGCAAATTGTTCACTTATTTAAATACGAAGTCAGCATAAATTTAATATCAAAAAGTTTTTAAAATATTAGTAAAACACGACACTATAGGTCCTGCGTTATAATATTGGAGCAACAAAATTTAGGAATTGAACAAGTTACGGGGAAACTCTCACGGTTATAGATGTCAGACTGCAGGTTGTATATAAGGACGGCCGCTCTGTGTATAGAGCGGGGAGGACCGATGCTACAGGGTTATATAGACCGATGTCAGTCATTTCTCCACACGTTCTGCATCGTCCAAACACCCAGCCACGGTGTAAAAAGTGGTATCACCCATGTAGCGACCATGACTTCCCTTTTTGTATTATTCTACAACAATCTACCATTAAGGTATTAATTAATATTGTAAATTCTACCGGAAACAGTCATATTGAGGAATGGAGTCTACACATTTCGTTTTGGCTGACCTAGTTACAAGGATATCAGTTAGATACAGGTTGTCAAATGAGTTATTTATTTGAAACATATTAAGTAATCGGTACAATTGAAATTTATATGAATAATGAGGTAAATACCGCAGTATATATGTCAAACTTTAACAGAATTTTTCTACTACAGAAAAGAGCTGTCAGAAACCTCGCAAAGATAACACGTACGGGTTCATGGAGGCCGTATTTTAAACAATTAAACATACTTACTCTTCCCTAAATATTTATTCTGCGAACCATACTTTTTGTACATAACAGTAAAATAACCTCCACAAAATCTAACGTCCACACATATGAAACAATAGTAGAGAATAACTATATATTTAACCGTCACAGGTTAAGTCTTTTTGTACTTTGGTCCAAATCTACTTAATAAACTTCCGGAAAGCCTAAAAAATACTGTATGAGAGAGAGAGGAAAGATGAATGACAATTGTTTTGACATTTCTAATCGTTTATATTTAAGAGAGAGCATGTATTACAAATGAAATGGCTTAATTGTGTTCAAACACTGTATTAAGTTGCAATAAATATGAATATGAATAAATAAACCTCGGGACACCTCAGCGGGTTTCGTTATTACCCACATTTGGGAGCCCAGGTTCACATGCCGTGTCTGACCTACCTGATATTCTGGGGTTTCCCGGGTTGCACGGCCAATGCTCTGTACGTTGATTATATGCCCTGTCCCTACACTTCATCTCCATTACAATTTTTCATCATTTCTCATTTCTGGTGGTCTCTTTCAGGGTAGAAGTGTCGGCAGGAGTCACGGTGGTGCATGGCAGGATGAAATTGTGCCTTTGCGGGTTTGTAGAATTAAAAGTCCAGTAGCAGAAATTGCAATATGTTCTTTATTTGCGTAGAAACGCAATTTGGTCTACCCTTACAGTAGATGATCTCGTAGTATACACAAATACAATGCCCAAGGTCGTTGACCACAAACAAAAGAGTTCAATTTCAAAGTACAGCATTACAGGGACGAATGCCTACCACCAAGGCGTTTCTTCAAGTTAGCGAAATAAAAAACAATGTCACATGTGGCGAAATCCGGACAATAGGGACGGTGAGGGTTGTACTTCACATTGATTTTTGTAAGATGTTCAGCAACAACTTTAGCAATATGCAGCCGCGCATTATCGTGGTGCAGCATCCAGCCTGCTTCACGGAAGTGTGGTCTTTTGCGCCAGATATGGACTTGCAATATTTTCAGGAGATCCCTGTAGTATTGTCCAGTTACTGATGCGTGTGCAGGTACAACATGCTGATAATAAATTCCATGAATATCAAAGAAATGAGATGACCATAATTTTCCGAGCAGAAGCAACCACTTTTGCTCTTTGGGGGTTGGTGATGAAGGAGATTTCCACACTGAGCTTTGCTGTTTGCTCTCAGGATTTAAATGATATAGCCAAGTTTCATCAACAGCGATTCCGTTTGAAAGAAGCTCCGGATCTTCCTCTAACATCAACTTTAACTGCATGTTACCTCCATTTCACCGGCAGGCGATACACAACATCTCTGAATTCGCCTGGTTCTCACAGGTGGGCACCAGGAGTACCAACAATGAAACTACTGCGGCGTGTTTGTTTCACATTAGGCTAACAAAATATAATAAGACTGAATTTAAGTGCAAAAAATTATGACCGTAAAATATTATGATCATTATTGATTGAACAGCCGTCGAATACTACTAGTGTTGCAAAACTTATGTGCGTGCATGTAGGGTACCACGTGGCGGGTTGAGCCAGCTTGGCCTTGTTGTTTGCATCATTATACTAGCGTGAGATAGAGTATAGTTAGTGAAGCATCCTACTCCTAAAGGGTAGGGACATTGTCCTCTACATTGTCGAGACTCCTTGCGACGCACACCGTCCCCTCACGCCCTATCCTACCTTCCGGGAATGCCCTCATGGGTGCGGACACAACTCTGTAGTGCATTCCAATTCAGTGCAATACTTCCGCCTCCGTGGCCCGGGGTAAGACGTTATATATCCCGATGTTGCGGGGTCAAACTGGGCGCAGGCTGATGGATTATTTGGACCCAGACATCCGGATCATAGCTTACTTCGAAAAGAGAGTAAGGTCGGTAGTATTATGTGGTAGAATTATAGGAGTTAAAGGACAACAATGATTATATACGAATATTCCTAATTTAAATGATTTGAGCTCTTTTTAAAAAAATATGTACTTTCAAAAATTCTCAGTTCTTTACGTTGGAGATTTTCTCTCATCCTGAAAGATGAATGTCTGGTAACTCTAAGCTCTATGTACCCTGTACTCATTTGATCATCATTTCATTCATCGTCCGATATGACTTAACGTTGGAGGTTTTCTCTTATCCTGAAAGATGAATGTGTGGTAACTCTAAGCTCTATGTACCCTGTACTCATTTGAACATCACTTCATTCATCGTCTGATATGACTTAACGTTGGAGTATTTCTGTTATCCTGAAAGATGAATATCTGGTAACTCTAAGCTCTATGTACCCTGTACTGATTTGAACATCATTTCATTCATCGCCCGATATGACTTAACGTTGGAGGTTTTCTATTATCCTAAATGATGAATGTATGGTTAATGTAAGCTCTATGTACCTTGTACTCACCTGAACCTTATTTCATTCATCGTCCGATATGACTTAACGTTGGAGGATTTCTGTTATACTTAAAGATGAATATCTGGTAACTCTAAGATCTATGTACCCTGTACTCATGAATGTAGGCTTAGACATATAATATTAAATATATAATATAGTAGTGGTAGAAGTAGCACAATCGGGAAAGTAAGACGAGAAAGATTTGAGGAACATAAAAGGAGGAAGATGAAATGACGGAAGATAATAAGAATGAGTGCTTAAGAGAATAAAAGTGGTGTGAGGTTAGATGAAGTGGATTTAGGAGATGCAAGTGCAATGTTCAATTCTCGTGTACAGAAACGTGAATTTGTATTCTGCAGGAAGTTTTCAAGTATAACGTCTGATACTGCACTCTTAATTATGCGTATTGATTTTCAAACGGTAGAGTCAGAGTGACAAGTCCAATGCTATAAACGTAGCTTTGTGGTGAAAAACAAATCTGGAAGGTAATAATAAAATTCCATTTAGTGGCATTTAAGTCTTGAGCCTCTCTACTTTTTCAAGCATTGTCCCACACACGGCAAGTTTGAAACAACAAATAATTTCAATTCAGATGAATGTATTTCGAACAACTATGCTCTAAGTCTTTCTTAACATTTCGCCGCTAGTAGAACGTTGTTCACAACATAAGTCGACGTGCTGATAGCAGCCTTTTTTGAGATATGATGCAAGAAGCTCTTGGGAAAATTCCTCCAGAGAATTCAGGCGCACACTTGATCCCTTTGTTCGCCTTACACCTTAAGGTACTGCTGCGCAATTCTGGACATATCTGATGAGCCACGACTTTCTCTTTTACTAACTGCACCTACAAACCCTTAACAACAACTTGATAATTGAATGGATATCTGTTATTTATTTGTACATTTCGACGTAGCCCTAGCAAATAGTTAAATTGATAGTCAAATGTTTACGAATGAAAGAAAGAAAAGAAGGGGACTGTACGTCACATGTCCTGAAATAATGTCACTTTTTCTACTCTTGGACAAACCCTTATTGCTCTATCTACTTCAAGATAAACATTATCTTATTGGGAATACAGTAGACTTTAAGAGATAGTCAAATGTTTTGGTCGTTATGTGATGTACACATGATTTTCTCTACTCTTGTACAAACACTTATTGCTCTATCTACTTCAAGATAAACATTATCTTATTGGGAATACAGTAGATTTTAAGTGATAGTCAAATGTTTTGGTCGTTATGTGATGTATACATGATTTTCTCTACTCTTGTGCAAACACTTATTGCTCTATCTACTTCAAGATAAACATTATCTTATTGGGAATACAGTAGACTTTAAGTGATAGTCAAACGTTTTGGTCGTTATGTTATGTATACATGACTTTCTCTACTCTTGTACAAACACTTATTGCTCTATGTACTTCAAGATAAACATTATCTTATTGGGAATACAGTAGACTTTAAGTGATAGTCAAACGTTTTGGTCGTTATGTTATGTATACATGACTTTCTCTACTCTTGTACAAACACTTATCGCTCTATCTACTTCAAGATAAACATTATCTTATTGGGAATACAGTAGACTTTAAGTGATAGTCAAATGTTTTGGTCGTTATGTGATGTATACATGACTATCTCTACTCTTGTACAAACACTTATTGCTCTATCTACTTCAAGATAAACATTTTCTTATTGGTAATAGAGTGGACTTTAAGTGATAGTCAAATGTTTTGGTCGTTATGTGATGTACACATGTCTTAAATTTTAGTTTGAGTATAGTTTGAGAACCTATATGGAAAACATGAAGGAGTACTCTACATGGTTAAGTAGCAGGAAAAGAAACAAATGATGATGGTAGAGGCATTTGTGTTAGTATAAGTCCTGGTGTTATTTTTGGTGATACAATTATTGTTAAATACGGTATTGTTTAAACTTGGAATTCAATAAGTAAAATATTATATATTCTTGCTGTAGAATACTTTTTACTACTGCTATTAATAATCTTCTGAAATGATAATACAGATCTTGGGTATGTATAGCATGATTAGAGCACCAAATCATTTCTCAAAGTATGTAAATTGTACACTTATTTAAATAGGAAGTAAATATAAATTTATTATAAAATGTTTTCAAAAAATTAGTGGCACGCAGCATTGGTGATCCTACGTTGTAATATTGGAATATTAAAATTAAGGAAGTGAACAAGTTACGAGTAAACTCTCGCAGATATAGATCTCACACTGCAGGTTGTATATAAGGACGGCCGCTCTGTGTATAGAGCGGGGAGGTCCGATGCTACAGGGTTATCCAGACTGATGTCAGTCAGTCACGTTATCAAGTCGGCGATGTATCTAACACCCAGCCACGGTGTAAAAAGTGGTATCACCATGTAGCGACCATGACTTCCCTTTTTGTATTATTCTACAACAATCTACCACTAAGGTATCAATTAAATTGGGAACTCTAACGGGAACAGTCATATTGGATAATAGAGTCTACACAATTCATTGGGACTGACTTAGACACATCAAAAATACTTATTTAAGTTAAGTTAGTTAAATACGTTACTTATTTCAAACATATTAATGTCTGTGCAATGGAAATTTATATTAACAATGAGGTAAATACAGGAGTATTTATGTCAAACTTTATCAGAACTTATCTCCTTCAGAAAAGAGCTATCAGATACCTGGCAAAAATAACACGTACGAGCTCATGCAGGCCGGATTTTAAAAAATTAAACATACTTACTCTTCCCTGTATATTTATTCTGCCAACAATACTTTTTGTACATAACAGGAATATAACCTCCACAAATTCCGATCTCCACACATATGAAACAAGGGGAAACAATAACTATAGTTAAAGGTCACAGACTAAAACTTTTTGAACATAAGCCCCAATACTTTGGTCCAAAACTACTTAATAAACTTTCGGAAAGACTAAAAAATACTATGTCAGCTGCTAAGTTTAAATCTAAACTGACTAAATTCTTGTTAATCAGAACCTATTACAGTATAGATGAATATATTGATGTCAGCTTGAATTATGTTGTGTGTGTGTGTGTGTGTGTGTGTGTGTGTGTGTGTGTGTGTGTGTGTGTGTGTGTATGTGTGTGTCTGTGTTTGAGAGTGAGCGAGAGAGCAGATGAATGACATTTTTTTACATTTCTAATCCTTTACTTTAAAGAGAGAGTATGTATTACAAATGACCTAAATTAATTGTGTATTAGGTTGCAATAAATATGAATATGCATACATAACGCTCGGTATACCTCAGCGGGTTTCGTTCTTACCTACATTAGGGAGCCAAGGCTCGATTAACGTGGTCGACCTACGTGACCCGTAACCTTTTTCTGGGGTTTCCTGGGTCACTAGGTGAATGCTCGGTACGTTAATTACATTCCCCCAAATTTCCTGTTCCTCATTTTCATCTCCACTATCATTTTACATCATATCTCATCCTCTGGTTTCTTTCAGGGTAAAAGTGTCGGTGGTAGTCTCGGAGGAGCATGGCAGGAGAACAATGTGACCTTGTGGGTTCGCAGAATTAAAAGTTCCAGCAGCAGAAATTGCAAAATGCTCTTTATTTACGTAGAAACACACTTTGGTCAACCCTTACATTTATGTGCGGAGGACCTACCCAAAGGTCGGAAGACCAAGGCCTACATCTGACGGGAGCCATCGAAACTCAGGGGCTCTTTCCTTAGGCAATACCTCGAGTCTAAAATGCCCCCCATCGACAATGTAAACACTTTCTTTCTTTCTTTCTTTCTTTCTTTCTTTCTTTCTTTCTTTCTTTCTTTCTTTCTTTCTTTCTTTCTTTCTTTCTTTCTTTCTTTCTTTCTTTTCTTTCTTTCTTTCTTTCTTTCTTTTCTTTCTTTCTTTTCTTTCTTTCTTTCTTTCTTTCTTTCTTTCTTTCTTTCTTTCTTTCTTTCTTTCTTTCTTTCTTTCTTTCTTTCTTTCTTTCTTTTCTTTCTTTCTTTCTTTCTTTCTTTCTTTCTTTCTTTCTTCTCTTTTCTTTCTTTCTTTCTTTCTTTCTTTCTTTCTTTCTTTCTTTCTTTCTTTCTTTCTTTCTTTCTTTCTTTCTTTTTCTTTCTTTCTTTCTTTCTTTCTTTCTTTCTTTCTTTCTTTCTTTCTTTCTTTCTTTCTTTCTTTCTTTCTTCTTTCTTTCTTTCTTTCTTTCTTTTTTCTTTCTTTCTTTCTTTCTTTCTTTCTTTCTTTCTTTCTTTCTTTTCTTTCTTTCTTTCTTTCTTTCTTTCTTTCTTTCTTTCTTTCTTTCTTTCTTTCTTTCTTCTTTCTTTCTTTCTTCTTTCTTTCTTTCTTTCTTTCTTTCTTCTTTCTTTTTCTTTCTTTCTTCTTTCTTTCTTTCTTTCTTTCTTTCTTTCTTTCTTTCTTCTTTCTTTCTTTCTTTCTTTCTTTCTTTTTTCTTTCTTTCTTTCTTTCTTTCTTTCTTTCTTTCTTTCTTACTTCTTTCTTTCTTTCTTTCTTCTTTCTTTCTTTCTTTCTTTCTTTCTTTCTTTCTTTCTTTCTTTATTTCTTTCTTTATTTCTTACTTTCCTTCCTTGCCTCCTTTGACATTTGTAATTTTTTTCTATTCTTCTTTCTTTCTTTCATTCCTTCTTTACTTCAATCCTTCATTCTTTTTTCTTTTTTTCTTTCTTTCTTTCTTTCTTTTTTCTTTCTTCCTTCTTTCCCTCCTTCATTGTTTCTTTGTTTCCTGCTTTCTTTCTTTATTTGTATTCTTCTCTCTCTCTTTCCTTCTTTCTTTTCTTCCTTAGTTCTTTCTTTCCTTCTTTCCTTCGTTCCTTCTTTCTTTCTTTCCTTCTTTGCTTCTTTCCTTCCTTCTTTCTTTCCTTCTTTCCTTACCTCCTTTTATCTTTTCATCCTTCTTTCTTGAATTCTTTCCCTCATTCCTTCTTTCTTTCGTTCCTTCTTTCCCTTTTTCTCTGTTTCTTTCACTCTTTTGTCTTTTAATTTCCTTCGTTCTTTCGTTCTTTCTTTCTTTCTCTGTTTCTTTCTATTTTTCTTTCCTTCTTTGTTTCTTTCATTTTCTCTTTCGAGTTGTCATCGTCAGTGTCACACACATACACAAAACCCAAAGTATATTTCTATTGTTCACTTAGAATGACCTTTTCTTAATCAGCTAGGTATAGCCTAGGAAGCTTTGACGGTGCCTTACATTAAATTTGCCACAGGTTCTAGTCTCGGCCAGTTTGAGTTACTTGGACAAGCACTTACCGGGGCCTTCCTTTATCTTGAAAGACGAATTTCTGGTAACTCTAAGATCTATGCACCCCGTCCTCGTTTGAACTTCATTTCATGCATCGTCCAATATGACTTAATTCTGAAAGTTTCTTGTTATCCTGAAAGATGAATGTCTGATAACTCTAAGCTCTAGTCATCCTGTACTCATTTGATCTTTATTTCATGCACTGTAGGATATCACTTAACGTTAGAAGTTTTTTCTTGTGCTGAAAGATGAATGTCTGGTAACTCTAAGCTCTATCTACCCTGTACTCTTTTGAAGAATATTTCATTCATTGTCCGATATAACTTAAATTTGAAATTTTACATTATAGAATGATTGTGCGGTAAACCAAAACTCACTTCATGCTGTAATCATTAATCATTAATCGAAATTTATAAACAAATTAAAATATATGAACCTATATACAAATTGAAGGTTAAATGAAATATTAAATGTTTGCAAAATATATCTTATACACGTCGTGGTAGGCCATGCGTTATAATATTGGAGCATTCAATTATAAAATGTAAACAAGTTACGGCGAAACTCTCGCGGTTATAGATGTCACACTGCAGGTTGTATATAAGGACGGCCGCTCTGTGTATAGAGCGGGGAGGTCCGATGCTACAGGGTTATACAGACTGATGTCAGTCATTACACATACCTTTGTGAGCCTGAACACCCAGCCACGGTGTAAAAAGTGGTTATCACCCATGTAGCGACCATGACTTCCCTTTTTGTATTATTCTACTACAATCTAGCAATAAGGTAATGCGCGCAACTCGTTTTTTTCTTTGACTTACTTAGATACAACAAAATCTGTTTTAAATCCAATGGATGTAATAACGATTTAATTTGAAACATATTACTGTCCGTACAACTTAATTAGCGGCTTCTCCTGCATGGATTATTTTTGGGTTCTCAGGGGTTACGGCTGAGACAACACAAACCAACGATATTCTCTTAACTGCTTTTATTCGTCCTTGCATTCGTGGAACCGGGCAATTCATTAACTGCACTTTCGGCGGACATTTTATACTACATTTTATTAGACGCGGTACTTCGTCGAACACACCCGACGGATGTATACAATACTGCAATGAACAATAACTGAGTAGCAACTAAGTAGCAACTGAGTAGTACTGAGGGATGGCTAGGGGTTACCACCCTCTTATATACACGCAGCACCGCGTCACTAGCAAAAACTAAGGGTATATTGACCTGTATAACGGTACGTACCATACCTAGCATACCATTCTATTGTCTAACATCCGCCCGTTCTAGGCTGTCGTCCGGGAGTGCAGGGTTTCTCACGATGTCTGCCCAGGTCCATCCCAATGTTTCTTCAAGTCTACAATTTTGCTTTAACTAACATAATTATTTACAGTTCTTAAATTTATGTGTAATTACTAAACATATTAGTAAATAAATAATTGATCCAAGGACCAAAGTTGCTGTTTCAGAATTAACGCTCGAAGACTTGAACTTATAAAATTAAGATATTTGGATGCTGCGCTGCCAATTGTATTTTTTGGAGAAAGAAACAAATAATGGTGGTTTGAGAAAATTATGTTAGCATAAGTGACAGAAACATTTTTTATGTTACAATTATTCTTATATAAGCAATTGTCAACACTTAAAGTTTATTACGTAAAATTGTGTGTATTCTGACTGTAGAATAACTTATTTAAATGTTATGGCTACGTAATGCAGAATTAGGCTTATTATTGCTTGATCACTGTAACATTTTATCCCCAGAAGATTATAAATTTTAGAATTATTCAAAGATAAACTGGGCATTAATTTATTATCAAACGACTGCAGAATATCAGTAGTAGGGGGAACTGTAAGCCTTGCGATAAAATATTGGAACATTTAAATTTAGGAAGTGAACAAGCTACGTCTAAACTCTCACGGTTATAGATGTCACACTGCAGGTTGTATATAAGGACGGCCGGTCTGTGTATAGAGCGGGGAGGTCCGATGCTACAGGATTATACAGACTGGTTTCAGTCATTACTCCATACGTTCTGCATGCACCACAACACCCAGCCACGGCGTAAAAAGTGATATCACCCATGTAGCGAACATGACTTCCCTTTTTGTATTATTTTACTACAATCTAACAATAAGGTATCAATTATATTGAAAACTCTACCGTGGACGGTAGTATATACGCGTAATTCGTGCTCTGACTGACTTAGATACAACAAAATCAGTTTTAAATTCAGACTATGGAATAACTTTTTATTTTAAACGTATTACTGCCCTATAATTTAATTTTATATTGATAACGAGATAAATACTGGAGTATTTATAATAAATGCTGACAGGAATGGCTAAGGCTTTTATCTCTCTTGCCCGCTTTCGGGAATTCCAGTAACGATTCTAGCCACAGAACGACCAGGGATTTTCAGTGTGTTTTCCCAAGTCACCAGGCAAAAGCTGGGTTGGTTAGCTACATCCCCGAATATCGTGCCCCTGCATTATATCTCCTTTATCATTTGACAACATCTACCATATGGAGGTCTCTTACAGGGTAGCAGTGTCGGCCGGAGTCTCGGCGCTGCATGACAAGATGACAAACACTTCTTTCCCTAATAAGACCTTTTTTGGACATCATTTCATCCTTCCTTCGATATGAATCAACCTTGGAGGCCTTCTTTTATCCAGAAAGATGAGCGTTTGATAACCATCAGCACTATGTGCTCTGTACTCATATGAACATAATTTCATTCATCGTCCGATATGACTTAACGTTGGAGGTTTTCCCTTATTCTGAAAGATGAATATCTGGTAACTTTGATCTCTATGTACCCTGTACTCATTTGGACATAATTTCTTTCAATGTCCGATATGACTTAACTTTGGAGATTTTCCCTTATTCTGAAAGATGAATGTCTGGTAACTATAAGCTCTATGTACCCTGTACCCATTTGGACATCATTTCTTTCAATGTCCGATATGACTTAACGTTGGAGGTTTTCGATTATTCTGAAACATGAATGTCTGGTAACTCTAAGCTCTATGTACTCTGCACTCATTTGAACATCTTTTCATTCATCGTCCGATATGAGTTAACGTTGGAGGTTTTCGCTGATCCTGAATGGGTGTCTCGTAACTCTAAGCCCTGTGTACTCTGTAGTCATTTGAACATCATTTCATTCATCGTCAGATATGACTTAACGTTGAAGGTCTTCCTTTATCCTGAAAGATGAATGTCTGGTAACTCTAATCTCTATGTACTCTGTACTCATTTAAACATCATTTCTTTCATCGTCCGATATGACTTAACGTTGGAGCTCTTCCCTTATTCTGAAGGTAAATATCTGGTAAACCTAAGCGCAGTTCATGCTGTCGTCATTGGAAAGTTTACATTAATGTTTATACATATTGAAGATTAATGTGTTATCAAAAGTTTGCAAAATATTTTTGATACGCGGCATTGAAAGCCCTGCGTTATAATATACGAGCATTCAGGTGTAGATTGTGAGCGGTTTACGGGAAAACTCTCACGGACATAGATTTGAAACTGCATGTTGTATATAAGGACGGCCGCTCTGTGTATAGAGCGGGGAGGTCCGATGCTACAGGGTTATATAGACTGATGTCAGTCATTTCTCCATACGTTCTGGAAGCACCAAACACCCAGCCACGGTGTAAAAAGTGGTATCACCCATGTAGCGACCATGACTTCCCTTTTTGTATTATTCTACAACAATTTAACGCTAAGGTATTTATTAATATTGGAAACTCTACCGTGAACAGTCATATTGGAGAATAGAGTGTACACAATTTGTTTTGACTGACTTAGATACAGCAAAATTAGTTTTAAATATAGGGTGTGAAATAAGTTATTAATTTGAAACGTATTTCTGTCTGTGGAGCAGAATCATATATTGATAACGAGATAAATACCGGAATATACAAGTGACTCAAGTGTCCCTATTTATTTCTGAAATTATGCAAAGTGGTAAGCGACATATATGACTTATGCCTTTCTTGAATGTCCTCTAATGGACAATTTGCAGAGCAGTTTCTAGTGAAAGGGTAGATAACTCCGTGCATTAGTGATGCAAGGGACAGAAAGCTATCAGAATGTATGTCAGTTCGTAAAACGTCATACCCAGACACATAAAGCACCATTACCAATTTTAGAGTGTTTACAAACCTTTATTCATTAACGTACTTTTACACACAACTTGAAACAGACTCCTGAAGGAACAACGTATCACAGGCAACAGTTGGCAATAACATTGGAATATGATATAACTGAACCACATAGTGAGACCAATTGTATTTAAATCTTCCGTCAGTAAGTGTTTTCGTTGTACAGCTATGTCAAAAAGTGTTACGAATTGAAGCAATAAAAATGAGTGGTTCACACTTCCACGTTGACGCGACAGTTTGTAACGAATAATATGGGTAACTCAGGGTTGAGCAATGAGGTGTCTCTCGGGGTGTGTAGCTATGTATGAGTAAGGATGGTTCTAATGACTGCTTCTTTTTATCATAACATCAAACTCTAAGTTGCTGACCAAGTGTTACCACTATATCACTGTTTTAAGTGACAGCAGGTGGAATGCTTATTACTCGATAATAATTAATTCGTTACGTATAAAGCGACAAATCTTCTCTCCGGTTCTACTCTGCCTTCGACCAGCAGAGATAAACCTCTTACTCAGCCGCTAGCCGCGGACCGTCTGTCCTCACACTATACACAGCTGTACGTGGGTGTGTAACTTTCACTTTCTCGAAGCCCTTTATTCAACCAAATGTCCTATGTGACTATTTTGTCCATTGTAATTATTAGTGTCGGTCATGCCGTTATTAAGTGTCCGAGGAATACCTATTCAAACGGAGTCAAGTGTTAACCTTAGAATTCTGTTTCCCCCGCGCCTTTTGTTAAACGACTCAAATCAACTGCACGTACACGCGTTTCACAAAAATACAAGATTCCTTTGAAATCCAATGCGACTCTTTATGCATTGCATCCCTTAATTTCGGTATCAGATTTGATTATATTTCCCGCATTTTTTTACTCATTCAGTAATTGTTATGGTGGATGCCGTTCTCTTATTGCGTTATAACTACCAAAACAAGCTCAAAACACTGTCTAAATGTGTAAAAAAGCGGGTAAAGAAGCGAGGTGGGGGTCCCAGTTCTTCGGTAACATATTAGTTAATGAATCGCAGTACGCAAGGTAGCGTTGGCTCAGTGGAATTATACAGGTTACTTTGACACCCTGCATCTGTAAGATGGCTTCGAATCCCACGTGTTCAGCTCAGAGTTTAACTAATTTAGCTTTGCAGGTTTACGGTTTTCCTAAAAGGCGAAACTTTGGTGAATCTAAGCTCTATGCATCCTGTTCTCATTTCAACATCATTTCATTCATCGTCCGATATGACTTAACGTTGGAAGCTTTCCCTGTTCCTGAAAGGTGAATGTCTAGTAACTCTAAGCTCTATGTACCCTGTACTCATTTGAACATCATTTCATTCACCGTCCGATATGACTTAACGTTGTAGGTTTTCCCTTATCCTGAAAGATGAATGTCTGGTAACTCTAAGCTCTATGTACCCTGAACTCATTTGAACATCATTTCACTCATCGTCCGATATGACTTAACGTTGGAGGTTTTCTATTATCCTAAAATACGAATGCCTCGTAACTCTAAGCTCTATGTACCCTGTACTCATTTGAACATCATTTTATTCATTGTCCCATATGACTTAACGTTGTAGGTTTTCTCTTATCCTGAAAGATGACTGTCTGGTAACTTCAAGCTCTATGTACCCTGTACTCATTTGAACATCATTTCATTCCTCGTCCGATATCATTTAACGTTGGAGGTTTTTTGTTATCCTAAAAGACGAATGTCTCGTAACTCTAAGTTCTATGTACCCCGTACTCATTTGAACATCATTTCATTCCTCGGCCGATATCACTTAATGTTGGAGGTTTTCTATTATCCTAAAAGACGAATGTCTGGTAACTATAAGCTCTATGTACCCTGTACTCATTTGAACATCATTTCATTCCTCGTCCGATATCACTTAACGTTGGAGGTTTTCTCTTACCCTAAAAGATGACAGTCTGGTAACTTTAAGCTCTATGTACCCTGTACTCATTTTACATCATTTAATTCATCGTCCGATATGACTTAACGTTGGAGGCTTTTTGTTATCCTAAAAGACGAATGTCTCGTAACTCTAAGCTCTATGTGCCCTGTTCTCATTTGAGCATCATTTCATTCATCGTCCGATATGATTTAACGTTGGAGGCTTTTTGTTATCCTAAAAGACGAATGTCTCGTAACTCTAAGCTCTATGTGCCCTGTACTCATTTGAACATCATTTCATTCATCGTCCGATATGATTTAACGTTGGAGGCTTTTTGTTATCCTAAAAGACGAATGTCTCGTAACTCTAAGCTCTATGTACCCTGTACTCATTTGAACATCATTTCATTCGTCGTCCTGTATGACCTAACGTTAGAGGTTTCTGTTATCCTAAAAGACGAATGTATGGTAACTCAAAGCTCTATGTACCCTGTACTCATTTGAACATCATTTCATTCGTCGTCCTGTATGACCTAACGTTAGAGGTTTCTGTTATCCTAAAAGACGAATGTATGGTAACTCAAAGCTCTATGTGCCCTGTACTCATTTGAATATCATTTCAGTTATCATACATTACGATTTAACGTGAATGATCGTGGATTTAAACAATAAAGGAAGTTAGTACTGCGCTGCTTTGTATACATAAACATTTTATGTAATGGAAATTGCATTAGTACAGATCTTGAGATTAGCTTTTATGTTATAATGATTTTCAAATCTGGAATTGTTTGTATTTTGAAGCTTTAGAGGGGTAATTCTGTATTTTCTAACTGCAGAATAAGTTGTGCTTCTTCTATTAGTAATATTCTGGCGTCGATAGGCACATCCTGGCATTATATAGCTTGCGGCCCCAATTCATGTCCTGCTGTATCTAAATTTTTAACGTTTTTAAATATAAAATGAACATTTTTCACAATTAAGGGGAACCAAAATGTAAGTAGGACAAGATGTTGTAAGTCTGGTGTAGATATATTGAAGCAGTAATATTTAGGAAGTGAAGAAATAAGTTCGAAACTCTCACGGTTATAGATCTCACACTGCAGGTTGTATATAAGGACGGCCGCTCTGTATACCGAGCGGCTCGGTGCCCTTAAGCCCCCCTGCCCCTGTGGCGGCCCCCTTCAGGATCCCCCCCCCAGTATATGTCCCAATAGCACATTCCACTCTGTCCCACCTCATGCTGCTCTCCCGCACCAACCCCTGCTTAAGCCCTTACGTAAGGCTATCGAAGACAAAACAGTGACTTGGCACATGGTCCGGGAGCAGGCCCTTGCCTTTCTCCGTTCTCTTCTAGTATGGCCCCTTGATACCCCACAGATAATTGAGGAACACGGGGACTTTCTGGCGCTATTCACCGCGCCAGGACTCTCCCTCCTATCTGAGGAATCCTGGCGCCGTCGCTAAAACCCTGTGATCACACCACCACTCGCCACATCTCAACTTAAAAAAAAAAAAAAAAAAAAAAATGGACAATGGCAAGATAAGGTTAATGACTTGGAATGCGAACGGGGTACGTCGACGGAAGTCCGAACTCACAGAATTCCTCCACGCACACAGCATTGACATAGCCCTCCTCAGCGAAACGCACCTACAGCAATCTCACCGCTTCAAAATCCCAGGGAATGTTGTTTACCGCACCGATCGCATCGGCCGAGGCGGAGGCACCGCCATAGTTATCAGGTCCCAAATAGTCCATCACCAGGTACAGACACCCCCACTCATGCGCATTGAAGCCACTGCCCTTCGCGTCAACTTAAACAGCCTTAATGCAACGATCATAGCAGTATACAACCCTCCTGATGACTTAGAACCCTCAGACCTAGACTCTCTTCTCCAACTGGACCACCGGGTACTGATCGCTGGCGACTTTAATGCTAGGCACGCCATTTGGAACTGCGACGCCAACAACACAGCAGGCACTAAGCTCCTGGCCCATGTAAACAACTCCGACTACATCATCTGCCCGCCCGAAACCCCTACGTACATACCCCCCCGACGTAACGCTTCCCCCAGTATTCTTGACCTAGCCCTCATCCGCAACCTCACACTTCGAACCTCGCTAAAGGTCATCAACGACCTCAGCTCAGACCACCTTCCAGTGCTGATCACCCTCCAAGGATCCCTTACTTCAACCCAACCACACAGGGTTATATAGACTGGTGTCAGGCATTAATACGCAACGCTTTGAATGGCCCATAACACCCTGCCACGGTGTAAAAAGTGGTACCACCCATGTAGCGACCATGACTTCCCTTTTTGTATTTTTCTACAACAATCTACCACTAAGGTATCAATTATATTAAAAATTCTACAGTGGACGGTAATATGTGCGAGTAATTCGTTTTTTGCCGGACTTAGATACAACAAAATCAGTTTTAAATACAGACTATGGAATAACTTTTTATTTTGAAACATATTACTCTCCGTACAATGTAAAGATATATTGATAATGAGATGAACACTGGAGTATTTATACGATACCATATACCGAGCTGGATGGCTAAGGCCTTTATCTGTCTTGGCCGCTTTCTGGAATTCTGGGTTCTATTCTAGCAACAGAGCGACAGGGTGTTTTTCACTGTGTATTCCCAGGTCACAATCCGAATGCTGGGTTGGTTAATCACATCCCCCAAATAACGTGTCCCTGCATTTCTCCTCCTTTATCATTTGACATCATCTATCATGTGGATGCCTCTGAGGTCTGTTATAGAGTAGGAGTGACGACGGGAGGCTCCGTGCTGCATGGCAGGATGATAAAGGCTTTTTCCTTCTATAAGACTTTTTCTGGATATCATATCATGCTTCCTCGGATATGACTTAACCTTGAATGAATTCTCTTATCCTGAAAGATGACTGTCTGATAACTCTAAGCTCTATGTACCCTGTACTCATTTGAACATCATTTCATTCATCGTCCGATATGACTTAACCTTGAATGAAATCTCTTATCCTGAAAGATGAGTGTCTTGTAACTCTAAGCTCTATGTACCCTGTACTAATTTGAACATCATTTCATTCATCGTCCGATATGACTTAACCTTGAATGAATCCTCTTATCCTGAAAGATGACTGTCTGATAACTCTAAGCTCTATGTACCCTGTACTCATTTGAACATCATTTCATTCATCGGTAGATATGACTTAACCTTGAATGAATTCTCTTATCCTGAAAGATGACTGTCTGATAACTCTAAGCTCTATGTACCCTGTACTCATTTGAACATCATTTCATTCATCGTCCGATATGACTTAACCATGAATGAAATCTCTTATCCTGAAAGATGAGTGTCTTGTAACTCTAAGCTCTATGTACCCTGTACTCATTTGAACATCATTTCATTCATCGTCCCATATGACTTAACCTTGAATGAATCCTCTTATCCTGAAAGATGAGTGTCTTGTAACTCTATCCTTTATGTACTCTGCACTCATTTGAACATCATTTCATTCATCGTCCGATATGACTTAATCTTGAATGAAATCTCTCATCCTGAAAGATGAGTGTCTTGTAACTCTAAGCTCTATGTACCCTGTACTCATTTTAACATCATTTCATTCATCGTCCGATATGACTTAACCTTGAATGAATTCTCTTATCCTGAAAGATGAGTGTCTTGTAACTCTAATCTCTATGTACTCTGTACTCATTTGAACATCATTTCATTCATCGTCCGATATGACTTAACCTTGAATGAATTCTCTTATCCTGAAAGATGAGTGGCTTTTAACTCCATCCTCTATGTACTCTGTACTCATTTGAACATCATTTCATTCATCGTCCGATATGAATTAGCCTTGAATTAATTCTGTTATCCTTAAGGATGAGTGTCTTGTAACTCTAAGCTCTATGTACCCTGTACTCATTTTTTATCATCTCATTCATCGTCCGATATGGCTTAACGTTGGAGGTTTTCCTTATCCTAAAAGATGAATGTCTGGTAACTCTAAGCTCTAAGTACACTATCCTCATTTGAACATCATTTCATTCATCGTCCGATATGACTTAACGTTGGAGGTTTTCTCTCATCCTGAAGGATGAATGTCTGGTAACTCTAAGGTCTATGTACCCTGTACTCATTTGAACATCATTTCATTCATCGTCCGATATGACTTAACGTTGGAGGTTTTCTCTCATCCTGAAGGATGAATGTCTGGTAACTCTAAGGTCTATGTACCCTGTACTCATTTGAACATCATTTCATTCATCGTCCGATATGACTTAACGTTGGAGGTTTTCCTTATCCTGAAGGATGAATGTCAGGTAACACTAAGCCTTATGTACCCTGTACTCATTTGAACATCATTTCATTCACCGTCCGATATGACGTAACGTTGGAGGTTTTCTCTCATCCTGAAGGATGAATGTCTGGTAACTCAAAGGTCTATGTACCCTGTACTCATTTGAACATCATTTCATTCGTCGTCCAATGTCTTATCCTGAAAGATGAATGTCTGGTAATTCTAGGCTCCTTGTACCCAGAACTCATTTGAACATCATTTATTTCATCGTCCGAAATGACTTAATGTTGGAGGTTTTCTCTTATCCTGAGAGATGGATGTCTGGTAACTCTAAGGTTTATGTACCCTGTACTCATTAGAACATCATGTCATTTGTCGTCCAATGTCTTATCCTGAAAGATGAATGTCTGGTAATTCTAAGCTCCTTGTACCCATAACTCATTTGAACATCATTTCTTTCATCGTCCGAAATGACTTAATGTGGGAGGTTTTCTCTTATCCTGAGAGATGGATGTCTGGTAACTCGATGCTCTGAGTACCCTATCCCCAATTGAAAATGATTTCATTCATCGTCTGATATGACTTAACGTAGGAGGGTTTCTCTTATTCTGAAAGATGAGTATCTGGTAACTGTATGCTCTAAGTACCCTATCCCCACTTGAAAATCATTTTATTCATCGCCCGATATGACAACGTTGGAAGGTTTCTGTTATATTGAAAGATGAATGTCTGGTAACTCTAAGTACTATGTACCCTGTACTCATTTGAATATCATTACATTCATCGTCTGATATGACTTAAGTTTGAAGGTTTTCTCTTATCGTGAAAGATGAATGTTTGGTAACTCTAAGCTCTATGTAGCCCGTACTCATTTGAACAACATTTCATTCATTGTCCGATATGACTTAACTTTAAAGGTTTTCTCTTATCCTGAAAGATGAATGTTTGGTAACTCTAAGCTCTATGTACCGTGTACTCATTTGAACATCATTCATTCATTGTCCCATAGGACAACTTTGAAGGTTTTCTGTTATCCTAAAAGATGAATGTCTGGTAACTGTATGCTCTATGTACCTAGTACTCATTTGAACATCACTTCATTCATGGTCCGATATGACTTAACGTTGAATGTTTTCTCTTATCCTGAAGGATGAATGTCTGGTAACTCTAAGCTCTATGTGCCCTGTACTCATTTAACCATCATTTCATTCCTCGTCCGATATCACTTAACGTTGCAGGTTTTCTCTAATCCTAAAAGATGACTGTCTGGTAACTTCAAGCTCTATGTACCCTGTACTCATTTTTACATCATTTCATTCATCGTCCTACATGACTTAACGTTGCAGGTTTTCTATTATCCTAAAAGATGACTGTCTGGTAACTTTAAGCTCTATGTACCCCGTACTCATTTGAACATCATTTCATTCCTCGTCCGATATCACTTAACGTTGGAGGTTTTCTCTTATCCTAAAAGATGACTGTCTGGTAACTTTAAGCTCTATGTACCCTGTACTCATTTGAACATCATTTCATTCATCGTCCGATATGACTTAACGTTGGAGGTTTTCTCTTATCCTAAAAGATGACTGTCTGGTAACTTTAAGCTCTATGTACCCTGTACTCATTTGAACATCATTTCATTCCTCGTCCGATATGACTTAACGTTGGAGGTTTTCTCTTATCCTAAAAGATGACTGTCTGGTAACTTTAAGCTCTATGTACCCTGTACTCATTTGAACATCATTTCATCCTCGTCCGATATCACTTTACGTTGGAGGTTTTCTCCTACCCTAAAAGATGACAGTCTGGTAACTCTAAGCTCTATGTACCCTGTACTCATTTTACATCATTTAATTCATCGTCCGATATGACTTAACGTTGGAGGCTTTTTGTTATCCTAAAAGACGAATGTCTCGTAACTCTAAGCTCTATGTGCCCTGTACTCATTTGAACATCGTTTCATTCATCGTCCGATATGATTTAACGTTGGAGGCTTTTTGTTATCCTAAAAGACGAATGTCTCGTAACTCTAAGCTCTATGTGCCCTGTACTCATTTGAACATCGTTTCATTCATCGTCCGATATGATTTAACGTTGGAGGCTTTTTGTTATCCTAAAAGACGAATGTCTCGTAACTCTAAGCTCTATGTGCCCTGTACTCATTTGAACATCATTTCATTCATCGTCCGATATGATTTAACGTTGGAGGCTTTTTGTTATCCTAAAAGACGAATGTCTCGTAACTCTAAGCTCTATGTGCCCTGTACTCATTTGAACATCATTTCATTCATCGTCCGATATGATTTAACGTTGGAGGCTTTCTCTTATCCTAAAAGACGAATGTCTCGTAACTCTAAGCTCTATGTACCCTGTACTCATTTGAACATCATTTCATTCGTCGTCCTGTATGACCTAACGTTAGAGGTTTCTGTTATCCTAAAAGACGAATGTATGGTAACTCAAAGCTCTATGTGCCCTGTACTCATTTGAATATCATTTCAGTTATCATACATTACGATTTAACGTGAATGATCGTGGATTTAAACAATAAAGGAAGTTAGTACTGCGCTGCTTTGTATACATAAACATTTTATGTAATGGAATTTGCATTAGTACAGATCTTGAGATTAGCTTTTTTGTTATAATGATTTTCAAATCTGGAATTGTTTGTATTTTGAAGCTTTAGAGGGGTAATTCTGTATTTTCTAACTGCAGAATAAGTTGTGTTTCTTCTATTAGTAATATTCTGGCGTCGATAGGCACATCCTGGCATTATATAGCTTTCGGCCCCAATTCATGTCCTGCTGTATCTAAATTTTTAACGTTTTTAAATATAAAATGAACATTTTTCACAATTAAGGGGAACCAAAATGTAAGTAGGACAAGATGTTGTAAGTCTGGTGTAGATATATTGAAGAAGTAATATTTAGGAAGTGAAGAAATAAGTTCGAAACTCTCACGGTTATAGATCTCACACTGCAGGTTGTATATAAGGACGGCCGCTCTGTATACCGAGCGGCTCGGTGCCCTTAAACCTCCCTGCCCCTGTGGCGGCCCCCTTCAGGATCCCCCCAGTATATGTCCCAATAGCACATTCCACTCTGTCCCACCTCATGCTGCTCTCCCGCACCAACCCCTGCTTAAGCCCTTACGTAAGGCTATCGAAGACAAAACAGTGACTTGGCACATGGTCCGGGAGCAGGCCCTTGCCTTTCTCCGTTCTCTTCTAGTATGGCCCCTTGATACCCCACAGATAATTGAGGAACATGGGGACTTTCTGGCGCTATTCACCGCGCCAGGACTCTCCCTCCTATCTGAGGAATCCTGGCGCCGTCGCTAAAACCCTGTGATCACACCACCACTCGCCACATCTCAACTTAAAAAAAAAAAAAAAAAAAAAAAAAAAAATGGACAATGGCAAGATAAGGTTAATGACTTGGAATGCGAACGGGGTACGTTGACGGAAGTCCGAACTCACAGAATTCCTCCACGCACACAGCATTGACATAGCCCTCCTCAGCGAAACGCACCTACAGCAATCTCACCGCTTCAAAATCCCAGGGAATGTTGTTTACCGCACCGATCGCATCGGCCGAGGCGGAGGCACCGCCATAGTTATCAGGTCCCAAATAGTCCATCACCAGGTACAGACACCCCCACTCATGCGCATTGAAGCCACTGCCCTTCGCGTCAACTTAAACAGCCTTAATGCAACGATCATAGCAGTATACAACCCTCCTGATGACTTAGAACCCTCAGACCTAGACTCTCTTCTGCAACTGGACCACCGGGTACTGATCGCTGGCGACTTTAATGCTAGACACGCCATTTGGAACTGCGACGCCAACAACACAGCAGGCACTAAGCTCCTGGCCCATGTAAACAACTCCGACTACATCATCTGCCCGCCCGAAACCCATACGTACATACCCCCCCGACGTAACGCTTCCCCCAGTATTCTTGACCTAGCCCTCATCCGCAACCTCACACTTCGAACCTCGCTAAAGGTCATCAACGACCTCAGCTCAGACCACCTTCCAGTGCTGATCACCCTCCAAGGATCCCTTACTTCAACCCAACCACACAGGGTTATATAGACTGGTGTCAGGCATTAATACGCAACGCTTTGAATGGGCCAACACCCAGCCACGGTGTAAAAAGTGGTACCACCCATGTAGCGACCATGACTTCCCTTTTTGTATTTTTCTACAACAATCTACCACTAAGGTATCAATTATATTAAAAATTCTACAGTGGACGGTAATATGTGCGAGTAATTCGTTTTTTCCCGGACTTAGATACAACAAAATCAGTTTTAAATACAGACTATGGAATAACTTTTTATTTTGAAACATATTACTCTCCGTACAATGTAAAGATATATTGATAATGAGATGAACACTGGAGTACTTATACGATACCATATACCGAGCGGGATGGCTAAGGCCTTTATCTGTCTTGGCCGCTTTCAGGAATTCTGGGTTCTATTCTAGCAACAGAACGACAGGGTGTTTTTCACTGTGTATTCCCAGGTCACAATCCGAATGCTGGGTTGGTTAATCACATCCCCCAAATAACGTGTCCCTGCATTTCTCCTCCTTTATCATTTGACATCATCTATCATGTGGATGCCTCTGAGGTCTGTTATAGAGTAGGAGTGACGACGGGAGGCTCCGTGCTGCATGGCAGGATAATAAAGGCTTCTTCCTTCTATAAGACTTTTTCTGGATATCATATAATGCTTCCTCGGATATGACTTAACCTTGAATGAATTCTTTTATCCTGAAAGATGAGTGTCTTGTAACTCTAAGCTCTATGTACCCTGTACTCATTTGAACATCATTTCATTCACCGTCCGATATGACTTAACGTTGAATGAATCCTCTTATCCTGAAAGATGACTGTCTGATAACTCTAAGCTCTATGTACCCTGTACTCATTTGAACATCATTTCATTCATCGTCCGATATGACTTAACCTTGAATGAATTCTCTTATCCTGAAGGATGAATGTCTGGTAACTCTAAGCTCTATGTACCCTGTACTCATTTGTACATCATTTCATTCATCGTCCGATATGACTTAACGTTGGAGGTTTTCTCTCATCCTGAAGGATGAATGTCTGGTAACTCTAAGGTCTATGTACCCTGTACTCATTTGAACATCATTTCATTCATCGTCCGATATGACTTAACGTTGGAGATTTTCCTTATCCTGAAAGATGAGTGTCTTGTAACTCTAAGCTCTATGTACCCTGTACTCATTTGAACATCATTTCATTCATCGTCCGATATGACTTAACGTTGGAGGTTTTCTCTCATCCTGAAGGATGAATGTCTGGTAACTCTAAGCTCTATGCACCCTGTACTCATTTGAACATCATTTCATTCATCGTCCGATATGACTTAACGTTGGAGGTTTTCTCTCATCCTGAAGGATGAATGTCTGGTAACTCTAAGGTCTATGTACCCTGTACTCATTTGAACATCATTTCATTCATCGTCCGATATGACTTAACGTTGGAGATTTTCCTTATCCTGAAAGATGAATGTCTGGTAACACTAAGCCTTATGTACCCTGTACTCATTTGAACATCATTTCATTCACCGTCCGATATGACTTAACGTTGGAGGTTTTCTCTCATCCTGAAGGATGAATGTCTGGTAACTCTAAGCTCTATGCACCCTGTACTCATTTGAACATCATTTCATTCATCGTCCGATATGACTTAACGTTGGAGGTTTTCTCTCATCCTGAAGGATGAATGTCTGGTAACTCTAAGGTCTATGTACCCTGTACTCATTTGAACATCATTTCATTCATCGTCCGATATGACTTAACGTTGGAGATTTTCCTTATCCTGAAAGATGAGTGTCTTGTAACTCTAAGCTCTATGTACCCTGTACTCATTTGAACATCATTTCATTCACCGTCCGATATGACTTAACGTTGGAGGTTTTCTCTCATCCTGAAGGATGAATGTCTGGTAACTCTAAGCTCTATGCACCCTGTACTCATTTGAACATCATTTCATTCATCGTCCGATATGACTTAACGTTGGAGGTTTTCTCTCATCCTGAAGGATGAATGTCTGGTAACTCTAAGGTCTATGTACCCTGTACTCATTTGAACATCATTTCATTCATCGTCCGATATGACTTAACGTTGGAGATTTTCCTTATCCTGAAAGATGAATGTCTGGTAACACTAAGCCTTATGTACCCTGTACTCATTTGAACACCATTTCATTCATCGTCCGATATGACTTAACGTTGGAGGTTTTCTCTTATCCTGAGAGATGGATGTCTGGTAACTCTAAGGTCTATGTACCCTGTACTCATTTGAACATCATGTCATTCGTCGTCTAATGTCTTATCCTGAAGGATGAATGTCTGGTAATTCTAAGCTCCTTGTACCCATAACTCATTTGAACATCATTTCTTTCATCGTCCGAAATGATTTAATGTGGGAGGTTTTCTCTTATCCTGAGAGATGGATGTCTGGTAACTCGATGCTCTGAGCACCCTATCCCCAATTGAAAATGATTTCATTCATCGTCTGATATGACTTAACGTAGGAGGGTTTCTCTTTTCTGAAAGATGAGTATCTGGTAACTGTATGCTCTAAGTACCCTATCCCCACTTGAAAATCATTTTATTCATCGCCCGATATGACAACGTTGGAAGGTTTCTGTTATCCTGAAAGATGAAGGTCTGGTAACTCTAAGCTCTATGTACCCTGTACTCATTTGTACATCATTTAATTCATCGTCTGATATGACTTAACTTTGAAGGTTTTCTCTTATCCTGAAAGATGAATGACTGGTAACTCTAAGCTCTATGTACCCCGTACTCATTTGAACAACATTTCATTCATTGTCCGATATGACTTAACTTTAGAGGTTTTCTCTTATCCTGAAAGATGAATGTTTGGTAACTCTAAGCTCTATGTACCGTGTACTCTTTTGAACATCATTCATTCATTGTCCCATATGACAACGTTGGAGGTTTTCTGTTTTCCTAAAAGATGAATGTCTGGTAAGTCAAAGCTCTATGTACCCTGTACTCATTTGTACTTCATCGTCCGATATGACTTAACGTTTGAGGTGTTCTCTTATTCTAAAAGACGAATGTCTGGTAACTCTAAGCTCTATGTACTCTGTACTCATTTGAACATCATGTAATTCATCGTCCAATATAACTTAACTTTGGAGGTTTTCTCTTATCCTGAAAGATGAATGTCTGGTTACTCTAAGCTCTATGTACCCTGTACTTATTTGAACATCATGTCATTCATTGTCCGATATGACTTAACTTTGGAGGTTTCGTCTGATCTTGAAAGATTAATGTCTGGTAACTCTAAGCTCCATGTACCCTGTACTCATTTGAACATCATGTCATTCAGTCTCCGATATGACTTAACTTTGGAGGTTTCGTCTGATCTTGATAGATTAATGTCTGGTAACTCTAAGCTCCATGTACCCTGTACTCATTTGAACATCATGTCATTCATCGTCCGATATGACTTAAGGTTGGATGTTTTCTCTTATCCTGAAAGACGAATGTCTGGTAACTCTAAGCTCTATGTACCCTGTACTCATTTGAACATCATGTCATTCATTCTCCGATATAACTTAACTTTGGAAGTTTTCTCTGATCCTGAAAGATTAATGTCTGGTAACTGTAAACTCTATTCATCCTGTCGTCATTCGAAATTTTACAGTAATTTATATACAAATTGAAGATTAATTTATAATCAAACGGTTACAACATATTTCTAATAGATGGCATAGAAGGCCCTTCGTTATAGTATAGGAGTATTAAAGTTTTGGAAGTGAAGAAGTAACGGAGAAGCTCTCGCGGATACAAATCTCACACTGAAGGTTGTATATAAGGACGGCCGCTCTGTGTACATAACTATTTATATTTAAAAAAAAAACTTAAAAACTGAAAAGACAAATATACAGGAAAAGACAGAATTAAACTGTTCTCGGCGGTCGTGATAAGGCCGCCGAATGGGTTTGATATAACCCACGCAGACCATCCAACTATAAAGCCTAAAATATATATATAAAAAAAATGTAAATTTTAGCCTGTCAGCCGGGCCCATTGTACTGGCACCAGGCCATACTCTTTAATAAAGATAAGAATAAGAATAGAGCGGGGAGGTCCGATGCTACAGGGTTATATAGACTGTCAGTAACTGGTATCTAACACCCAGCCACGGTGTAAAAAGTGGTGTCACCCATGTAGCGACCATGACTTCCCTTTTGTATTCTACAACAATCTACCACTAAGGGATCAAGTAATATTGGAAACTCTAACGTGAACAGTCATATTGGAGAATGGAGTGTACACAATTCGTTTTGACTGACTTAGATACAACAAAATTAGTTTTAATATAGAGTATCAAATAAGTCATTAAATTGAAACATGTTACTGTCCGTGGAACTGAACCGTATACTAATAACGAGATAAATACCGGAATATACAAGTGACTCAAGTGACCCGATTTATTTCTGAATTTATGCAAAGTGGTAAGCGACATATATGACTTATGCCTTTCTTGAATGTCCTCTAATGGACAATTTGCAGAGCAGTTTCTAGTGAAAGGGTAGATAACTCCGTGCATTACTGTTGTAAGGGACAGAAAGCTATCAGAATGTATGTCAGTTCCTGAAACGTCATATCCAGACACAGAGAGCTCCATTACCAATTTTAGAGTGTTTACAAACCTTTATTCATTAACGTACTTTCACAACCAACTTGAAACAGACTCCTGAAGGAACAACGTATCACATGCAGCAGTTGGCAATAACGTTGGACTATAATATGGCTGAACTACAGAGTGAGACCAATTGTATTTAAATCTTCAGTCAGTAAGGGTTTTCGTTGTACAGCTATTTCAAAAAGTCTTACGAATTGAAGCAACAAAAATGAGTGGTGCACAGTTCCACGTAGACGCGACAGTTTTTAACGAATAATATGAGTAACTCAGGGTTGAGCAATGAGGTGTCTCTCAGGGTATGCGTAGCTATGTATGAGTAAGGATGGTTCTAATGACAGCTTCTTTTTATCATAACATCAAACTCTAAGTTGCTGACCAAGTGTTACCACTATATCACTGTTTAGAGTGACTGAACTTGGAATGCTTATTACTCGATAATACTTAATTCGTTACGTATAAACCGACAAATCTTCCCTCCAGTTCTAATCTGCCTTCGCCCAAGACAGATAAACTTATTACTCAAGCCGCTAGCCGCGGACCGTCTGTCCTTACACTATACACAGCTGTGCGTGGGTGTGTAACCTTCACTTCCTCGAAGCCCTTTATTCAACCAAATATCCTTTGTGACTATTTTTTCCATTGTAATTATTAGTCTCGGTCATGCCATTATTAAGAGTCCGAGGAATACCTATACAAACGGAGTCAAGTGTTAACCTTAGAATTCTGTTTCCCCCGCGCCTTTTGTTACGCGATTCAACTCAACTGCACGTACACGCGTTTTACAAAGTTACAAGATTCCTTTCAAATCCATTACGATTCCGCATGCATTGCATCCCGCAATTGCGGTACCAGAATAGTTTTTATTTCCTAAATTTTTATCATATCTAGTAACTATTGTGGTGAATGCGGTACTTTTATTTGCGTTATAACTACCAATACGAGCTCAAAACACTGTATAAAGCTGTAAAACGCGTGTAAACAAGCGAGTTGGGGGTCCCAGGTCTTCGGTAACATATTAGTTAACGTATCGCAGTAAGCAAGGTAGCGTTGGCTCAGTGGAACTATACAGGCTACTTAGACAACCTGCAAGTTTAAGATGCGTTCGAATCCTTCGTGTTCAGCTCTGAGATAAAGTAATTTAACTTTGCAGGTTTACGCTTTTCCTAAAAGGGGAATGTTTGGTAAATCTAATCTCTATGTATTCTGTACTCATTTGAACATCATTTCATTCATCGTCCGATATGACTTAACGTTGAAGGTTTCCTCTTAGGCTAAAAGATGACTGTCTGGTAACTCTAAGCTCTATGTACCCTGTACTCATTTAAACATCATTTCATTCATCGTCCGATATGACTTAACGTTGAAGGTTTTCTCTTGGGCTAAAAGATGAATGTCTGGTAATTCTTACCTCTATGTACCCTGTACTCATTTGAGCATCGTTTCATTCATCGTCTGATACGACTTAACGTTGGAGGTTTTCTCCTATCCTAAAAGATGACTGTATTATAACTTTAAACTCTATGTACCCTGTACTCATTTTTACATCATTTCATTCATCGTCCGATATGACTTAACGTTGGAGGTTTTCTATTATCCTAAAATACGAATCTCTCGTAACTCTAAGCTCTATGTACCCCGTACTCATTTTTACATCATTTCATTCATCGTCCTATATGACTTATCGTTGGAGGTTTTCTTTTAGGCTAAAAGATGACTGGTGACTTTAAGCTCTATGTACCCTGTACTCATTTAAACATCATTTCATTCATCGTCTGATATGACTTAACGTTGGAGACTTTCTGTTATTCTAAAGGACAAATGTCTGGTAATTCTAAACTCTATGTACCCTGTACTCATTTGTACATCATTTCATTCATCGTCCGATATGACTTAACGTTGGAGGTTTTCTCTTATTCTGAAAGATGAATGTCTGGTAATTCTAAGCTCTATGTACCCTGTACTCATTTGAACATCATTTCATTCATCGTCCGATATGACTTAACGTTGGAGGTTTTCTCTTATTCTGAAAGATGAATGTCTGGTAATTCTAAACTCTATGTACCCTGTACTCATTTGAACATCATTTCATTCATCGTCCGATATGACTTAACGTTGGAGGTTTTCTCTTATCCTGAAAGATGAATGTCTGGTAATTCTAAGCTCTATGTACCCTGTACTCATTTGAACATCATTTCATCCATCTATCGATATGATTTAACGTTGGAGGATTTTTGTTACCCTAAAAGACGAATGTATGGTAACTCTAAGCTCTATGTGCCCTGTACACATTTGAACATCATTTCAGTTATATTGCATTACGATTTAACGTGGGAGAACGTGGATTTAAGCAATAAAGAAAGTAAATAGTGCCGCTGCTTTGTATACATACACATTTTATGTAATGGAAATTGTATTAGTACAGGTCATGAGAGCAGCTTTTCTGTTATAATTATTCTCAAATAAGAAATTGTTTGTATTTTGATGTTTTAGAAGGGTAATTCTGTATTTTCTAAAGGCAGAATAAGTTTTGTTACTGCCATTAGTAATGTTCTGGCGTCCATAGGCATATCATGGCATTATATAGCTTGAGGCCCCAATTCATGTCCTGCTGTATCTAAATCTTTAACGTTTTTAAATATAAAATGAGCATTTTTCACTATTAAGGGGAACCAAAATATAAGTAGGACAAAATGCTTTAAGTCTGGTGTCCATATATTGTAGCAGTAATATTTAGGAAGTGAAGAAATAAGTTCCAAACTCTCACGGTTATAGATCTCACACTGCAGGTTGTATATAAGGACGGCCGCTCTGTATACCGAGCGGGGAGGTCCGATGCTACAGGGTTATATAGACTGATGTCAGGCATAAATTCGCAACGCTTTGAATGGGCCAACACCCTGCCACGGTGTAAAAAGTGGTACCACCCATGTAGCGACCATGACTTCCCTTTTTGAATTATTCTACAACAATCTACCACAAGGGTATCAATTATATTGAAAATTCTAAAGTGGACGGTAGTATGTGCGAGTAATTCGTTTTTTGACGGACTTAGATACAACAAAATCAGTTTTAAATACAGACTATGGAATAACTTTTTATTTTGAAACATATTACTCTCCGTACAATGTAAAGTTATATTGATAATGTATGTATATGTATTTATTGACTGCAATTGGGTACTACCCGGTGGCAGAGTTAAGAATAAAGATCAAATTACAAATATTAGATTTACAACAATAACACAGTAAACAATACAAACATTATATTATTTTACTTTAGTCACTTAAAACATATCTAGTTACTTCTCTATTTGCATATTATGTACCATTATAATTCAAAAGTTAAACTATAAACCATCTAGATTTTTTCTAAATTTCTTCAGTGACAGGAGATAGCCCTGAAAGACTGCTACAGGCAATTCATTCCATTCTTCAATGTGTCTATTAACAAAAGAAAATTTTACTACGTCGGTTCTGTATCTTCTACCCTTAATTTTATACCTATGATCGTTTCGTCCATAATAATCCGGATTATCTAACCTTACACTAACGTCCACCCATTCCTTTACACCAGCATTAGTTCTGAATAATGCTACTAACCTATGTTCTTTACGCCTAATTCTTAATTCATCCCATTTAGTCTCATCTCCTTTTATAGGCCCAAAATACCTGCCTCTTTTTATGAATTTTATTGCCCTCTTCTGTATTTTTTCTAATGGATCGATTTGGTTAGCTCTATACGGGTCCCAACATGCTACTCCATATTCCATAACCGGCCGCACTAAGGCCTTGTAGGCAATTCCCTGGACCTAGCGCTCCCCTTTTTCAATATTCTCATTACGAAATGTAATGCCTTCCACAAATTCCTAGATGTGGAATTTACTTCTTCGTCCCATCCAGCATTACTTGCCAGGTACACTCCCAAGTATTTGCAGCTGTCCACCTGCGGAATTTGCACCCCTCCCATGTGATAGTTAACAATAATTTTGCCCTTAGTTCTACTAAAAACAATGGACTTACTTTTCTTGGCATTAATTGACATTTTGTTAGCCGCAGCCCAATTACAGATTTCATTTAAATCATCCTGAAGAGCGCTTTCATGCACTGTATTCCGAATTTTATTATAAATGATACAATCGTCTGCAGACAACCTTATCTGGCAGTTAATATTAACAGCAATGTCATTAACAAAAACGAGAAACAGTAAAGGTCCTAGTACTGAGCCTTCCGGCACACCCGAAATTACAGTTCCACTTTCGCACAGCTCTTTACCTACTTTAACTTTTTGCGTTCTCCCTTTCAAAAAATGTTAGTTAGTTACTAACACTCCCCACATGGCAACCTTGGCCTTCGGGGTAACCTCACCCCACCAAGTGATGACCGGACCCATTTCTCAGGTGGAGGCACCCAGAGGACGGTGTCAATTACCTCCGATGATAGGGTGATAGTGAAGATGGCGGTGAGGTGAGAGGACCTACAGTTTTTACCGTGGACTCCGAACCACGTTGGGCATAGGGGATACTTCACGTGTGCTAGACAGAGGTGAAGGCGTGGATAGGGCCGACTTAAAATCGCCAACCCCAGAGCCGGGAATCGAACTCGGGACCCTTAGAACGGGAGCCGCGGACGAAACCACCGCGCTACCCCGGCGCCCTTTTCAAAAAATGTTTAACCCATAATACTACGCGTTTGACAATTCCTGTATTAGCTAGCTTACAAATAAGTAAACTATGTGGCACTACATCAAAAGCTTTAGAAAAGTCAATTACCACTGCATCAGTTCTTCCCCCTGCATCTACCACATCTGCCAAATCTTGAAATAATGAAGTAATTTGATTTTCGCACGAATACCCAGGTCTAAATCCATGTTGCGCTTCATTAAACCACTTTTTATTTTCTAACTCCTCTCGTACATATTCTGCAATTAAATGCTCCATTAATTTACATACTACTGAAGTTAGACTAACTGGCCGATAATTATTTATTTCTGTTTTATTACCCCCTTTATAAATCGGAACTATAATAGCTGTTTTCCACTCTTCCGGTAAGGCACAGTTGTTAATTGACATGTTGAACAAGAGCATTAGATAGGGAATCATGGCTTCACCCCCAAGCTTTAATATTTCAGTAGGTATATTATCTGGTCCCCTTGATTTTCGGTTTTGCAGCATCTTAATCCTTTTGCGTAATTTGGGCGCCATAATTTGAAAAATCGTTTCTCCACTCTCCCCAATTTCCTGTTCGGAACTATCGTCGGATTTATGAAAAACCGATACAAAATGCGAATTTAATATATTAGCTTTGGCCCTAACACTTAATACATCTATCAGATGATTACTGGAGTATTTATACCATATAAAGCGCGGGATGGCTAAGGCCTTTATCTGTCTTGGCCGCTTTCAGGAATTCTGGGTTCGATTCTAGCAATAGAACGACAGGGTGTTTTTCACTGTGTTTTCCCAGGTCACAATCCGAATGCTGGGTTGGTTAATTACATCCCAAGAATATCGTGTCGCTGCATTTCACCTCCTTTATAATTTGACATCTATCATTTCATGGTCTGTTACAGAGTAGGAGTAACGACGCGCGGCTCGGTGCTGCATGGCAGGATGATAAAGACTTCTTCCTTCTATAAGACTTTTTCTGGATATCATTTCATCCTTCCTCTTATCCTGAAAGATTAGTGTCTTGTAACTCTATTCTCTATGTACTCTGTACTCATTTGAACATCACTTTATTCATCGTCCGATACGACTTAACGTTGGAGCTTTGCTCTTATCCTAAAAGATGAATGTCTGGTAACTTTAGGCTCTATGTTCCCTGTACTCATTTGAACATCATTTCATTCATCGTCCGATATGACTTAACGTTTGAGGTGTTCTCTTATCCTAAAAGACGAATGTCTGCTAAATCTAAGCTCTACGTACCCTGTACTCATTTGAACACCATTTTGTTCATCGTCGGAATATGACTTAACGTTGGAGTTTTCTCTTATCCTGCAAGATGAATGTCTGGTAACTCTAAGCTCTATGTTCCCTGTACTCATTTGAACATCATTTCATTCATCGTCCGATATGACTTAACGTTGGAGGTTTTCTCTTATCCTGAAAGATGAATGTCTGGTAACTCTAAGCTCGATGTACCCTGTACTTATTTGAACATCATTTCATTCATCGTCCGATATGACTTAACGTTGGAGGTTTTCTCTTATCCTGAAAGATGAATGTCTGCTAACTCTAAGCTCTATGTACCTTGTACTTATTTGAACATCATTTCATTCATCGTCCGATATGACTTAACGTTGGAGGTTTTCTCTTATCCTGAAAGATGAAAGTCTGGTAACTCTAAGCTCTATGTACCCTGTACTCATTTGAACATCATTTCATTCATCGTCCGATATGACTTAACGTTGGAGGTTTTCTCTTATCCTGAAAGATGAATGTCTGGTAACTCTAAGCTCTATGTACCCTGTACTCATTTGAACATCATTTCATTCATCGTCCGATATAACTTAACGTTGGAGGTTTTCTCTTATCCTGAAAGATGAAAGTCTGGTAACTCTAAGCTCTATGTACCCTGTACTTATTTGAACATCATTTCATTCATCGTCCGATATGACTTAACGTTGGAGGTTTTCTCTTATCCTGAAAGATGAATGTCTGGTAACTCTAAGCTCTATGTACCCTGTACTTATTTGAACATCATTTCATTCATCGTCCGATATGACTTAACGTTGGAGGTTTTCTCTTATCCTGAAAGATGAATGTCTGGTAACTCTAAGCTCTATGTACCCTGTACTCATTTGAACATCATTTCATTCATTGTCCGATATGATTTAACGTTGGAGGTTTTCTCTTATCCTTTAGGATAAATGTCTGGTAACTCTAAGCTCTGTGTACCTTGTACTCATTTGTACGTAATTTCCTTTTTTTTCTATATGACTTAACGTTCGAAAACTTAAAGTTTTAACTTATAAAATTAAGGTATTTGGTAAATGTGCTGCCATTTATATGTAGCAGGGAAAGAAACTAATAACGGTGGATTGAGAAAATTATTTAGCATAAATCATAATTTTGGTTATTATTTTACAAATATTGTTATACAAGCAATTAAAGTTTTAAAGCTTAATATTTAAAATTGTGTATATTCTAACAGTAGAGTAATTAAAACATTCCATATTAAAATATTATGGTTTCGTAATGCAGAATTGATCTACTATTGCTTGATTACAGTAACATTTCATCCCTAGAAAATTATTTAATTTAGAATTATTTATGTATAAACTGAGCATTAATTTCCTATTAAACGTTTGCAAAAAATTAGTAGTAGGTGGAATTGTAAGCCCTACGTTAAAATATTGGAGCATTCAAATTTATGAAGTGAACAATTTACGGCGAAACTCTGACGGGAAGAAATCTAACACTGCAGGTCGTATATAAGGACGGCGGCTCTGTGCGTAGGGCGGAGCACGCACACCACATAATCGAGCGCTCCTAGGACGTTTACGTCGAGAGGCCAGTGTCCGTCTGCGCGAGCACAAGGTTCAAACGTCTGAGGACAAAATGGCCAGGTTGCTGGTCGAGGATGGCGACGTGTGGAGGATAGCCAACGCCCTCAGAAAACACAGAGGTCAGTACACCTCTCCCATTCATGGCACCCAGGGCCTGGCCTATGAACCCCAAGCCAAAGCCAACGCTTTCGCTGACTATCTTGAGCGCACTATGTGTCCGAGAGATGACCCCCAGGACGACAACTTTTCCGAACGCGTCCGTCGGGAGGTGCGTCGTTTCTTTCGTCACCCTCCTGAGGATGCAGAGAGACTCCCTACCATTCGACCTAGCGTCCAAGGCGCACTCCAACGTCTCAAACCAAAGAAGGCGGCGGGGCCGGACGGGCTGACTCCCCTAATGCTCCGCCATCTTCCCTTCAATGCGGTTCCCTTCCTGACTAGGATTTTCAATATGTGCCTCGCCCTTGGGTACCTTCCACGAGAGTGGAGAGAGGCCCGGGTGATTTGCATATTGAAACCTGGGAAGAATCTGGAAACCTACCGATCCATTAGCCTCCTTTCCATCCTCTCGAAAGTTCTCGAGAGGCTAATTCTTGCCCGCTTGTCCCCAATATTGGTAGACATTCAAGCCATTCCTGGTTTTCGTCCTGGGCACTCGACAGTTCAGCAGTTGCTGCGCCCTGGGTTTCCAGGAAGGCGCCTTTACGGCCGCAGTTTCGCTGGATGTCGAGAAGGCCTTCTCTACGACATGGCATGCCGGCCTCCTTAACAAAATGATCAATCTGGGGCTCCCACAGCTTCTTGCGACATCGCTCATTTAAAGTCTCAGTCGCGGGGAAAACATCAACACTAAGGCCAGTGAGAGGCGGAGTCCCCGAAGGCTCTGTGCTATCCCCCACCCTCTTTAACATCTTTATGGCAGATTTCCCCACAGAACCACGAGTCGTAATGGCACATTACGCTGACGACGGGTTTCTGTTCTGCAAGGACAAACACATCCTCAGAGCGTTCAACCCCATTCAAAGACATCTCCGCCTAACACAACAGTGGTGCCGCCGTTGTCGGATGTCCGTAAATCCGGACAAAAGCCACGCCATACTTTTTACAAAGCACCACACCCCCGCAGACTGCCCCAACTTCAGCTACCGAGGTCGAAGGATAGAGTGGTCTAACTCTGTCCAGTACCTAGGAGTAAACTTGGACAGAGGTCTAACTTTTCGCCGACACTTCAGGGACCTTTCGGCGGAGGTACAGGGAGCAATTGCTTCACTGTATCCAATGCTGGGGTCGACCTCGATGCCAGTTGGCATGAAGTTGTACCTCTTCCGAGCGCTGGTAATCCCGGATATGCTTTTCGCCTGCGAGATCTGGAGCATGACCGCAGAGAGCTGGCTAGCATGGCTCCAACGTGCACAGAATAGAGGACTTATGTCTGTATATTCTGTGGGACGTTATTTTCCTGTCAGGTTGCTTCACGAGACCTCGAGTCTTTAATACGTGGAGGATGAAATTATGCGGCAGGCATCAAATTTGTACGTAAGTTTACCCAACCACAGAAACGCCCTTGTGAGATCCCTGGGAGATTATGACCCCACTAGACGTTCTAGACAGCACCGGTTACCCCGCATGGCTTACGGATATCCGAGATAACCTAGGAGCTAATCCGAACAGCAGCTAAAGCTGAGCTCCACATAATATTTCCCAGCTGCTTGGCATAAAAATTACTTCCCTAAAGTAAAACAAATAAAAACACCAGGGTGCAAGGTGTTGCATTCCTTCCTCCCCCAGGTACATCTTGTAACCTCATAAATAGCACAATTCTAAAAAACCCACATTTCACCCTACAATATCCCGATATGTACCTTACCTGCGGTAAAAACCTTAACGGGTGTGCACTCAGCAAAAACCTTCTGGCTGTATACAGCCAGTCAGCACCACATGGCATGGCATGGCATGTATAAAGCGGGGAGGTGCGATGCTACAGGGAACTGACTGTTCTCAGTCGTGAATGAGTCGAATCCTTGCTTGGCCACAGCGTAACAAGTGGCACCGGCCATGTAGTGACCATGATCTCCCTTTTGTATCTACTACTAAATCATGAATTTATATTAAAAGCTCTACCATGAACAGACATATTAGAGCATAGAGTCTGCGCAATTCCTCTTGACTGACTTGATCTCTCTTTCCTATAACCTTGCCCTGCTGCCATGCACCACTCCGCGTACAACTACCTTCCCCCTCACCCTAATTGGCTAATGCTTTAGCGCCATAGGCCATAGGCGGTGCCTTCCCGTCGCATTTAAACCTGTAGTAAACCTCATAACAATTGCCAGAAAATATAGATAATATACAAATAAGAATATGCAGGAATGCAAAAATACAAATTTATAATGAAACTGAAATAAGTTTATAATGAAAGGCTTTTGGCCTTTTCCACTGAATTTTTATTAAACCAACACAAATACCTTCGTGTCCCACCAGACTTGTCCTGTGTCCTTCCTTCACGAGAGTCTCGTCAATGTAGTATATTTTGCTATTTGTTTCCCGGTACAGTTTGATTGTCCTTAAATAACGTCTTCGCCACACAGCAATATCGCCCCTGGGGTGGTAAGTTTTCCTGTTGTCTCAATTTCATGTCACGATGTTCCTACGGATCCAACACTCACACCTGTAAGTTCAGAGCACAGCTGTTTGACTTCTCCCACTGACAAAGACGGATTCTTCGGATTATTCAGCGAGAAACTGGCGGTAGACTCTGCCATTATACATATAATAAGTACATGCGCAGTAAACGATCAATAAAATAATTTGTCTCTCGCACTCGACACAACACACCTTTGAATGGCGATATATGACTAATCCAGTTCAAAACAAGGTCAGTGATAAAAGTCATATAAACAAATATGTCATCACTTCCGCTAAGGCACGTGCTATCGTGTCATGTGCTTGAGAGCAAAGGAACCTCCTCTTTACTTCGTTTAAGAATTAACATTCATTTCAGATAAATCAACTATGTGACGAAATATATTTAATTCAAACTGTTATTAAAATATAAATTTGAAAATTATCTTCCAACACATAGGGATATATAACCATGTTAAATGACGAAAAAATTTTACCGCACAACAATCTATACCACAATAGCAGCCAATGAGAGGTGATAAGGTCACGTGACTGTTAAATGATACGGGGCAAGCTTACGTGAAACAAGGACTAGATACAAAGCTAGGTTTGAATATTGAGTAACAAATAGTTTATTATTTTGAACATATTATTTCTGTCCAGACAACGAAACTTTATATTAATGAGATAATTACTCGAGTAATGGAGTGGTATGTCTCAGGCTGTATCGCCTGCGGCCCGCCTTTGGGAGGGTCAGGTATGACTAATGTGGCTGTCCTAGCTGAATGATGGGTTTCCTCGGGGATTTTCTGGGTCTCCATGTGAATGCTGGGTAGGTTACTTACATCCCCCGCCTTTAATGTCTCTTCATTTCATCTCCATTATCATTTCACATCATCTCCTATCTAGTGGTCTCTTGCAGGTTACAAGTTTCGGGGAGTATCTCGGTGCTGCATGGCAGGATGATGAGTTCCTGGTAATCACTTCCTTCTCCGGCAGTATGGTCTCAGAACGGATCTGGTAGACCGTTTCAGGTACCCGGTGTATGAGTGACAGTTATCTGACCTGTTGGGAAATTCGCCACTGGTAAATATACGGGTAATGTTTAATAAAGAATTATCAGATTTTTAAGTTTTTTAATTTTTTTTATATATGACTACGTTCCTTTACTCATCCTCATAATTTTGAATCTCCTTCTCAAAATAGTCTCCCCTGAATGCGATGCACTTGTCCCAGCGTTTCTGACAGTCTTCAAAGACATGCTGGAAACCATTTTTTGAGAGAACCTTCAAAATCGCCTCCACAGCCTTCACCACTGCTTCTGATGATGGATAATGTCTCCCACGAAGGCGTATCTTCAAGTTAGGGAATAGAGAAAACTCACATTGGGCTAAATCCGGACAATAGGGAGGGTGAGGGATGCACTTCACGTTGACTTTTGCAAGATATTCAGCAACAACATTGGCAATATGCGGCCGCGCATTATCGTGGGGCAGCATCCAGCCTGCTTCACGGAAATGTGGTCTTTTGCGCCTGAAATGGACCTGCAATGTTTTCGGGACATCCCTGTAGTATTGTTCAGTTACTGATGTATGTGCAGGTACAACATGCTGATAAACCATTCCATGAATATCAAAGAATAAGATGACCATAACTTTCCCAGCAGAAGAAACCACTTTTGCCTTTTGGGGGGGGGGGGTTGGTGATGAAGGAGCTTTCCACACTGGGCTTTGCTGTTTGCTCTCAGGATCAAAATGATGTAGCCAAGTTTCATCAGCAGTGATTACGTTTGAAAGAAACTCCGGATCTTTCTCTAACATCAACTTAAACTGCATGTTACCTCCATTGTAGCGGTAGACGATACAGAACATGTCTGAACTTGCCTGGATCTCACAGGCGGGAAACAGGAGTACCAACAATGAAACTACTACGGCGTGTTTGTTTGACACTAGGCTAACAGAATGTAATAAGATTGAATTTTGCGGCGAAAGATTATGACCATAAAACATTATGATCGTTCCTTCTTGAACCACCCTCGTAAATTTCGATAGTGTACTCAAAATGACATTTTCTTATTTAGGCAGATATCCTCTGGATAGATTAGGCAGAAGCGTGTATGGGACTTCATTACGGAGCAGATTTGGTACGTAGGCAACCATGCTGGGCCCATTGATCCTATGCCGCCAATTAACCTACCCCGCATTTGCCTAGTGACAAAGGAAAACTCCCGAAAAAAGCCATGGGTCAGGTAAATCGGCCACAGAAACTTGAACCCGGGCCTTCCGAATGTGGAAGGCTTCGAATCTTCGGTCAGTGTGAGTTACCTCCTTATCAATTTTTCGGAGATTTCCGTTATCCTGAAAGATCAATCTCTGGGAACTCTAAGCTCTGTGTAGCCTGTACTCATTCAAACATCTTTCATTCATCATGGGATATGGCTTACCATTGAAGGTTTTCCACTATACTGAAAGGAATATCTGAGAACTCTAAGCTCTATGAAATCTGTACTCACTTGAAGACCATGTCGTTCATTCTCAGATATTACTTAAGTTGCAGGTTTCCACTTATCCTGAAAGATAAATATCTGATAACTCTAAGCTCGATGTACACTGTACTCATTTGTACGTCATTTCAATCTTTTTCCGATATGACTAAACACTCAAAGACCTGAACTTATAAAATTAAGGTTTTTGGTATTTGCGCTGCCATTTATATGTAGCAGAGAAAGAAACAAATGATGGGGGATTGAGAAAATTGGGTTAGCATAAATCACAGTATTAGTTTTTATGTTACAATTATTGTGATATAAACAATTGTTAAAATTGACAGTTTAATACGTAACATTGAGAGTATTTTGAGTAAAGAACCAAATAATATAAATTATATATTATATAAACCATATCAAAACGTTATGACTTCGTAATACAGAACTTCGCCTATTTTTGCTTGATTACAGCAACATTTTATACCCAGAATATTATAAGCTTTAGAATTATTTATATATAAACTCAGCATTAGTTTATTATCAAACGTTTGGAAAATATCAGTAGTATGCGGAATTGCAAGCTCTGCGTTAAAAAATTGGAGCATTCAAGTTTAAGAAGTGAACAAGTGACCGGGAAACTCTCACGGTTAGAGACGTCACACTGCAGGTTGTATATAAGGACGGCCGCTCTGTGTATAGAGCGGGGAGGTCCGATGCTACAGGGTTATACAGACTGATGTCAGTCATTACTTCATTCCCTGTGCATACGTCGAAACACCCAGCCACGGTGTAAAAAGTGGTATCACCCATGTAGCGACCATGACTTCCCTTTTTGTATTATTCTACAACTATATACCACTAAGGTATTAAGTAATATTGGAAAATCTACTGTGGACAATCATATCTGTGAATGGAGTCTACAGAATTTGTTTTGACTGACTAACATACAACAAAGTTAGTTCGAAATTGAGATTATCACACCAGTTATTAATTTAAAACATATGTATTACTTAACTTAGAACTTAATTTTATGTTGATAATGATATAAATGCTCCAGTATATATAACATATACTAAGCGGATTTTTTTTTTCCGGCGCTTAAGTTTATGGACTGCACACGGGTGTTCAGGGTTCGATGCTATAATCACACGTACTTGATCACTGGACATTTTCCGGGTCCTTAGGTGAATCCTCTGTAGGTTATATATTTCCCAGGTGTTTCCTGCCTCTGTATTTCATTTCTATTATCATTTAACATCATTTCTCACCTGGTTGTCCCTTATTAGCTACAAATGTCGGCGGGGAACTCGGCGCTGCATGACAGGGTGATATGCTCTTGGTAAGCACTTCCTCCTCCGATAGGTTTCAGGTTTCCGGGCCAACCTAGTGACCCGTTTCGCTACTTTAGCTGGGGGACAGTTAGAGACCCTGTCGATTGTACTCTTTTAGTTCCTTAGGCCGACCACCCTAGGACAATTACGCTTCATCCCATATCCCGAAGATTCCCACTTGGGATTATGTACAATACAAAGATTACGGTGCCTAATCTCTTCCGTACCGTGAAACAATTCAAATCAATAAGTAATCCTCGATGGTCCAGAGCTTATATGTCAGACATCCCGATGTCACGGGATTAGGAAATCATATAAGGTTGGTGATACTGTGTAAAATAATTACAGCGTGACAAAAGACATCAGCGATTAGACAAAGGAATTCTTAAAGATAGGGAATATTGTCGCCAGGCCATTGTTAATTGGAGACGTAGGGGGAAACGAGACCAAAGAGACGACAGAGTAGTGCGGAGATAAAATCTCGCCGAAATGGTGCGTGGGAGGAGACGGATTTCTGGAGAGTTCGCCTTTGTTCTAGCCGGCTCTCGATTGTTTGAGAAATTTCTGGAATGTTAGTAAACCGCCCGCTACAGACAGTGAGTCGGTAATTGAACGAGTGTGGGTAAATAGCTGTGTATGTTTACCTTGTTTGTTGATTTGTGTATGTGTACAAGGCGTATTTCTACGGAAATAAAGAACAGTTTTTGTTGTGTTTGTAACCTTGACTTTTGATTTCACGAACCCACAAAGTCACAACATTAATGGAAATGATTGCAGATAATTCTTCAGAGAATACGCCTTTCTCATAACTGTTGCTTTCAATTCAATCTTATTATATTCTGTTAGCTTAATGTAAACCAAACACGCAGTAGTAGTTTCATTGTTTGTACTCCTGGTTCCCGTCGGTCAGAACAAGGCAAGTTCAGACATGTTCAGTATCGCCTACCGCTGTAATGGAGATAACATGCAGTTAAAGTTGATGTTAGAGGAAGATCCGGAGTTTCTTTATACAATACAATGTTTATTGCCACAGGAATTCATACAGAGTTATAGGCATTGTCAATATAGTTAGAGTATTTAACAATATGTACAATTCATCTATGAGGTATTTACAATCAAAAGTAACAGATAATTTACACAATTGTACTTTAATTACACTTGATTTTAATGCTTTGGCAAGCTAAAATTCTTCATTGATGAGATTTCCTATCTCTGACACATGAAACAAGATTAGAAATAGAATACATTAGTATAATTGTGCACAACAAGTTTATTAGTTTATGATTTACCTGATTTGTATTCTAAGTATTCATTTACTGAGTAAAACTGATTTTTTTTAAAGAAATTGTGAAGCTCTGCCTTAAACTCATTTATAAAGCTTATGTTTTTTAATTGATTTGGCAAGTGGTTGTATAGCTTTAAACACATGTATTTCATAGACGTTCCATATACTTTTGTTGTATGAATATAGGTGTGTAATTTGTCTTTAGTACGTGTGATATGTGTATATATTTTAGCATTAGTGATATAGTTCACCGTATTAGTCCTCATATAAATCAATAACTGTTTCATACATAGACTTGGTAGGGCCACGATAGTCAAATCTCTGAAATGATTTCTGCAGCTTTCTCTTTTTGAAGTACCAACCATAATTCATAATGCTTTCTTTTGTGGCTAAAATATCATCTTACTATTTGTAGTATTTTCCTACAATGGTAGTCCATATGATAGTAGTGAATGAAAGTAAGCAAAGTAACAGGTTCTGTGGGGAGTAAATTCTACTCGAGGCTTCAGCTGATGTAAAACAAAACAAACACGGCTCAGATTCTCTGCTAACTTTTCTATATGTTTGTCCCAACTTAAATTTTTGTCTACGCAAAGTCCTAAGAATTAATGGAAATTAATTGTTCTTCCACACCAGCCGTGTGTAGGAAGCACTATGAAAGGGCAGAGCCAGAATGAAAAGTTCAATGTCATAGCCGCGATTTGAACCACGGATCTTCTGGTTTCCGTCCAGCCGCCCGGGTCTTAAAGTACTTACAGCAACAGTTTTTGCAAATGCGTATTCTCTGAAGAAGTATCTGCAATCATTTCCATTAATATGCCGCATCATTAAGAATTCCTTTGTCTGATCACTGGTGTAATTTGTCGCGCTGTAATTCTTCCACACAGTACCACCGAAAATGAAATGTGTAGTGTAGTGTTTTAACGCCCGCTTTTACTACATACGGCACCGCAGGCGGTGACACTGATGATACAGGAGATGAGGATGGAGCACCGGTGGAATAAGATGGTGGGGGAAACCGGAATCCCGGAGAAAACCCGCCCCAGCGCCGTGTTGTCCACCACAAATCTCACTTTGTGGTCGCCTGGGAGTACCACCGACCTTAGTTCCTAAACCACTGACATCGGGGTGTCTGGCATATTAGCACTGGTACATGGAGGATGAGTTATTGATTTAACTTGTATCACGGTACGGAAGAGATTAGGCACCGTAATCCCTGTACTTTACATAATCCCAAGTGGAGATTCCCGGGAGATAGCATGAAGTGAGGGTGTCACAGAGCAGCGTCTCAAAGAACCAATAGAGTACAAATGGCAAGGTCTTTACCATTTGCTGCCCCAGCTGAAGTAGGGAACGGGTCACTAGGTCGGCCCGGAAACCGGAAACGGTCTTATCAGAGGAGAAAGTGTTTCCCAGAAGCATATCACCCTGCCATGCAGCGCCGAGTAACCCACCGACATTTCTACCCAGTAAGAGACCACCAGATGTGAAGTGATGTGAAATTATAATGAAAACCTAATGGAGAGACAGGAAACTCCTGAGATGTGTATAACCTACAGAGCATTCACCTTGGGACCCGGAAAATGTCCAGTGTTGAAGTACGTGTGTCACTAGAATCGAATACCTAACACCCGTGTGCAGTCCACAAACGTAAGCGCCGGCACAATCCCACCTGTACGACATATATACTAGAGTATTTATATCATTATCAACATAAACTTAAGTTTTACGTGAAGTAATACATATGAAGTGATAATCTGAATTTAAAACTTTGTTGTATCTAAGTCAGTCAAAACAAACTCTGTAATCCCTATTTACTAATATGATAGTTCACGGTAGAGTATCCATTATTAATTGATACCTTAGTGGTAGAGTGTTCTAGAATAATACAAAAAGGGAAGTCATGGTCGCTACATGGGTGATACCACTTTTTACACCGTGGCTGGGTGTGACATACAACCTGGAAATGACGAAGTAATGACTGACATCAGTCTATATAACCCTGTAGCATCGGACCTCCCCGCTCGATACGCAGAGCGGCCGTCCTTATATACAACATGCAGTGTGACATCTATAACCGTGAGACTTTCTCCGTAACTTGTTCGCTTCTTAAACTTGAATGCTCCTATATTATAACAAGGGGCCTTCCATTACGTGTATTACAACTATTTTGTAAGAGTCTGATAATAAATTAATCTTCAATTCGCATATAAATAATTGCAAAATTTCGAATTAGTGCAGGATGAATAGAGCTTAGGCTTACCAGAATTTCATTTTTCAGGTAGAGGGAAAACTTTAAAATTTAAGTAATATCGAATCTTGAATGAAATGATGTTCAAATGAGTACAGGGAACATAGAGCTTAGAGCTACCAGACATTCACATTTCAGTAAAAGAGAAAACATCCAACGTTAAATCATATCGGACGATGAATGAAATGATGTTCAAATGAGTACAGGGTACATAGAGCTTAGAGTTATCAGGCATTTATCTTTCAGGATAAAAGAAAACCTCCAACGTTAAGTTATATCGGACGATGAATGAAATGATATTCAAATGAGTACAGGGTACATAGAGCTTAGAGTTATCAGACATTTATCTTTCAGGATAAGAGAAAACCTCCAACGTTAAGTTATATCGGACGATGAATGAAATGATGTTCAAATGAGTACAGGGTACATAGAGCTTAGAGTTAGCAGACATTCATCTTTCAGGATAAGAGAAAACCTCGAACGTTAAGTTATATCGGACGAAGAATGTAATGATGTTCAAATGAGTACAGGGTACATAGAGCTTAGAGTTAGCAGACATTCATCTTTCAGGATAAGAGAAAACCTCCAACGTTAAGTTATATCGGACGATGAATGAAATGATGTTCAAATGAGTACAGGGTACATAGAGCTTAGAGTTACCAGACATTCATCTTTCAGGATAAGAGAAAACCTCCAACGTTAAGTTATATCGGACGATGAATGAAATGATGTTCAAATGAGTACAGGGTACATAGAGCTTAGAGTTATCAGACATTTATCTTTCAGGATAAGAGAAAACCTCCAACGTTAAGTTATATCGGACGATGAATGAAATGATGTTCAAATGAGTACAGGGTACACAGAGCTTAGAGCTACCAGACATTCACATTTCAGTAAAAGAGAAAACATCCAACGTTAAATCATATCGGACGATGAATGAAATGATGTTCAAATGAGTACAGGGTACATAGAGCTTAGAGTTATCAGGCATTTATCTTTCAGGATAAAAGAAAACCTCCAACGTTTAGTTATATCGGACGATGAATGAAATGATGTTCAAATGAGTACAGGGTACATAGAGCTTAGAGTTAGCAGACATTCATCTTTCAGGATAAGAGAAAACCTCCAACGTTAAGTTATATCGGACGAAGAATGTAATGATGTTCAAATGAGTACAGGGTACATAGAGCTTAGGGTTACCAGAGATTGATCTTTCAGGATAACGTAAATTCCCGAAAAATGCCTATCGAGGTAACTCAGACTAAAAATAAAATGAAATACATTCTACATTCTTATTTTCCGATTTCTTAAATCTATATCGGAACCTAATCTAACATTTTACAGTGCTTGTCTTTACATATTTTATTTTTAATATTATTGTATATAATTATTAGAGGAACTATACCTAATCTAACTGCATGACTTTCCAGTTATCTAACGTATCAGTCATCAGTGCTTACTGATAGCTGAACCTAACCTAAATATAATAACTTTAACTTTTTATGTGTGTTGGATAGAGTCAACATGAAAAATTCAATGCCACGACTCGGATTAGAACCACGGATCTCCTGGTTTCTGTCCAGTCGCTCCAGGGTTTCACATAAGCCTGTCCAGTATCTCTAAATGGTCACGTGACCTTATCACCTCTCATTGGCTGCTATTGTAGTATAGACTATTGGGCGGTAAAAATTAGTTCGTTATTTAATGTGGTGATATATCTTTATATGTTGGAAGAGAATTGTCAAATCTATATTTTCATAAATGTTTGAATTAAATATATTACACAACAGAGTTGGTTTATCTGAAATGTATGATAATTCCAAAACGAAGTAAAGAGGAGGTTCCTTTGCTCTCAAGCACATGGCACGATAGCACGTGTTTTAGCGGAAGTGATGACATATTTGTTTATATGACTTTCATGTACTGCCAATTGCGCAAGACAAATGATTTTATTGATAGTTTATTGCGTGTGTACTTATTATATGTATAATGGCAGAGATAACCGCCAGTTTTTCTCTGAAGCATCGCAAGAGAAAACTGTTACAAAAGAATTGTGGTGTATGAGTTAGATGCACTCACAGAGAACAATCCGTTTTTGTCAGTGAGAGAAGTCAAACAGCTGTGCGCTGAACTTACAGGTGTGAGTGTTAGATGCGTAGGAACATGGCGACATTGAATTGAGGCAATAGGAAAACTTAGCACTACAGGGCGATATTGCTGTGTGGCGAAGACGTTATTTAAGGACAATCAGACTGTACCGGGATACAAGTCGCAGAATATACTACATTGACGACACTTTCGTGAAGAAAGGACACAGGACAAGTCTGGTGTGACGCGAAGGTATTTGTGTTGGTTTAATAAAAATCCAGTGGAAAAGGCCGAAAGCCTTTCATTATAAACTTGTTTCAGTTTCAATATAAACTTGTATTTTTGCATTCCTTCTTATTTGTATAATATTATCTATATTTTCTGGCAATTATTATGAGGTTTACTACAGGTTTAAATGCGACGGGAAGGCACCGGCTATGCCGTATGGCGCTAAAGCATTAGCCAATTAGGGTGAGGGGGAAGGCAGTTGCACGAAATGAAGAAACAACAATAGCACATTTCCGTGAAGTAGGCTGAGTACTGCACCACGATAATGTGCGGCGGCATATTGCCAAAGTTGTTGGTGAATATCTTGCAAAAGTCAACGTGAAGTACATCCCTCACCCTCCCTATAGTCCTGATTTAGCCCAATATGAGTTTTCTCTATTCCCTAACTTGAAGAAACGTCTTCGTGGGAGGCATTATCCATCATCAGGAGCAGTGGTGAAGGTTGCGGAGGCGATTTTGAAGGTTCTCTCAAAAATGGTTTCCAGCATGTCTTTGAAGACTGACAGAAGCACTGGGACAAGTGCATCGCATTCTGGGGAGACTATTTTGAGAAGGAGATTCAAAATTATGAGGATGAGTAAGGGTACGTAGTCATATATAAAAAAAATTTAAAAAACTTAAAAATCTGGTAATTCTTTATTAAACATTACCCGTATATTTACCATTGGCGAATTTCCCAGCAGGTCAGATAACTGTCACTCATACACCGGGTACCTGAAACGGTCTACCAGATCCGTTCTGAGACCATACTGCCGGAGAAGGAAGTGATTACCAGGAACTCATCATCCTGCCATGCAGCACCAAGACACTCCCCGAAACTTGTAACCTGCAAGAGACTACTAGATAGGAGATGATGTGAAATGATAATGGAGATGAAATGAAGAGACATTAAAGGCGGGGGATGTAAGTAACCTACCCAGCATTCACATGGAGACCCAGATAATCCCCGAGGAAACCCATCATTCAGCTAGGTCAGCCACGGGAATCACACCTGACCCTCCCAAAGGCGGGCCGCAGACGAAACAGCCTGAGACATGCCACACCATTACTCGAGTAATTATCTCATTAATAATATAAAATTTCTTTGTATGAATAGAAATATGTTCCAAAATAATAAACTATTTGATACTCAATATTCAAACCTAGCTTTGTATCTAGTCCTTGTTTCACGTAAGCTTACCCCATATCATTTAACTGTCACGTGACCTTATCACCTCTCATTAACTGCTATTGTGGTATAGATTGTTGTGCGGTAATTTTTTTTTTCGTCATTTAACATGGTGATATATCTTTATATGTTGGAAGATAATTTTCAAATTTATATTTTCATAACCGTTTGAATTAAATATATTTCGTCACAGAGTTGATTTATCTGAAATGCATGTTAATTCTTAAACGAAGTAAAGAGGAGGTTCCTTTGCCTTCAAGCACATGACACGATAGCACGTGCTTCAGCGGTAGTGATGACATATTTGTTTATATGACTTTTATCGCTGAACTTGTTTTGAACTGGATTAGTCGTATATCGCCATTCGAAGGTGTGTTGTGTCGAGTGCGAGAGACAAATTATTTTATTGATCGTTTATTGCGCATGTACTTATTATAAGTATAATGGCAGAGACTACCGACAGTTTCTCGCTGAAGCATTGCAAGAGAAAACCTTTACAAAAGAATTGTGGTGCATGAGTTTAATGCACTCACAGAGAAGAATCCGTCTTTGTCAGTGAGAGAAGTCCTACAGTTGTGTTCTGAACTTACAGATGTGAGTGTTGGATCCGTAGGAATATCGTGACATGAAATTGAGATAACAGGAAAACTTCCCCCTCCAGGGGCGATACTGCTGTGTGGCGAAGACGTTATTTAAGGACAATCAGACTGTACCGGGATACAAGTCGCAAAATATACTACATTGACGAGACTTGGGTGAATGAAGAGCACACGACAAGTATGGCGTGATACGACTTTTAAATCTGAAGGACAAGCATTTTTGCAAGGTATGTGTACTGGTTTAAAAAATGCCAGTGGATTTTTTTTTTGAATAAGGGCGCTCTACTACGGCCGTCATCAGTGCCCTTTAAAAAACAAGTCAACAAGTAATGGCAAAAGCCAGATATAAAAATTTCTAAAAACCATATATTTATAAAAAACCTATTAAACCTGCACACACATATATATTTATATAAAAAAATCGAAACTTACCAAAAAATTCCTTCACTAATCCATTTCATTGCACCTTCTCTTCAACTAATATTGAAATGAGATATCCATATAGATGTATCTTATTTATTATAGTTAGCGACCGCATAGTGAGATTTGTGGTGGACAACACGGCGCTGGGGCGGGTTTTCTCCCGGACCTCCAGTTTCCTCCGCCATCTCATTCAGCCGGTGCTCCATCTTCATCTCATGTATCATCAGTGTCATCGCCTGCGGTGCCGTATGTAGTAAAAGCGGGCGTTAAACACTACACATTTCATTTAGCATCACATTACACACAGTCCTCTGTGTTTGTTGTTCCTTATTTATTTGTGCCCTATACACATTTTTTCTTACTCTGCTGAGATCTCTCTTCAAGCTAAAACTCTTACTATACTTAGCCTGAATATCTTTATCCGTTTGTACGGTTGACTAATTGTTCACAAACCATGTTATGTGTAGGGCATGACGTTTTATCTTTACAACTAAATATATTACCTTTCTTTTTAGTTCTTTGTCTGGAACTACATGAAATGCAGATAACTGGTTGATCCTTCTTTGTGTGGTCCTGTTCTACACAATCAGCACAAACTTCCTTCTCACTTTTACAATATTTGGCCACATGGCCATAACGTTGGTATTTCATACATTTTTCCACAACAACGTAGTCTTTAACGTGTACAGCCTGAAATCCCAGGTATAACCTCTCTTGTCGTATCAATTGTATTCTTATTTTAGGATCGACTTCTACTACATGATGAACTGTCCTCGCTTCTCTAGGCGAAAGATACATCAAGACCTTAGAGGAACACCTGAGGAAGGTCGTGGTCAGCCATCAGCGAGACTGGGACGTCAAGGTGCAACTGTTCTTGCTGGCCTACCGCTCGTCTTCACACGACACAACTGGAATGACGCAAGCCAGCTTAATGTTTGACCGAGAGTTACGCCTCCCTTGTGACCTGGCTTTTGGAAGCCCCCCGGAGACGAAGCAGCCGGTGACCGAGTATGTGGAGAACCTAGTGGACCACCTCCACGACATGCTCGAGATGGCTCGCCAGAACATCCAGAAGGCGAGCGACCGCATGAAGACTCGATACGACCTCCAAGCCAACAGCCGAGATTTCCAGCAAGGTGACCTGGTCTGGTTGTACCGTCCCACCCGGACCAAGGGACGCTGCCCAAAGCTCCAGCAGCCATGGCAGGGACCGTACCGGTTGGTGAAGAGGATTAACGACGTGGTCTACAGCATCCAGAAGGTTCCCCGTGGGAAGATGTTGGTGGTACACCTGGATCGCCTCGCACGCTACGATGGTGCAGTTCGGGACGACCAGCTTTGAGGAGGGAGAAGTGTCACCCAATTAGCGGAAAGCACAACCAACGACAGCTGAGAAGGGACCAGAGGCAGCCGAGCCACACCCTCCCATTAATCTCAGTGACTAACTGAGGGGTTGATTAGGGGAGTGTCACTTGTCGCTGGCCGCCTCTTTCCCCTTCCCTCTCCTCTGGAACTTTCGCGGTGATTCACGGGAACTAGAGGCTTCGAGAAAAACGGCGATATTCCTATAAAAAGGGCTGCAGTGAGTGAATTGAGTCAGTCAGTGCTTGACGAGCTAGTGAAGGACGAGAAGACTGTGTGCGTGCATCGGAAACGTAACGGACGAACTGATGAATTGTAATTGTGTGCATTACGTAATTCTGTGTAATTGGCAAGTGTTCAACTGTAAGTTGGTGGAAATAAAGAACATTGTTGAGTTTGTGCAATTGGACTTTTCATTTCACGAACCCACAAGGTCACAGTAGTCTTTAACTTGTACAGCCTGAAATCGCAGGTATAACCTCTCTTGTCGTATCAATTGTATTCTTATTTTAGGATCGACTTCCACTACATGATGAACTGTCCTCGCTTCTCTAGGACCTGTCTTAAATCCAAACTTTATTTTGGCCTCAAAGTCTTCCCAGGTCATGTCATCTGGGAAATTTTGTTTATACATATATTTTATATCTTCTACTTTCTCAGTGCTTAATACATCATAATTAATAACTAATGGATTTTTCTTTGTTGCCTCTTCCACTGTCACATCCCTCTGTTTTAAATTAGGACTGTTAACCATTTTGATAACATCCTCTTTGTTATCCACCTCAATAACCAAGGTCCTGTCAGTTGCTCTAATATTATCTATTTTGATCTTCTTCTCATAAGAACTAAGACATTTCGTTACTTCCTGCTGCAAGTCCTTTGCTGATACGCCTTTTGTTGAACGTATTAATACCACATGCGTCTGCTTCTGTACTACTCTGTTTACTTTCTCAGTATTTTCTAGGATTTTTTGTTTTACCGAAACCTGTGCGTACGACAATTTACACGTTTCTTTCTGATATTTAATAACTTTGTTCTCTGTCCTGAGTTTCTCATTACTAATTCTTAATTGCTCGTATTCATTCTGCAGCTTAGCCAATATAGCATATAATTGCCTCTTCCCACTTGCAGTTATGACTTTATCCACTGCTATTACTGCATTGATCTCTGCCATAGTCTCATTCTATTTCGGTTCATACTCCGGAAGGTTTTCCACCATCGAAATTTCTAATGGCACTGGTGAACAAGAAAGAATTATTTTTATATACCCGAAACAAAAATAGACAAATTCTCATGTAAACTGATCTGCTGATTCCAAAAATGTCCCTCAAAATGCTGTATCATGTAACGCTTTTTAGGTATTCATAATTTTTTATGAAAACTTACAGAAATATGATCTGATAACTCTATTTGATTAATTGAAAATAGTAGGTATTTTATTGCCAAATAACATTGAAATAAATAATAATTTTTATTAATTATTATTAAAATAAGTAAACACAAGATAATGATGAAAACCACTACCTGAATTATCTCAGAAGTGGAAATTAATTATTCTTTCACACTGGCCGTGTGTAGGCTAAATTGTGGAAACATAGAGTCAGACTGAAAAATTCAATGCCATAGCCGGGATTTGAAGCACCGATCTTCTGGTTTCCGTCCAGCCGCACTACCAATGTGCTACTATGGGCAAGGTGCCGACATGACATTAAATTCTGCAACTGACTCGTATTTTCCCGGTAAACCACTTAGGAGTTCTCATAAACACATGAGACAACTACCTTAATGGCGACTTACTACTTGTAAGTACTTTAAGGCCCCGGCTTTATAGTTCGGACCACTATTAGGTACAACTGACTCGTGTTTTTCCCGGTAAACCACTAGGAGTTCTCATAAACACATGAGACAACTACCTTAATGACGACTTACTATGCTGTAAGTACTTTAAGGCCCGGGCTTTATAGTTCGGACCACTATTAGGTACAACTGACTCGTGTTTTTCCCGGTAAACCACTAGGAGTTCTCATAAACACATGAGACAACTACCTTAATGACGACTTACTATGCTGTAAGTACTTTAAGGCCCGTGCTTTATAGTTCGGACCACTATTAGGTACAACTGACTCGTGTTTCTCCCGGTAAACCACTAGGAGTCCTCATAAACACATGAGACAACTACCTTAATAACGACTTACTATGCTGTAAGTACTTTAAGGCCCGGGCTTTATAGTTCGTACCACTATTAGGTACAACTGACTCGTGTTTCTCCCGGTAAACCAATTAGGAGTTCTCATAAACACATGAGACAACTACCTTAATGACGACTTACTACTTGTAAGTACTTTAAGGCCCGGGCTTTATAGTTCGGACCACTATTAGGTACAACTGACTCGTATTTTCCCGGTAAACCACTTAGGAGTTCTCATAAACACATGAGACAACTACCTTAATGGCGACTTACTACTTGTAAGTACTTTAAGGCCCGGGTTTTATAGTTAACCACTAATTAAGGTAGCTGTCTCATGTGTGTATGAGAACTCCTAAGTGGTTTACCGAGAAAATACGAGTCAGTTGGAGAATTTAATGTCATGTCGGCACGTTGGCCATAGTAGCACAATGGTAGTGCGGCTGGACGGAAACCAGAAGATCGGTGCTTCAAATCCCGGCTATGGCATTGAATTTTTCAGTCTGACTCTATGTTTCGATATCTCAGAAGTGTTTCACTGTTGATTTTTTTTGTATTGAGGAACCAACCGTTTGAGGAACCAACAATAGTCTCCGAACATGGCTGAGATACCCTGGTAAGGTCTTTCTATATCAGAAATGTCCTGGTGAAAACGCTCACCTTGCTCATCACTTACAGCTCCTAGGTTTGTAGGGAAACTATCAAGCTGAGAGTGCAAAGGGTGGATTTTAAGTGACATACGGCAACCTATTTCTTTGTAGCTCCTTAATAGTTCTGAGACTAAACTTTCATAATTTGCTTCTTTGTTATTGCCCAGGAAGCCTTCCATCACGGATTTAAATGACTTCCATGCTGCCAGTTCAACACGTTTAAGCTTTGATTCAAAAACACTGTCTTTAAGAAGTAGTCTTATTGGTGTCTTGCTTCATTAACCCAAGCTTTATGTGAAGTGGGGGAGAAGAACTTTGTTTGGGTCTACTGGAGGCATATACTTAACATTGCTTGCTCCAGGGGTATAGTCTTCCCTTTTCTCCCATTCTTTCACTATAAAATGCTTGTCAGTTGCCCTACTGTCCCATAAGCACAAAAAACAGCAATATTTAGTGAAACCTCCCTGCAGTCCCGTTAGCAAAGCAACTACCTTGAAGTCAATACAAATTTCCCAGCCATGGTTTTGATAACTAATAGCATCTAAAATGATGGACATGGAATCGTATGTCTCCTTCATTCCTATGGCATGAAATAAAGGTATTGAAGGTAGTAAATTGCCATTATGAAGTAACACTGCCTTTAAGCTGTATTTAGAAGAGTCAATGGATATTATTTTAAATTAAGTCATTACGAGTTGGTATCATACCTCATTTCTGTAATTTTATATAAACGAATAAGAATATCTCAAAAACTTTACGTGACACAGCATTTTCAGAAGCATTTTTGGAATCAGAGAATCATTTTGCATCAGAATTAGCCTATTTTGTTTCGGGGACATAAACGTGTTCCCTAGTGTGGTTATGCAGCCATTTGACTGCTACTCAGTTAAGTTTCATATTCTCTCAGTTCAGGAGATCGCATAAGCGATTTCCTAGGCTTACAAATCTTTTGTTCAGCCATTTTAGATTATCACAATTCCCAATGTCTGTTTGCTCCTCCTAGCCAATAGTATAACTATTGCGCAGGGCGGGCGACGTGCACGTGAAAGCTCCACAAGAGTCTGGACCAACCTCGACAGCGACACCGCTACGCTGAGGTTCTTGCACATAAGATTTCTTAACCTGTGGTTATAGAGAGGTTGCGCAGAAACCATAGACTTTGGGGTCTCGCCCCCGTTAAGTCATATCGGACGATGAATGAAATGATGTTCAAAAAACGTCATATCGGAGAAAGGACATTTTATCATCCTGCCATGCACCACCGAGACTCCCGCCGCACTCCTACTCTGTAAGAGACCGCCAGATGATAGATGTCAAATGATAAAGAAGGTGAAATGCAGGGACACGAAATTCGGGGGATGTAGTTAACGTACCCAGCCTTCGCCTGGTGACTTGGAAAGATGCGCTGAGAACACCTCATCGGTCTTAGGCTAGAATCGAACCCGAAATTCCTGAAAGTGGGGAAGAGAAATAAAGATCTGAGTTATTCGCTGAGTATATGTTATAAATACTCCAGTATTTATCTCGTTATCAATATAAATTTAAACCGTACTGACAGAAATATGCTGCAAAATAAAAGGTTATTCCTTAGTCTGGATCTAAAGCTGATTTTGTTGTATCTAAGTAAGTCAAAAACCGAATTACGCGCACATATTACCTTAGTGGTAGATTGTTGTAGAATAATACAAAAAGGGAAGTCATGGTCGCTACATGGGTGATACCACTTTTTACACCGTGGCTCGGTGTTAGGATTATGAAGACGAAATAGGGCAATGACTGACAGCAGTCTATATAACCCTGTAGCATCGGACCTCCCCACTCGATATACAGAGCGGCCGTCCTTATATACAACCTGCAGTGTGACATCTATATCCGTGAGAGTTTCTCCGTAAGTTGTTCACTTCCTAAACTTGAATGCTCCAATATTATAACGCAGGACTAACAATGCCGTATTCTACTAATATTTTGCAAACGTTTGATAATACAGTTATATTGAATTCGTGTATTAGTGTAAACATATATACTTCTGGAGAGGAATTGGTGCTCTGATCAAGCTATACAAAACCAATATGTGTATTAAGACTCCAGAACATTATTGGTAGCAGTAGTAAAACTTATTATACAGTAATAATTTCTGAGCAGAGTTATAGGGACTAAAATGTGTGAAATAGGTTGACAAAAGAGGCACTGAAAATGGGCAGAACAGGCACTTAAATAGGCACTAAATATTTCCTAAGTAAACACTTAGAAATCAGGGGCAGTTCCTCCATAAGTTTGCAGGTTTGCGCTCCACCCAATGATTCTGAATATACAACAGTTGCATTTTGCACATAAAAGCTGTACTTGTTTGCATTGTTTTATATACAAACATGTTTCAATTACGCTTATCGTCTGTAGTTGACCATGACCGTAGAAGTCGAAATAAACAGTGATTAGCTGTAGGAGCCGCAGGTTTGCAGCGAAGAGTTAAACTAAGATTTCGCCCAAATGTTGGCTCTCTGAGGGGTTTGGGGGGAAGGTGTGGAGAAGAGAGGGGCTTCTTATACATTGCTTAAATGGAGGTTTATAAACCTAGCTTCTCCTACTCTTAGCAACGGCTGTAGCGTGACCTTCAGGCTTAGCTTCTGTGTGCTCTGCTTTTCGAACACAGGGAGAATTTAATTAAATGCATGGAGGTTATTCAGAAGAGAGCTCTGTTAAACAACAACGCCACACTTGTTCAGGCTTCTGGGTTTATGGCCACTTTGAAAGATTATAATTTTGTATCCTGGTTGTCTTTCTTCTACAAGATCATGCCACATGTGGACATTTGGTACAATCAGCTGCAGACACGAGACTGCAATGCAACATTTGCCATCGCCCAGCTAAACCCATTTAAAAGGGAAGTGCAAAAGGTAAGAAATAACGTGGATATCGAGGAACACGAAGAAAATGCAATTAAGAGGAAAAGAATAGAAGATCATGATGTGAAAGGAAGAGAAGCTCTTGAAGTATGTGACATTGTTAGAGAAGCAAAGGACATATTTAGCTTCACGGGGCATCTGGTAGCCTCAACTTTGTTTCATCAAGAAAATTTCTAAGACATTTCCAGAGGATTCCCTTAGAGAAACAATAAGGTTATATCCTTTTATCATTGGAACAAAAATTCGTAGAGAACTGTCTGTAATTTACAGTCGAGAGGAATTTCGTGGAATGTCCGGCGCTTTGTGCTTGATGGACTTCAATAAGGAAAACAATTTATGTGCTACATTCAGCGAATATGTCAAACTCCTCCAAGTACTGTTAACTATGCCAATGTCTACCGCTGAAGCAGAACGCTGTTTCTCAACTTTAAAAAGAATAAAAACTTTCCTTAGGAACACAATGTCACATGACTGATTGACAGCATTAGCAATGCTTTCAATTGAGAGAGATTTTGTTATGAAGATCAGTGACTTCAACGCAAAAGTTATCGATAGATTCGCCAGGTTTAAGGAGAGTAGAGCAGAGAATCTGTATAAATATGTGCACCACTACTACTGTGTATTTTACTTTTCATTTGTGCACCACCAATAATTTGACCCACCAGCCGCCACTGTTAGAAATACACAATTTTAGTAGCATGGCTCTTAAAATGCGCTCTAACAAAATGACAATCGTCGGAACATATGCTACAACAAATTCGCTAAACAGTTTCTAGAAATAGTTAGAAATAGCTAGACGAAATTTTTCTACATTTATTCCAAATTTCATAAATGGCTCCACAACAAGTTAAAGTAACAAATATTGTCATGTAATTAAAATACATATAAATACACTTCACTATGTAAGAACCATAATATGCAGAAACGTGTGGAGTAATTAACCATGACAGAAAACTAAAACTTCACTTTGGTGAGGGCTTAAGGGTGAAAATTTAAATACCTGTCGCTTTTGTTAGATTTGTTACAGATGTACGCCATTTATTTTTGTAATCGATCAAGAAAGGAATACTCAAAAGTTTCAGCTTCATAGTTACGAAGCTTCTCAGGAATTAACAGTTTATGTCTAAATTACAGGCGATTTTCAAAATGTCCCACATATTGTAATTTTAGAAAGTAATGCTTGGTGTATGCGTTTCTGCAAGCATCTTAACCTATTAATGACCTTTACCTATGTGAAGTATTTGTCTTCACCATGTCAACGAAGGGGAAAAAATAATCATACTAACGAGGGCTGTTCAATAAAAAATGATCATAATTTTTTTACTGTCATAATTTTTCACAACAGAAATTAAACGTATTACATTCTCTTAGGTAAATGTGAAAAAAAACACGCCGTAGTAGTTGCATTGTTGGTACTCCTGGTTTCCACCTGTGAGAACCAGGCAAGCTCAGACATATTCAGTATCGCCTACCGCTGAAATGGAGGTAACACGCGAGGAACAATATGCGGCTTTGAAATTCTGCTTTTGTCTCAACAAATCTCCAGTTGAGGCCTACACAATGTTACAAGAGGCCTATGGAGAGTCTGTTCTTCTCTACAGCGCAGCCCGAAGGTGGATTAAAATGTTTAAAGAGGGGAGACAATCAACTTCAAAGGAAACTGGATCCAGTGCACCAGTTACTGCTCTTACAGAAGAAAACATCAACACTGCTGCTGCCATTGTGAGAGAGGATCGACAAATTACCGTAAGAGCACTTTCTGAAATATTAAACATTTCATTTGGTGACATTTCAGTAAAGCAGGCTGGATGATTCATCACAATAATGCGTGGCCGCATATTCCCAAAGTTGTTGCTGAATATTTTGCAAAAATCAAAGTGAAGTGCGCCCCTCACCCTCCCTATAGTCCGGACTTAGCCCCATGTGACTTTTTCGGTTCCCTAACTTGAAGAAACGCCTACGTGGGAGGCCTTATCCATCATCAGAAGCAGTAGTGAAAGCTGCGGAGGCGATTTTGAAAGATTTCTCAAAGAATGGTTTCCAGCGTGTCTTTGAAGACTGACAAAAACGCTGGGACAAGAGCATCACATTCCGGGGAGACTATTTTGAAAAGGACTATCAAAATTATGAGGATGGGTAAACGTACGATGTCAAGAAAAAAAGAAGGTGGTCATTTTTTATTTAACACCCCTCGTATTGAACAATTGTTTTTCCTAATCGTTTTCAATGTAAGCATAATAATCATTTTTGCCCACCTCAGTAGCGTAGATGGAGCATGTCTGCATCAGGTTGAAGAGGTCCCGATTTCGAAACTAGGTCAGCGTGAGTTACCTGGATAAGGTTCTTTCTTGGGTTTTCCCTTAACCTTAAACACGAAAGTGGGGTAACTCTAAGCTCCATGGATCTTGGGCCCATTTGAGAATCATTTCACCCATTCCAGTTATCGTCCAATATGACTTAAAAAACTTAAAAGACGTAAATTACGAATAAAAGCCCTTTTCAATACAAATAACAAAAACACAACAAATGTAAATGGGTACACTTAATAGGCAGTTGCCCTTACATTCATGTTTAGAATTTCATACAGATTAATAATAAACGACATCCTGTGGAACATTTTAAGGTTAGGAAAATGTAGACAGTATGGAATCTGAAAAATTATTAATTGATGTCCTTCATTTTTATGTCCTTCATTATATCGGACAATGAATGAGTTGATGCTGCTACACTGTAAGAAACCTCCACATGATAGATGATGTCAAATGATAAAGGAGGTGACATGCAGGGACACGACATTCGAGGGATGTAATTTTCCAACCAACATTCGCCTGGTGACCTAGGAAAACACACTGAAAAACCCCTGGTCGTTCTGTGGCTAGAATCGTAACCGGAATTGTCGAAGGCGGGCAAGAGAAATAAAGCCCTGAGTCATTCCGCTCGGTATATGATATAAATACTCCAGCATTTACCTCGTTATATTCTACGAACAGTAATAGGTTTCAAAATAAAAGGTTATTCCATAGTCTGTATTTAAAGCTGATTTTGTTGTATCTAAGTAAGTCAAAAAAAAAAAAAAAAAACGAATTGCTCTCATATATAGCCGATCACGGTAGAATGTTCAATATAATTGATACCTTAGTGGTAGATTGTTGTAGAATAATACAAAAAGGGAAGTCATGGTCGCTACATGGGTGATACCACTTTTTACACCGTGGTCGGGTGTTAACGGAGTATGCAGAGCGAATCAATTAATGACTGGCATCAGTCTATATAACCCTGTAGCATCGGACCTCCCCGCTCTATACACAGGGCGCCCGTCCTTATATACAACCTGCAGTGTGACATCTATACCCGTGAGAGTTTCGCCGTAACTTGTTCACTTCCTAAACTTGAATGCTCCTATATTTTAACGCAAGGCTTACAATTCCGCCTAGTACTGATATTTTGCAAACTTTTGATAATAAACATATGCTCGGCTTATATATAAATAATTCTAAAATGTATAACTTTCTACGGATGAAATGTTACTGTGATCAAGCAATAATAAGCCAAATTCTGCATTACGAAGCCATAACATTTTAATATGGGATGTGTAGTTGTTAGAATACACACAATTTTACGTATTAAACCTTAAATTTTAACAATATCTTTTATAACAATAATTGTAACATAAAAACTAATATTTGAGTTTGATTTATGAGTCACTATGTTTACACTCTAACTTCACTTACTTGTTGTATGATTGAAAAGTTTTCAAGATCATTCGATCTCATCCTCAGCTGTTTGGTGACTAAATGAACCTTCCTCTTCTTCCACTACTACGGAGCTCCGATCAATCTGCCATCTGGTGTTAGGGGCACTAAGTTTGAATACTTCATTTAATGCCTGGATTTCAAAATTTATAACTTTATCACGGTTTTTGTTTATGAATATTTTTTCCCAAATATCCAATTCTATGAGTGTACTTAAAGATTTTAACAGTTTAATGTACAACATCCCGGAAAATCACATACTAGTTTCTTTTGACGTTAAGGCACTTTTTACAAGCATTCCAGTAGAAAAAATACCTACATTCCTCAAAAAATGGCTAACCCAGACTACAACGGACCCCAGAGAAATAGATGACAATATCAATCTTACAGATTTATGCATAAGGAATAATTACTTCATGTTTAACCAAAAATTCTACAGACAATCAAAAGGATTAGCTATGGGGAGCCCACTTTCGCCTATTTTAGCACACCTATACATGAGCTATTTTGAAACACACATAGTAAAGACCTTCCCACAGATTTATAAATTTTGACAGAGATATGTTGATGATGTTTTTGCTATCATTCCGGAAAAACTTAGAGAAGATTCTCTAAAATTACTAAACCTGCAAGATAATCACATCCAATTCACTATGGAAGTAGAAAGAGACAACACCCTACCCTTTTTGGACCTCAAGATAACTAGAAATCGTCATGCTGTAGATTTTGGAATATACAGGAAGTCCACACACATAGATAATTACATAAAGAAAAATGAATACAACCCAGTTTCACATCAACTAGCTGCCTTTAGAAGTCTAATTCACCGCCTATACAACATCCCACTGAGTAAGGATGAATTTTTGAAAGAACAACAACACATAAAAGACATAGCGGTATTAAATGGATTCAACCCAGCCATCATAAGGAACATGATGAAGAGAAAAGAAAAACTGAAGATAATATCAAAAAATACCACTATCACACCACTTAAAAATACAAATTGGCAATATAGAAAATTCACCTACCTTCCATGGGCTTTTAGAAAATTTGAACGAATCTTCAAAAGACTAAACGTAAAACTAGCACCCCAAAGCAAATTCAGTCTGAGGAACCTGCTAAATAAACCACTGAAAAATACAATTCCCAACAATTTGAAATCAGGAATTTATCAGATTAATTGTGAAACCTGTGAAAAAAGCTACACAGGAAAAACTAAGAGAAACTTGTTAACCAGGCAAAAAGAACACCAGAGGAACATTAAGTTGAAACAAACAGAAAAGTCTGCAGTTTCACACCATTTTTGGACAGAAAACCACAACATTGGCCACAACATTATACTGTTAAAATCTTTAAGTACGCCCATAGAATTGGACATTTGGGAAAAAATATTCATAAACAAAAACCATGATAAAGTTATAAATTTTGAAATCCCGGCATTAAATGAAGTATTAAAACTTAGTGCCCCTAACACCAGATGGCAGAGTGATCGGAGCTCCGTAGTAGTGGAAGAAGAGGAAGGATCATTTAGTCACCAAACAGCTTAAGATGAGATCGAATGATCTTGAAAACGTTTCAATTATACAACAACAATTAAGTAAAGTTTGAGTGTAAACATAGTGACTCATAAATCAAACTTAAATATGAAGAATACTTCACTGTTAATAATGCTTCTGCTTTTAATATTTATAAAAACTAATATTGTCATTTATACTAACATAATCTTCTCAATCCACCATCATTTGTTTCTTTCTCTGCTATATATAAATGGCAGCGCAACTAAAATATAACCTTAATGTTATAAGTTCAGGTCTTCGAGCGTAAAGTCATATCGGAAAAAGAATGAAATGACGTACAAATGAATACAGTGTACATCGAGCTTAGAGTTATCAGATATTCATCTTTCAGGATAAGAGAAAACCTCCAACTTAAGTAATATCTGAGAATGAACGACATGGTCTTCAAGTGAGTACAGATTTCATAGAGCTTAGAGTTCTCAGATATTCCATTCAGTGTAAGGGAAAACCATCAATGGTAAATCATAGCCGATGATGAATGAAGGGTGTTTGAATGAGTATAGGGTAAATGGAGCTTAGTGTTACCAGTATAACGGAAATACCCCAAAATGCTTATCCAAGTAATTTAGACTGATCGAAGACTGGAAGCTAGGACATCTTCAACGTGAGTCATCAACAGTCATCACCGAGCGGGATATCTCAGGCGGTTTCGTCAGTGGCGTACATTCGGAAGGCACGTGTTCGATTCCTGTGGCTGACCTACGTGACCCATAGCCTTTTTCGTATGTTTTCCTGGGTCGTTAGGCAAATGCTGGGTAGGTTAATTACATCCGCGATTATCCTGTCCCTTCATTTCATCTCCATTATCATCTCTCATCTGGTGGTCTCTTTCAGTTTAAAAGTGTCGGCAGGAGTCTCGGCATGGCACGATGTTATGCTCTGAGGAATTCTACTTCCTCCTGCGGTAGGTCGGTTGCCAGTCTCCGCTCCTCTTTTGGGAACATTTCGGGCCACTAGCCTGCCTAGGTCTCGACTGCTGGGCGGGTTCTGTGTCCTGGCGTGTTTGGGGAAGTCTATAAGTATACTGTAGGGACCCTGCCCTCTGTTCTGTCGTGACTCCTTGGTACGGCTAGCTTCTCTCTCCTGCTTCATCCTTCCTCCCGGGGATGCCCTCACTTGGGGGCATAGGAACAATGGGCGAGCACAGTGGCCTGCGTACCGACTCCCCTCCGTAATGAAATCCCAATCCCATACACACTTCTGCCTGAACTACCCAGAGGATAGAGAAAAGGTAATTTTCAGTACACTATAGAAATATACGAGAGCTGTTCAACAAAGCAATATCATAATTTTTTACGGTCATAATTTTTCGCAGCACAATTCAAACTTATTATATTCGGTTATCTTAATGTGAAACAAACTCGCCATATTTGTTTCATTGTGGGTACTCCTGCTTCCCGCCTGTGAGAACCAGGCAAGTTCAGGCATGCTGAGTATCGCCTACCGCTGCAATAGAAGTAACATACAGTTAAAGTTGTTGTTAGAGGAAGATCCGGATTTTCTTTCAAACGTAATCACTGCTAATGAAACTTCTATATATCATTTTGATCCTGAGAGCAAAGAGCAAAGCTCAGTGTGGAAATCTCCATAACCAACCCCCCCAAAACCAAAAGTGGTTGCTTCTGCTGGTAAAGTTGTGGTCATGTCATTCTTTGATATTCATGGAATGGTTTATCAGCACGTTGTACCTGCACACACATCAGTAGCTGGACAATACCAGAGGGAATTCCTGAAAACATTGCAAGTCCGTATCAGGGGCAAAAGACCACATTTCCGTGAAGCAGGCTGGAAGCTGCACTACTATAATGCGTGGTGGCATATTGCCAATGTTGTTGCTGAATATCTTGCAAAAATCAACGTGAAGTGCATCTCTCACCCTCCCTATTGTCCAGATTTAGCCCCATGTGACTCTTTTCTATTCCCTAACTTGAGGAAACACCTTCGTGGGAGGCATTATCCATCATCAGTAGCAGTGGTGAAGGCTGCGGAGACGTTTTGAAGGATCTCTCAAAAATAGTTTCCAGCATGTCTTTTAAGACTGACAGAAACGCTGTGACAAGTGCATCGCATTCAGGGGAAACTATTTTGAGAAGGATCATCAAAATGAAAGTGAGTAAAGGTTTGTTGTCAAAAAATTGTGATCATTCTTTATTGAACATACCTCGTATTATTTACCAATGGCGAAGTTACCAGCAGGTCAGATAATTGTCACTCTTACCGCGTGGTCATGAAACTGTCTACCACATCAGATTCAGTTACAAAACTTTTATATTCACCGCGACATTTTTCCATCGTCATGAAACCACATTGAAGAACATACATCTCTCTCAAGATCATTGATTTTCCGTAACAATTGCTACTCCTCTATTAATTTTGTGATTGGCCGATTTACTGCTACGTCATCATAATACGTAATACGATTATCACTACGGTCAATTCACAAAATTACACATATATTTGTTTTTAATATTGTCATTACATGGCCTACTAAATCATATCAGAAAACAATATTCATATAAAAAGTTTTAATTAAAACATATCGTTACAATATATTACGTAAGAGAGTTGATTTATCTGAAATACATGTTAATTCTTAAACGAAGTAAAGAGGACCTTGCTTTGCTCTCAAGCACATGGCCATCCCAGTGGAAAAGGCCGAAGGTCTTTCATTATAAACTTGTTTCAGTTTCACTGCCCCTTTCATTCATTATCAGCTTGCTCAGTTTCATAATAAACTTGTATTTTTGCATGCCTTCATATTCTTATTTGTATGCTTTTATCTATCTTTCTTTCAGTTATTATGACGTTTACTGCAGTTTTAAATATGACGAGAAGGCACCGCCTATGGCCTATTGCCCTACAGCATTAGCCAACTAAGGTGAGGGAGAAGGTTTCACACGCGGGGTGTTACATGTCTGCGGGGCAAGGTTATATGAAACAGAGATTAAAAAGTTAAAAAACGAATTGCGCAAACTCTATGCTTTAATATGACCGTTCATGGTAAAGTTTTTAATATAAATTCACGACTTAGAAGTAGATACATATAAAATCGTACAAAAGGGAGGTCATGGTCACTACATGGGCCGGTGCCACCTTTTGCGCTGTGGCCAAGCAAGGATTCTTGACATTCACGACTGAGAACAGTCAGTTCCCTGTAGCATCGGACCTCCCCGCTCTACATTTTTTTTTTTTTTTAAAGCTTTATTGAAACAAAAAGAAAACAAAGATCATCGCTTCTTATGTGGAAGCGGGGTTAGGTGAGGGAAAGTGTGTGCAGGTTTGGGCAGATCCCGCAATAAGCACTCTGGATATTCTCTCGTTTATTTTGAGCAGCAACTATCTTGCTGTCTGGCATAAAGTGAAAGGCCAGGATGGCAGGCATGGCTTGCGCCCTGGAAGCCAAACTGGGGAGTCAGGGTGGAGGGTACTAAATGTTCAGTCGGCGTAGATGTCCCAAGTATGGGTTGACTGTTAAATTTATCGCTCTTATTTGTTCGCCGATGGTGTGCTTGTGGTCGTATGAGTCATGGTGGGCTTGGAGTGTCCGAACGATCCTGTGCAGGTCGATTTTGCTGTTGTCCAGTCCGTTGGCTAAGGTCTGGAGTGAAGATGGGATGTCCATGGTGGCAGATTGGTGAGTTTGCTGAATGAGCGGCTCTAGGTTATGGCACTTGCGTTCTGCTTCTGAGAGTTTCTTGATAGCATCCCCCATTCGATCAAGGCGGTTGGAGAATTTTGTGAGTTCGGACGTGAAGTGGTTCAGAAATGTGTGGAAGCTCTTTGCTGTCGCCTCTATGATGGTCTCCTCAAGCTGCGTGACGATCTCAGCGGTGTCTGGGGCTGCGTCAATGGCGGTCGGCTGGATGGTCGTGGTGGCGGAGGCGAGTTGCGTCTCCAGGGCAGCCAGGCGGTCATTTGTGTTGCGAAGTTCGGACTGGATCTGGGATGAAGCAGTCCTGAATTCCTCATAGAAGGCTGGCGTTGGAGGTGATGAATGACCCGGGACAGGAGCTGCCGGTGTGGTGGTTCTGCGCCTGTTGTTTGGATTGAGCGGGCACTGTGCCTGACCTGTGTAGTGGCCGAGGCAATCGCAGGTGGCGCAGTAGCGTCGGCGGTGGCGAAGGTCGTGGCGCGTGCATTCCGATGTAAGTGATGGGGCACCACAATAGTGGCACCGAGGTGGAGCGTTGCACGTTGAGGCGTCGTGTCCGTAGCCACAGCAGCGCCGACATGTCTGATGGCGTAACGCTCTGCTAGCCTCGATTCTGAGACAGTGCCCTAACAAGGGCAGGCCCGTCCTCAAGGCAGCCTCGTAGTCGGCTATGTCGGCGAGCTGTAGCCGGACAAGGTTTGAAGGCCCATGGCGCGTGGTGATTCTAGTGGTCTTGAGAGTAGAGGGCCAGAGTTGTTTAGCAGCGGCGAGTATGTAGCGCATCGGGAGGTCTCGTGGGACCCCGCGGATAACTGCCGAGTGCGGTACAGCGTGTTCAGGAGTGGAGACAGCGAAGGGCTCCTTTGTTGGTGGCAGCGTAGGGCCTGCGGCTGGAGAAGAGCAGAGGGCCTCGGCGTAGGTTAAGTGGCTTGATGAGGCTGCGCTGCAGGGAGACAGGTTGACTGGAGTAGCTGCGGCGTGTGCTGGAGCTGCGTCCTGCTGCATAGACGTGGAGTCTGCTAATGCAGGCCGAGAGCGTCCGGCAGCCAGGCGTGTAAGCGGAGGACTAGGCAGGCGGGCGGTGACTGTAGCCGGTTCGGCGCTGGCCCAGAACTTTCCCCGAGGCTCTCCGGCCGGCTCGCCCCCCTCTGCCAGTACCGGCAGAGAGGCGAGAGATGGTGCCCGAGAGGTGGCTGGAGAGCTGCTGGCAGATGAAGGCTGCGGCGACTGTAGCTTCGTTGCCCGGCTAGGTTGTTTCTTCTTGGCGGCGTTCCCTTTCTTGCCGGCGTTCCGCTTTCCCATGGTGTGCGGTGAGCGGACTCTACACACAGAGCGGCCGTCTTTATATACAACCTGCAGTGTGACATCTGCAACCGTGAGAGTTTGCTACTTCATTTATTCACTTCCCAAATATTACTGCTCCTATATGTTTACACAAGACGCACAAAATTCTGTACTATTTATATTTTGGTTACCCTTAATAGTAAAAGTGTGTTCATTTGATAAACATTGGTGATACATCAGGACATGAATTGGTACCTTATTCAAGCTATATAATGCCATGATGTGCATATCGACGCCACAACATTACTAATAGAAGTAGCAAAACTTATTCTACCTTCAGAAAATACAGAATTTTCCTTCTAAAACTTCAAAATTCAAATAACTCTTTATTTTAGAATAATTATAACAAAAGAGCTAAACTCAATATTTGTACTTATATAATTTCTACTACATAAAACGTTTATGTATACCAAGCAGCGCCAGTACTAACTTCCTTTATTGTTTAAATCCACGTTCTCCCACGTTAAATCGTAATGCATTATAAATGATATAATGCACAAATTAGTACAGGGTACATAGAGTTTAAAGTTACCACACATTCATCTTTCAGGATAAGAGAATACCTCCAATGTTAAGTCATATCGGACGATGAATGAAATGATGTTCAAATGAGTACAGGGTACATAGAGCTTAGAGTTACCAGACATTCATCTTTCAGGATAAGGGAAAACCTCCAACGTTAAGTCATATCGGACGATGAATGAAATGATGTTCAAATGAGTACAGGGTACATAGAACTTAGAGTTACCAGACATTCATCTTTCAGGATAAGGGAAAACCTCCAACGTTAAGTCATATCGGACGATGAATGAAATGATGTTCAAATGAGTACAGAGTACTTAGAGTTTAAAGTTACCAGACATTCAACTTTCAGGATAAGGGAAAACCTCCAATGTTGTCATATCGGACGATGAATGAAATGATGTTCAAATGAGTACAGGGTACATAGAGCTTAGAGTTACCAGACATTCATCTTTCAGGATAAGAGAATACCTCCAATGTTAAGTCATATCGGACGATGAATGAAATTATGTTCAAATGAGTACAGGGTACATAGAGTTTAAAGTTACCACACATTCATCTTTCAGGATAAGAGAATACCTCCAATGTTAAGTCATATCGGACGATGAATGAAATGATGTTCAAATGAGTACAGGGTACATAGAGCTTAGAGTTACCAGACATTCATCTTTCAGGATAAGGGAAAACCTCCAACGTTAAGTCATATCGGACGATGAATGAAATGATGTTCAAATGAGTACAGGGTACATAGAACTTAGAGTTACCAGACATTCATCTTTCAGGATAAGGGAAAACCTCCAACGTTAAGTCATATCGGACGATGAATGAAATGATGTTCAAATGAGTACAGAGTACTTAGAGTTTAAAGTTACCAGACATTCAACTTTCAGGATAAGGGAAAACCTCCAATGTTGTCATATCGGACGATGAATGAAATGATGTTCAAATGAGTACAGGGTACATAGAGCTTAGAGTTACCAGACATTCATCTTTCAGGATAAGAGGAAACCTCCAACGTTAAGTCATATCGGACGATGAATGAAATGATGTTCAAATGAGTACAGGGTACATAGAGCTTAGAGTTATCAGACATTCATCTTTCAGGATAAGAGAAAACCTCCAACGTTAAGTCATATCGGACGATGAATGAAAAGATGTTTAAATGAGTACAGGGTACTTAGAGCTTAGAATTACCAGACATTCATCTTTCAGGATAAGGGAAAACCTCCAACGTTAAGTCATATCGGACGAGGAATGAAATGATGCTCAAATGAGTACAAGGTACATAGAGCTTAGAATTACCAGACATTCATATTTCAGGTTAAGAGAAAACCTCCAACGTTAAGTCATATCGGACGAGGAATGAAATGATGCTCAAATGAGTACAAGGTACATAGAGCTTAGAATTACCAGACATTCATCTTTCAGGATAAGAGAAAACCTCCAACGTTAAGTCATATCGGACGAGGAATGAAATGATGCTCAAATGAGTACAAGGTACATAGAGCTTAGAATTACCAGACATTCATATTTCAGGTTAAGAGAAAACCTCCAACGTTAAGTCATATCGGACAATGAATGAAATGATGTTCAAATGAGTACAGGGTACATAGAGCTTAGAGTTACCAGACATTCATCTTTCAGGATAAGAGAAAACCTCCAACGTTAAGTCATATCGGACAATGAATGAAATGATGTTCAAATGAGTACAAGGTACATAGAGCTTAGAATTACCAGACATTCATATTTCAGGTTAAGAGAAAACCTCCAACGTTAAGTCATATCGGACAATGAATGAAATGATGTTCAAATGAGTACAGGGTACATAGAGCTTCGAGTTACCAATCATTCATCTTTCAGGATAAGAGAAAACCTCCAACGTTAAGTCATATCGGACAATGAATGAAATGATGTTCAAATGAGTACAAGGTACATAGAGCTTAGAATTACCAGACATTCATATTTCAGGTTAAGAGAAAACCTCCAACGTTAAGTCATATCGGACAATGAATGAAATGATGTTCAAATGAGTACAGGGTACATGAGTGTTTCCAGAGATTGATCCTGCAGGATAACAGTAATCCCGAAAAAATTGTTATCGATGTAATTCACTCTGACCGAAGATTCGAAGCTAGGACATCTTCAACCTGACTTATACAGACATCACCGAGCGGAATGTCACAGATGGTATCGTCTGTAGCCCACATTCGGAAGGCCCAGGTTCGATTCCCGCGGCCATCCTACCTGACCCATGGGTGTTTTTTCGGTTGCTTTCCTCTATCGCTTTCCAAATGCTGGGTAGGTTCCTTACATCCCCAGAATTTCGTGTACCTCCATGTCATTTCCATTATCATTTCATATCGTCTCTCATCTGGTGGTCTGTTTCAGGTTAGAGGTGTCGGCGGAGGTCTCGGCGGTGCATGGCAGGATGATATACTCTGAGATAAACTACTTCCTCCTCCGTAAGGTCAGTTGCCGGTCTCCGCTCTTCTGCTGTAAATGCCTCTCCAAGTAGCTCTAACGGATCGAGACTCGAACCTGGGACAAGACACCGTTTAAGCTACCTAGGCTATACCTCTCTAATTAAGAAAAGATCATTCTTAGTGAACAATGGAAATATACTTTGCTTATTGTGTATGTGTGTGGCTCTGAAGATGATAACTCGAAAGAGATAGAGAGAAAAAAAGAATGAAAGAAGGAAGGAAAGAAACAAAGGATGAATGAATAAAAAAAGATGACAGAATGAACGAAAGAAAGAGGGAAAGAGAGAAAGAAAGAAAGACAGAAAGAGAGAAAGAAAGAAGGAAAGAAAGAATGAAAGAGAGAATGAACGAAAAAGAGAAAGAGAGAAAGAAATAGAGAAAGAACGACAGAAAGAAGGAAAGAAAGAGAATGCAAAGAAAGAGAGAGTGAGAAAAAAAGAAACAAAGAAAGAATGATGGAGAGAAAGAGAAAAAGAGCGAAAGAAAGAAAGAACGAAAGGAAGGAAGAAAGAAGAAAAAAGTAAGAAGGTAAGAAAGAACGAAAGAAAGAAAGAAGAAGAGAAAGTAAAAAGGTAAGAAAGAGGGAAAGAAAGAGAGAACGAAAGAAGGAAAGAAAGTACGACATAAATAAGGAAAGGAAGATAGAAAGAAAGGTAGATAGAAAGAGAGAAAGAAATAAAGAAACATAGAAGGAGAGAAATAAAGAAAGAAAGAGTGAGAGAGAAAGAAAGAGAGCATAAGAGAAAAAAGGAAGAAGGAAAGAAACAAAGAAAGAAAGGAGAGGAAGAAAGAGAGAGAATGGCAGACAGAGAGATGGAAAGAAATAAAGAAGGAAAGAAAGAATGAAAAAGGAAAGAAAATAGAAAGAATGAATGAAAGAAAGAGAGAGAGAGAAAGAAAGAAAGAAAGAAAGAAAGAAAGAAAGAAAGAAAGAATGAATGAATAAAAGAAAGACGAAATGAACGAAAGAAAGAGAGAAAGAAAGAGAGAGAGGAATAGAGAAAGAAAGAAAGAAAGAAAGAAAGAAAGAAAGAAAGAAAGAAAGAAAGAAAGAGAGAAATAAATAAATACATAAAGAAATTGGCCTCTCTAATTATTTCCAATAGTATGCCGCATCATTAAGAATTCCTTTGTCTAATGACTGACGTTTGTTCGTAATGTAATTCTTCAATACAGTATCACCGTCATTACTCCCTCTTCTAAACCCGCAACATCGGGGTGTCTGACATATTTGTCCTGGACCATGGAGGAGGACTTATTGGTTAGAGCTGTATCATGGTGCGGAAGTGATTCATCACTGTAATCCATTTACTGTCCATAATCCCAAGTGGGAATCCCCGGGAGATAGCATTAAGTAAGAATGTCACAGTGGGGCTGCCTAAGGAACTAAGAGAGTACAATGGGCAAGTTCTCTACCATTTGCTAAACTAGCTGAGGTAGGGAAACGGGTCACTAGGTCGGCCCGCAAACCGAAATCGGTCATATCGGATGAGTAAGTGCTTACCAGGAACATATCACCCTGCCATGCAGCGTCGTGTTGCCCACCGACATTTGTACCCAGTAAGACAAAGGCAGATAAGAAATGATTTAAAATGTAATAAGAGATTAAGTGGAAAGACAGGAAATTCCTGGGATGTATATAACCTACAGAGAATTCACATTGGGGTCCGGAAAATGCCTAGTGATCAAGTACGTGTGTCACTAGAATCGAACCCCGAACTACCAAATTTGGTCCATAAACGTAACTGCCGGAGCAGTACCGCTAGTTGTACGATATATATCCTAGCGTATTTATATCATTATCAACATAAAATTTAGTTGTGCGTAAAGTAATATATATATATATATATATATATATATGTATATATATATATAATTTAAAATAACTGAAGTGATAATCTGAATTTAGAACCAACTTTGATGTATCTAAGTCAGGCAACAAAAGCTCTGTAGACTCCATTCACTATTATCACTGATGCTGTCAGAGTTTCCAATATTAATTGATACTTTAGCGTTCAATTGTTGTAGAATAATACAAAAAGGGAAGTCATGGTCGCTACATGGGTGATACCACTTTTTACACCGTGGCTGGGTGTTGCTGTGCATGCTGAATGTATGGAGTAAGTGACTGACACCAGTCGAGAAAAACCTGTAGCATCGGACCTCCCCGCTCTATACTTTTTTTTTTTTTTTTTTTTTTTTTTTTTTTTTTTTTTTTTTTTTTTTTTTTAGATGGAGGCGGCCCCACACCCGCCGCCCCCGGTGACGATCGTCTCCGCCTTGAAGAGGCTACATCGTCTCCCCATGCACATGCGGTTAGTACCTAACATGCAGCTAATGGGGAAGGGTGCTGTAATGTTAATATACGTGCAGTTGCGTTAGAAATGGGGATTCGTTTGTTAATATGCGGGTTCCGCTGAAGCACCCCGGTTAGTATCGGTTAGTTCTAAACTTGCTAGCATGGAGACCATACTAGCGCGTCTGTTGGCTTTAGCGGGCGCCAGCCATGACAGAGCCCTGACTAACGCCCGTGGTTAGTTCGTGCAGCATGCATAGGGGGTTTAGTCTAATGGGATGCATTAAGAGCTACGGCTTATAATTAAGTGAGATGAAGATGGTGTTATGGAATAGTCGAAATGATAGTGTGGCGTGGGATTACCTGGAGAAGCCGCTCTGTGTGGTGATGAGTACTGTTGAATTGCTGGTCCTATTGGCCTGATCATCTGTAACTATGTATCTTGCAGTTTAGTCACGGGTTCATTTTTACAAGGCTATTGAGGTACGTTTGGACTTCTTCGGAGGTTGTTTCGTTCGTGAGGTCTCTATTGAATAGTGATAGGGGTCGATTGTGTTTATTAATAGACGTTTGATATTGACCTAACTCCTGGATTAATGGGTTTGGGTTTTTGGCACAGTTGTCGTAGAGGTCTGCAGCAAGCTTTTTAATGAATTGTTCAACTGTGTGCATGTGCAGTTCTTTGTGGAGAAGTTTGGCGGGGGCCATAGATGGCACTTTCGCAATGGTACGCAATATTTTGTTCTGTAATGTCTGGAGCATTTTCAAGTGGCATTTGGATGCGTATCCCCAGACTGGAGCTGCATACGTGAGGATGGGTCTAAGTAGTGTTTTGTATAGGGTGAGGCCCAGGTGAGTTTCCAGTGTGGAGCTGTAGTTGATAATGGGATATAATTTCCTCAATTGAGCAAAAGTTTTATGGCGGACGTTTTGGACGTGCTTTCCCCAGGTTAGACCTGTATCCATGGTCACACCTAGGTACGTGGCCGTGTCTTGCCAGGGTATGGGAGTGCCGAAAAGTTGTAGTGGAGGGTTTGTTCTGAGTTTCTGTCGGTGCTTAACTCTTTTAGTGAAAATGATTGTTTGGGTTTTGGAGGCGTTGAATTTGATTCGCCATTGGGTTGACCAGCGCTCAAGTGCCGAAAGGGCATTTTGGAGTCTTTGGGAAATGAATTTGATATCGCCAGATTGGGCCATTAGGGCTGTGTCATCGGCATACAGGGAGATTTTAACGTTGTCTGTCTTCGGGATGTCGTTCATGTAAATGGAGAAGAGCGTCGGCCCCAGTACACTTCCTTGGGGGACTCCAGCCTGAACCGGCCTCAGGGTGGAATTTTTGTTGTTTACTGAGGAGTAGAATGTTCTGTTGTGTAAGTAATTGGCGATGAGTTTGATGGCAGTGTCTGGGAAGCGGTGCTGGCTGAGTTTTCTAAGTAGTCCCTCATGCCACACTCGGTCAAAGGCCCGTTCCATATCAAGGAACACTGCCCCTGTGCTCTTGCGGATGTTGAAACCTGAAGTAATGTGTTCTGTAGTGCGGAGGAGTTGTTGCGTTGTGGAGTGTTGAGCACGGAATCCAAATTGCTCATTGATGAGTATATTGTTCTTTTTGAGGTGATGGTTGAGGCGTTTGAGGATAACCTTTTCTAGGAGTTTACTGATTGTATTGAGGAGGCTGATGGGTCTGTAGTTCTCGGGATTAGTGTTGTCCTTCCTAGGTTTCGGGATATGCAGAATCTTAGCAGTTTTCCAAGATTCCGGGAAAACGCCATACCGGAGGGTATAGTTAAATATGTTCGCCAGCGCCTGAAGGGCATCTGGTGGCAAGTGTTTGAGGGCTATATTCGGAATGCGGTCAGGGCCGGGGGCCTTCTTGTTGTGGAGGTGTTTGATTAGCCAAGCAAGTTCCGCTGCGTTGGTTTTCCTAAGAGGATTGTGAACTTGCCTGATTCGAAAGTCTGCTGTAAGAGTTGTGGTTTCTGCAACAAAGGCAGGATCTAGGGGTTGTGGGTTCGGGACGAGTGTGCTTTGAAGTGCATCCGCAAGAGCTTCCGCCTTTGCCTCGTCAGAGAGGGCAATACTGTGGTTGACATGGAGTGGAGGAATCTGAGTTGGTTGTTTAACCAGGGCTTTGGCTATACGCCATACCGACTGGTTTTGTATGTCAAGGTTCGCTAGGGTGGCGTTCCATTGTTCCGTAGTATGTTTTAAGGTACATTCGCGGACGGCTTGATTTAATCTCCGGAGTTCTTCTTGGTGGGTCGGGTGACGTGTGCGTTGCCAGGTGCGCCTGGCCCTATTGCGTTGCGCAGTTAGCTGTTTCAGCTCTAGAGGAGGAGCGGGGCTAGGTCCGCCAGGGATGGTGATCGGTGTCGATTCTGTAATTGCAAAGGATATGGTCGTTTCAAAGTGTTTAGTGGCGCTTTCAAGCTCCGCGTCATTGGTAATGGTGCACATGTTGAGGTGTTCAGTAATGGTGTTTGCGTAACGGTCCCAGTTTGTTTTGCGAAAGTTATGTCTAGGAGTTTTGGCTACTTGGGCGAGGTTTCCAGTTACAGTAAGTATTATTGGTAAGTGGTCTGAGGAGAGGTCGTTAACAGTTCGGAGGTCAATATGATAAGTAATATTTCTTGCGATTACAATGTCTAGGACGTCAGGCTGAGCATTTCGGGTGTGAGGTATATACGTAGGTTCGTCTGGGGCATAGATAATGCAGTCAGTCTGGTTCTCGTACTGTAATAGTTTGTTGCCTGAAGTGTTAGATACGCGACTATTCCAAAGTGGGTGTTTACTATTGAGGTCGCCTGCTAGAAGCACCTGCGGGTGATGGTGGAGAAGGGCGTCAATGTCATTAATGTCTATGTCTCCAGGTGGGTTGTATGCGGCCACTACCAGGGCACGGAGGTTGTCTACGCAGATGTGTATACCTGTAGCTTCAATTCTATGGAGGTTCGGCAGAGATGCTAGGTTATGTTCTATGTCTCTTTTGATAGCTATTGCAGTGCCGCCACCGCGTCGGTTCCTATCATTTCTGTAAATGTAATAGCCAGGAAAGTTAAGTCTGTCAGTATTATTAAGGTGAGTTTCTGTGATAAGGGCAATATCTGTTTGATGTTTGCGCATGAATTCTACACATTCGGCTTTCCGGCGGCGTATCCCATGTGCGTTCCAGCTCATGATCCTAAACTTGCAGGTTGTCGTCATTATTGCTCAATATAAAGGGTAACTGTTGATGAAAGTCAGTCAGGAGAGTTACTTCTCCTGGTCAACGAACATCTGGAAGAAGTCCGCATGCTGCATAAGCACGAAGCTGGGCCGGTTGGGCTCAGCCTCCAACTCACGGAGCACGCGGATGGCCCTGGCGCGGACAGTTTCCCAGGACAGGGAACTTCTTCCAAGTGCCTCCACCAGTGAGGCAGAAGCAGGCGGGAAGGCAGCATGTCTCGCCTCTGTGGTCCTGTTCTGCTCGGGGGGAGGGGCCGAGGGTTTATACCTGTAAGTCCGGGGATCTCGTTCCTGACTGCGCCCCGAGAAGAAGAAGACAGGAGGCGCAGGGGTTTTGGGTAGAGCCTTCGAGGCTGAATCAGGTGGAGCGGTTGGTGTACGTTGACTGTTTGTGGCAACGGGAGCAGAGGCAGAAGCTTGAGGGACTGGCGGGAAGGGGCGCGCAGTTGGGTCTAGCCTAGAGTGGCGGCTTCGCAAGACAGCCGCTTGCTGCCGGTAGGCAGGGCAGGAGCGCCATCTTGCTCCGTGCCCAGACCCCCAGCAGAGCGCACATCTGCGCAGTTCAAGAGGTGTCGCGCAGTCTACTGATTTGTGGTTCCCGGTACATTTCGAGCAGACCTGTACCTTAGATAGGCACTGGCTCTCTACGTGCATTAGCAGTTGGCACCTATTGCACTGGGGCGGGATTTTTGGAGGGGAGTAGTCTTCGATGTGGATTCTGAAGTGAAGGATTTCCGAGATCCCGCGGAGTGAGTCTCTGTCATGTTCGGAGCGCACCTCCACCATGTAAATGGGTAGGAGAGTGCGTTGCTTGCTCATCCTTCTGAGCTGTGTAACCCTTATCGGGTTTATGCCGATCTCCGTTAGATGAGCACTTATGTCATTTTCTGCTCTATCAGCATAGAAGGGCTTTATCACAAGTCTGTACGTGCGTTCCCCAACGCCTTTTGTCATGCTGAAGCTTACCCCCTTCGCCTGAAGGAAGTGCACAACAGCCCGGTAGTCTGCAGGGGATCTCATGCGGAGCATAAAGTCTCCAGAGATGCGAGCCCTGGAGATGATATAGCCCTGATTGCGGTGCTCATGAGCCCTGTGATCTCGGAGGCGTGTTGCTTACTGACGTAGAGCGGGGACTCTAGTCGGGTTCTGGCTGCAGCAGCGTAGCTGCCCTCCGGGCTCCCCGAGCCAATGGCCGGAGGCTGGCCACCCGCTGCAGTGGTAGAGGGGGGTGGCGGAGTGGTGGTGAGAAGCCTGCCGCTCACAGCTGAAGAGTTACTCGTTCCAGCCTGTGAGCGAGAGGCTGAAGAAAATGACGCAGACGGGGTGGTCGTTGGATCGGGGGAAGCTGATCTATTGCTTTCAGAGTCCGTGCCCGCAAAATCGAGATCACGGCCCTTATTATGCGCTTGGCTCCTCGTGAGGAAAACCATTTGCTTAGCTATGTACTAATAGGGGGTGAGATCGAGCCTAATAGAGCAGAAAGAAAAAGAAGAATACAGTTGCCGAGTTACTGTAGTCCGCTCTTAGTATAGGCACGGCAACTGAAGAAAGTTGGGGGGAGGGGGACTAGAGCTAAACAGAACAGAGGAAGGAAGTAGAAGTAAGAGACAGAGGTAGCTTGTAGGCGCTTAGAAGCACGAACACAAGAGGGCCGGAACCGTTTAAAGCCGCCTTTGGTACCGTTTTCCAGAATGGAAACGTTGGCTGTGGCCTTTGTGTCCTACCTAGCAAGGCTACAGTTGACTTACCAATCAGGAGTCCGCTTTGGGGGTCCCGGCTGCCGTTCCTTCAGGTCCGCTGATTTCGCTGCTGCTGATCTGCTCCTGCCGATGTCTCTCGAGTGAGTAGACTAGGGCCATCCCGCTCTATACACCGAGCGGCCGTCCTTATATACAACCTGCAGTGTCAGATCTCTAGCCGTGAGAGTTTCTCCGTAACTTGTTCACTTCCTGTACTTTAGCGCTCGTATACTATATCGAAGAGCCTTCCATGCCGTGTACTACAAAAGTTTTGTAATCGTTTGATAATAAACTGATCTTCAATTTGTATATTAATTATTGTAAAATTCCGAATGACAAATGAAAAGGAAAAGCTTATAAGTTAAGTCATATCGGACAATGAATGAAATGATGTTCAAATGAGTACAGGATTGATAAAGCTTAGAGTTACCAGACTTTCATTTTTCAGGATAAGAGAAAGCCTCCAACGTTAAGTCATATCGGGCGATGAATGAAATTATTTTCAATTGAGTACACGGTACACAGAGCTTAGAGTTACCAGACTTTCATCTTTCAGGATATGAGAAAACCTCCAACGTTAAGTCATATCGGGCGATGAATGAAATTATTTTCAATTGAGTACACGGTACACAGAGCTTAGAGTTAAAAGAAATTTGTCTTTCAAGATAAAGTAAGGCCCCGTTGAATGCTTCTCCAAGTAACTCAAACTGTTCGAGACCCGAGAGAAAGAAAGAAAGAAGGTAAGAAAGAAAGAATGAATGAAAGAAAGAAAGAGAGAATGAACGAAAGAAAGAAAGAGAGAAAGAAATAGAGAAAGAAAGAAAGAAGAAAAGAAAGAAAGAATGAAAGAAGGATAGAAAAAAGAAGAGTGAAAGAAAGAAAGACAGAAAGAAGGAAAGAAAGAAAGAAAGAAAGAAAGAAAGAAAGAAAGAAAGAAAGAAAGAAAGAAAGAAAGAAAGAAAGAAAGAAAGAAAGAAAGCAAGAAAGAAAGAAACAATGAAGGAGAGAAAGAGAAAAAGTGAGAAAGAAAGAAAGAGAGGGAGAAATAAAGAGAGAAAGAAATAAAGGAAGAAGGAAAGAAACAAAGAAAGAAGGAAAGAAAGTAAGAAAGAAAGAAAGAGAGAGAGGCAGAGAGATAGAAAGAAAGAAAGAAAGAAAGATAGAAAGAAAAAAGAAAGAAAGAAGGACAGAAAGAAAGAAAAAAAATGAAAGAAGGACAGAAAGAAAGAAAAAAATGAAAGAAACAAAGAAACAAAGGGGAGGCATCGGTGAAATTTCGTCAAAAGTAACAAAACACAACATTTTCCGTTTTTTCCATTGATTATGTTTAAACATTGTAGTTTAAAAAAAAGTGAAAAAAAAAATCAAGAAAATTCTATCATATTCCTTACATTTTCTCCTCCAGAACCATTAGACTTGGGCAAATGAGTATATACATATATAGTTTTGTAACTATTATCTAAAGGAACCAGAATCTAAAGTTCCAATCATTTATAACAAAAATTGTAGAGAATGTAATATGTTTCAAAATGTAAAGAAATTGGAGCAAACAATTAAATTATTTTTTTTTTAAAAAACTAAGGTAGATACAAAAATTATAAAAAGTGGCCAAATGTAACCAAATTAAAGAGAAAGAAGGTAATAAGGTAGCTGTAGAGCCTGCATATGATGCATGGAGTTTTCAAAGTAAACAAAGTAGTGTAATTTCCATCTATATCTTTAAATTCAGTGTTCTCCACTTTCAATTGTTGAACATTTTTGTATCTTCAAAATGCTCCAACTTCTGCAATTCCTAAAGAATTTGTATTAAACTATGCATACATATTCTTAATAAATGTTTAATAAAAGTTGATATTTAGGTTTATTTCAATTAAATAGTTTCCTTATTATTAATTTTGAAATCTCAAAATGGCAAAAATTAAGAAAATTTAATATATTTACACATAAAATATTTTTGTCCAAAAATAGTTGGTACACACTTTAAAAGTATATCAACTTTTATAACTGATGTACAGAGAAACCTAAATCTAAAATTTAAAGTTTCTAAAAGAAAATCTGTATGACCTGGGACTTTTTATATAACATACAAAAATCATACTAAAAAAAGCACTAAACATTTTTTTTTTGAAAAAAAACTATTTCAGATAGAAAGATGAATTTTAAAAGCTTAAATAGATTCCCTTTCCCTAATGACAACCTCCAACGTTAAGTCATATCGGACGATGAATGAAATGATGTTCAAATGAGTACAGGGTATATAGAGCTTAGAGTTACCAGACATTCGTTTTTCAGGATGAGAGAGAACCTCCAACGTTAAGTCATATCGGACGATAAATGAAATGATGTTCAAATGAGTACAGGGTGTATAGAGCTTAGAGTTACCAGACATTCATCTTTCAGGATAAGAGAATTCGTCCAAAGTTAAGTCATATCGGAGGAAGGATTAAATGATATCCAGAAAAAGTCTTATAGAAGGAAGAAGCCTTTGTCATCCTGTCATGCAGCACCGAGACTCGCGTCGTCACTCCTACTCTGTAAGAGGCATCCACATGATAGGTGATGTCAATTGATAAAGGGGGAGAAATGCAGGGACACGATATTCGGGGGATGTAATTAACCAACCCAGCATTCGGATTGTGACCTGGGAATACACAGTGAAAAACACCCTGTCGCTCTGTTGCTAGAATTGAACCCAGAATTCCAGAAAGCGGCCAAGACAGATAAAGGCCTTAGCCATCCCGCTCGGTATATGGTATCGTATAAATACTCCAGTGTTCATCTCATTATCAATATACGAGGGCTATCCAGAAAGTAGATTACGTTTTCGTCTGTTTCCGCTAGGGGCGGGGCTAGCGCGGCCATCTTGGGGTCAGAGCGTTGCGCAGCTCAGTCGGCATCTAGCCGTGCTAGTGAGAGGTTCGTGCTGTGCTCCATTCAGATACTGTGACGGTTTGAAATGACTGCGTTAATTGAAAATCCCGCGAGCTGCGAGGTGCGTGCAGTAATAAGGTTTCTGACTGCAAAAAACTGTAAACCGATAGAAATCTATCGGCAGCTTTGTGAAGTGTATGGGGACAACATTATCACTGAAGGTGAAGTGCGTCAGTGGGTCATCAGATTTAAAAATGGCCGAACCAATGTTCACGACGAAGATCGAAGTGGGAGACCCAGCGTAGTGACTGCCGAACTTGTCGAAAAAGTCGATGCTAAAGTCCGTGAAAATCGAAGGTTCACAATAACGGAACTTTCTTTGAGTTTTCCACAAATTTCGCGAAGTTTGTTGCACGAAATCATCAGCGAAAAGCTTGGTTACCACAAGTTTTGTGCAAGATGGATTCCCAAAATCTTGACAGAGGACCACAAAAATCAGCGAATGGCTGCAGCGTTGAACTTTTTGGACGTTTACCATAAGGATGGTGACTCTTTACTCGATCGCATCGTTACTGGTGACGAAACATGGGTGAAACACGTGAACTGTGAAACGAAATTGCAATCAATGCAGTGGGGGCACACAAGTTCTCCCCAAAAACCCAAGAAATGCATGCAAACAATGTCGGCAAGGAAGATGATGGCGACTGTTTTTTGGGACAGAAAAGGTGTGATTTTGGTGAACTTCCTGGAAAGATGCACTACAATAAACTCTCAAAGGTATTGCCAAACTCTTCAAAAACTCAGAAGAGCCATTCAAAACAAGCGCAGAGGAATGTTGAGCTCTAAGATCTTGTTGATTCACGACAACGCCCGGCCCCACACGGCAAATGTCACTCGTGAAGTTCTTGAATCTTTTAAGTGGGAGTTGTTTCCTCATCCGCCGTACAGTCCCGACCTGGCACCGAGCGACTTCCACCTATTCCCAGCAATGAAGAAGTGGCTGGCTATGCAGCGTTTTGATGACGACGCACAGCTGCAAGAAGAGGTAACGAAGTGGTTGAAGGCGCAGGCGGCCGAATTTTTCGACGAAGGAATTTCCAAGCTCGTACATCGCTACGATAAATGCCTTAATTTGAATGGTGACTATGTCGAAAAGTAGTATTTGAGTGTGGCTTTCATCTGTATATAATAAAATTTGTTTCCTATACTTTGTTTACTTTTTATTCCAAAACGTAATCTACTTTCTGGATAGCCCTCGTATCTTTACATTGTACGGAGAGTAATATGTTTCAAAATAAAAAGTTATTCAGTAGTCTGTATTTAAAACTGATTTTGTTGTATCTAAGTCCGTCAAAAAACGAATTACCCGCATATATTACCGTCCACTGTACAGTTTTTTATATAATTGATACCTTAGTGGTAGATTGTTGTAGAATAATACAAAAAGGGAAGTCATGGTCGCTACATGGGTGGTACCACTTTTTACACCGTGGCAGGGTGTTATGGGCCATACAAAGCGTGCGAATTGATGCCTGACACCAGTCTATATAACCCTGTTCTTTCACACTGGCCGTGTGTAAGCTAAATTGTGGAACATAATTGTGGAACCTGACATTACATTCACCAACTGACTCGTGTTTTTTTTTCGGTAAACCACTAGGAGTTCTCATAAACACATGAGACAACTACCTTAATGACGACTTACTATGCTGTAAGTATTTTAAGGCCCGGGCTTTATAGTTCGGACCACTATTACGTACAACTGACTCGTGTTTTTCTCTGTAAACCACTAGGAGTTCTCATAAACACATGAGACAACTACCTTAATGACGACTTACTATGCTGTAAGTATTTTAAGGCCCGGGCTTTATAGTTCGGACCACTATTACGTACAACTGACTCGTGTTTTTCTCTGTAAACCACTAGGAGTTCTCATAAACACATGAGACAACTATCTTAATGACGACTTACTATGCTGTAAATACCTTAAGGCCCGGGCTTTATAGTTCGGACCACTATTACGTACAACTGACTCGTGTTTTTTTCTGTAAACCACTAGGAGTTCTCATAAACACATGAGACAACTACCTTAATGACGACTTACTATGCTGTAAGTATTTTAAGGCCCGGGCTTTATAGTTCGGACCACTATTACGTACAACTGACTCGTGTTTTTCTCTGTAAACCACTAGGAGTTCTCATAAACACATGAGACAACTACCTTAATGACGACTTACTATACTGTAAGTATTTTAAGGCCCGGGCTTTATAGTTCGGACCACTATTACGTACAACTGACTCGTGTTTTTCCCGGTAAACCACTAGGAGTTCTCATAAACACATGAGACAACTACCTTAATGACTACTTACTATGTTGTAAGTACTTTAAGGCCCGGGCTTTATAGTTCGGACCACTATTAGGTACAACTGACTCGTGTTCTTCCCGGTAAACCACTAGGAGTTCTCATAAACACATGAGACAACTAGCTTAATGACGACTTACTATGCTGTAAGTACTTTAAGGCCCGGGCTTTATAGTTCGGACCACTATTAGGTACAACTGACTCGTGTTTTCCCGGTAAACCACTAGGAGTTCTCATAAACACATGAGACAACTACCTTAATGACGACTTACTATGCTGTAAGTACTTTAAGGTCCGGGCTTTATAGTTCGGACTACTATTACGTACAACTGACTCGTGTTTTCCCGGTAAACCACTAGGAGTTCTCATAAACACATGAGACAACTACCTTAATGACGACTTACTATGCTGTAAGTACTTTAAGGTCCGGGCTTTATAGTTCGGACCACTATTAGGTACAACTGACTCGTGTTTTCCCGGTAAACCACTAGGAGTTCTCATAAACACATGAGACAACTAGCTTAATGACGACTTACTATGCTGTAAGTACTTTAAGGCCCGGGCTTTATAGTTCGGACCACTATTAGGTACAACTGACTCGTGTTTTCCCGGTAAACCACTAGGAGTTCTCATAAACACATGAGACAACTAGCTTAATGACGACTTACTATGCTGTAAGTACTTTAAGGCCCGGGCTTTATAGTTCGGACCACTATTAGGTACAACTGACTCGTGTTTTCCCGGTAAACCACTAGGAGTTCTCATAAACACATGAGACAACTACCTTAATGACGACTTACTATGCTGTAAGTACTTTAAGGCCCGGACTTTATAGTTCGGACCACTATTAGGTACAACTGACTCGTGTTTTCCCGATAAACCACTAGGAGTTCTCATAAACACATGAGACAACTACCTTAATGACGACTTACTATGCTGTAAGTACTTTAAGGCCCGGGCTTTATAGTACGGACCACTATTACGTACAATTAATGGAAATTAATTGTTCTTTCACACTAGCCGTATGGCCGTATGTCATAGTAGCTCAATGGTTAGAGCGGATGGACGGAGACCAGAAGATCCGTGGTTCAAATCCTGGCTATGGCATTGAATTTTTCGGTCAGACTCTACGTTTCCACAATTTATCCTACACACGGCTAGTGTGAAAGAACAATTAATTTTCAGTGATTTATTTGTTTACTTCATTTATATACAAAGAGAATGTAGTTACAAAGTCCTTGCCTGGGCAACCACTTTTAAAACATTTGACTATCACATAGTGTACTGTATTCCCATACACTGGGGTGGACAGCAGCAACCTTGTAACATTGTTGCACGGCTAGAATAAATAGCACGCCATTTCCATTGCTAATGACTAAGAAACGGGACAGGAAATGAACCCTTGTGCCTCACCTCGGCAACCTGTTGGGTCTGACAAACGTCCTAGATGAACTGTAGCCTTCCACTGACTGTGATTAATGCAGAGATTGCCGTTGAATACGGAGGAAGGCGCCACGACGCTGGTAATAAGCAGAACATAGCCTTACAATACAATACATGCACAATTTGTTAACCAGCTGAAGGAGAAACCACTAAGTTATGCAGAGACATACGTAAGTGGTGTGATCGGAAAATAACCGGCAGTTTTCTGCTATCCTATATAATCTTTATTTATTTATTCAACATCGACTGTCAGATATGATACACTTGAAGTACTTGGGGCACTCACTTTTCGTCATGATGTTCTATTTCATATCAAAAAGTCGTGGTTCTCTTCAGTCTCCGCAATAGAAACAAGAGGCAGTTAACACGAGTGTCAAACAAGTTTTGCTATTAAGCATTATTATTTGATAACATAAAAATAAAGTTTATTTTACTTTTTATTCAATCTATGTTTTATGTTTTGAGAGCGTGTTTTGTCTCAAAGAACAAAAGCATCGCTGTTATTATAAAATAAGTTATGGGAGTACGTAAAACATGAACCTATTAACAGTGAAGCAAACAAATATATACAAACATAACAATCTGTAACTTAAAACGTCACTTATCTTAAAAGAAACGATAATTTTCTTATAAATTGTCCGGGATCGCAATGTCACGTAAAATTTTTACACACTCTCAGCCAGAAACAAAGCTCTGGCCATAGTTACGAACGCTAGATGTTAATACAAGGGGGGATCCAAAAGAAACTGGACTCCGTGTGCGCTGCCACTCGTAAATGTAATGCAGGGTTCTCACGCTAGATGGTGTTAGTAGAGACCGTCATGAAACAGCTGTGCAGACGGCATCAGTGTAGAGCTGAACGTGCAAGTGTGGTATTGGGTTTCTCTGACTGTTGGCGGGTTACCTCTGCGAAGTCGTTATGGCAACTTTAAAAGAACAAAGTGTGTGTGTGAAATTTTGTTTTCTGCTTAAACAACTGCAACGGAGAAACACCAAATACTTCAGGAAGCTTTCCAGGAGGACGTTATGAGCCGCACACAGGTTTTCGAGTGGTTTGGGCCCTTTAAACTTTGTGAGATGTGTGTTGAAGACCAAGCCTTTTCTGGACGCCCTTCAACATCGCGAAATGAGGAGAACACTGAAAAGGTCCGCCTAAAGATAAACGAGGATCGTCGCCAAACAATCGACCAAATTTCAGGAGTAACAAGAATCAGTTGGAGCTCGTGCCAGCGGATTTTGAGGGAGGATTTGCACATGAGACGTGTTGCTGCTAAATTTGTTCCGCACCTTCTTACACAGGAGCACAAAACCATCCGCATTAATGTGTGTCAGGACTTGAAAACAGAGATTGCACGTGATCCAAACTTCTTGAACAAAGTCATTACAGGGGATGAGAGTTGGTGTTACGAGTATAACCCAGAAACCAAGCAAGCGTCAAGCCAGTGGAGGATTCCCAACTCTTCCAGACCAAAAATAGCAAGGCAAGTGAGGTCAAATGTGAAGACGATGATCATTGTCTTTTTTGATGTTCGTGGAATTGAGCATCGGGAATTCGTACCCCCTGGCCAGACTGTTAACCAGTACTTTTACTTGGATGTCTTAAGGCGTTTGCGAGAGGATGTGAGGATGGAGCACTGGTGGAATGAGATGGCAAGAGGAAACCGGAGGTCCTGGAGAAAACCCGCCCCAGTGCCGTGTTGTACACTACAAATCTCACTTTGCGGTAGCCTGGGATCAAACCCGGGCCGCCTTGGTGAGAGCCAAGCGGTCAAAGGACTCGCCGGCATAGATTAAGTTACGCTTCTTGAATGTGATAAAATATTCGGATTACGTCATTACATGCCTTGTTTTCCAGAAATATCTAGTGATTGACAGAACAGTCAGGGAATCATGAATGGGTGTATAAAAGGAAGCCATGGCCAGTGATGAGACAGTTGTAAACAGCGTGAGTAAGCAGAGTTAGTTGTGTAACAAGAGTGTTATAAGGAGAGCTGAACTGGACGCTGTAATTGTCATCAACTTCGAAAGATTGTGTTGCAATGTGATGTAATGTTTTTACTTGAGAATTGAACAGTGTATTTCTACGAAAATAAAGGAGATTTTTAATTTCTGCAAATTGGAACCTTAATTCTACAAACCCACAAAGACACACTATTCAAAACAGCAAACTTATGTGAAAAAGGGTTAAAACTATATTTTAATGTAATTATCGTATGAGTTGAAAGGGTAGAGCCAGACTAAAAAAATTCAATGTCATAGCTGCGATTTGAACTACGGATCTTCTGGTTTCCGTCCAGCCGCTCTAAACTATTGAGCTACTGTAACCAATGTGCCGACATGACATTAAATTATCCAACTTACTCGTGTTTTTCCCGGAAAACCACTAGGAGTTCCCATAAACACATGAGACAACTACCTTAATGACGACTTACTATGCTGTAAGTACTTTAAGGCCTGGACTTTATAGTTCGGACCACTATTAGGTACAACTGACTCGCGTTTTTCCCGGTAAACCACTAGGAGTTCTCATAAACACATGAGACAACTACCTTAATGACGACTTACTATGCTGTAAGTACTTTAAGGCCCTGGCTATATAGTTCGGATCACTATTAGGTACAACTGACTCGTGTATTTCCCGGTAAACCACTAGGAGTTCTCATAAACACATGAGACAACTACCTTAATGACGACTTACTATGCTGTAAGTACTTTAAGGTCCGGGCTTTATAGTTCGGACCACTATTAGGTACAACTGTCTCGTGTTTTTCCCGGTAAACCACTAGGAGTTCTCATAAACACATGAGACAACTACCTTAATGACGACTTACTATGCTGTAAGTACTTTAAGACCCGGGCTTTATAGTTCGGATCACTATTAGGTACAACTGACTCGTGTATTTCCCGGTAAACCACTAGGAGTTCTCATAAACACATGAGACAACTACCTTAATGACGACTTACTATGCTGTAAGTACTTTAAGACCCGGGCTTTATAGTTCGGATCACTATTAGGTACAACTGACTCGTGTTTTTCCCGGTAAACCACTAGGAGTTCTCATAAACACATGAGACAACTACCTTAATGACGACCTACTATGCAGTAAGTACTTTAAGACCCGGGCTTTATAGTTCGGACCACTATTAGGTACAACTGACTCGTGTTTTTCCCGGTAAACCACTAGGAGTTCTCATAAACACATGAGACAACTACCTTAATGGCGACTTACTATGCCGTAAGTACTTTAAGACCCGGGCTTTATAGTTCGGACCACTATTAGGTACAACTGACTCGTGTTTTTCCCGGTAAACCACTAGGAGTTCTCATAAACACATGAGACAACTACCTTAATGACGACTTACTATGCTGTAAGTACTTTAAGACCCGGGCTTTATAGTTCGGACCACTATTAGGTACAACTGACTCGTGTTTTTCCCGGTAAACCACTAGGAGTTCTCATAAACACATGAGACAACTACCTTAATGACGACTTACTATGCTGTAAGTACTTTAAGGCCCGGGCTTTATAGTTCGGATCACTATTAGGTACAACTGACTCGTGTTCTTCCCGGTAAACCACTAGGAGTTCTCATAAACACATGAGACAACTACCTTAATGACCACTTACTATGCTGTAAGTACTTTAAGACCCGGGCTTTATAGTTCGGACCACTATTAGGTACAACTGACTCGTGTTTTTCAGGTAAACCACTAGGAGTTCTCATAAACACATGAGACAACTACCTTAATGACGACTTACTATGCTGTAAATACTTTAAGGCCCAGGCTTTATAGTTCGGACCACTATTAGGTACAACTGACTCGTGTTCTTCCCGGTAAACCACTAGGAGTTCTCATAAACTCATGAGACAACTACCTTAATGACGACATACTATGCTGTAAGTACTTTAAGGCCCGGGCTTTATAGTTCGGACCACTATTAGGAACAACTGACTCGTGTTTTTCCCGGTAAACCACTAGGAGTTCTCATAAACACATGAGACAACTACCTTAATGACGACTTACTATGCTGTAAGTACTTTAAGGCCCGGGCTTTATACTTCGGACCACTATTAGGTACAACTGACTCGTGTTTTTCCCGGTAAACCACTACGAGTTCTCATAAACACATGAGACAACTACCTTAATGACGACTTACTAGGCTGTAAGTACTTTAAGACCCGGGCTTTATAGTTCGGACCACTATTAGGTACAACTGACTCGTGTTTTTCTCGGTAAACCACTAGGAGTTCTCATAAACAGATGAGACAACTACCTTAATGGCGACTTACTATGCTGTAAGTACTTTAAGGCCCGGGCTTTATAGTTCGGGTCACTATTAGGTACAACTGACTCGTGTTTTTCCCGGTAAACCACTAGGAGTTCTCATAAACACATGAGACAACTACCTTAATGACGACTTACTATGCTGTAAGTACTTTAAGGCCCGGGCTTTATAGTTCGGACCACTATAGTAGCTCAATTGTTTAGAGCGGCTGGAAAGAAACCAGAATATCCGTGGTTCAAATCCTGGTTATGTCATTGAATTTTTCAGTCTGGCTCTATCATTCCATAGTGCGTTCGACACGACTAGTGTGAAAGAACAATTAATTTCGAATATGAGTAGACCTCCAATAAATATCAAAGTTTAATTTATTATAATGTCTTATTTTCTTTAGATCTATAAAAAATAGAAATCCATAAATTTTAGTTTCTAATGTAGATTTTATAGGTTTATCTCGCAAATTTAGTAATTTGAAAGCATCGTTTACGAGTTTATCATTAACAATTGCAAATATGTCATCGACATATCTATACCAAGCTTTAATAGTTAAAGGGAATTCTTTAGTGAGTTGCATTTCGAAAGAAACTCATAAAAAGTTCAGCTAGAAAAGGTGAAAGAGGATTAGCCATTGCCAAGATAAAGGTTTGTTTGTTTGATCTAAACAAAATTTAGTAAATTTAACAAAATCGGTTTTTAAGTCCTCATGTAAATTTATTGAATTCGAACACTTGTTTTTTAATAAATTAAAAGTTTTTCTCTAGGAACACTAGGAATTAAGGCAGTTACATCAAGTTATGGGAAACTTTATTTTAAAAGTTCGAGTTGATATTTTTACGTTTAAAAATGCCAATTTAATGGTAAATGAGGAACGTTTAAAGCTGAACTATCTGGAAATATTCTTGATATGTTTATCTATAAAAACCAGTGTTTATTTAGTTGCAGAAATTCATGAATACTTACTTTTAGATCACTTTCATAACAGTTGTACCAGGTTTTGATAGAATGCTGAACACAGTGGGTCATGATCTCTTTCAGATGGAGTTGTAGCAGTGCAGACAGAGCACCTAGCCATATGTATTTACAGTTTCAAAGGGCCGAACTGATGGACCAGCCACAAAATTCTAAGCCTACTTCTATTATTCCCTTTGTGAGGAGCTGGTATTGTAATCGAATAAGAGCGGCCGGCCTTTCATCGCCACATCTTCTGTTTCCAAAGCCCTTTGTACCGTTCTTTTACTTCCGTCTTCTTTCTTTGTAACAGGTTTTATTCGTTTCTATGTCCCTTTTTCAGTTTTAAAGCCAAATATCTAGAGAAATGCACTCAAATAATCACATCTTTACTTGGTTAGCAAAACAAAACTGAAAAAGGATTAAATATCGACTTGAAAATATAGTAATAACTTAAGCTCCTTCTGCGGAAGGAAACAAGGGAAAATATTGTAAAATACCTTACACAAACCTTAAAAAAATGTCTTTAAACCTTTACATAGGACATTTCTTAAAAATTACATGAAAATTTCCATTTTTTAATGAAAATTTCCTTATTTGGACTATATTACCACATCTTTAAATATATTCTTAAGATGTGCTCAATTTCATATTAATCTCCACAGAAATGACTTCATTCTGAGTGCTTATGTTTCTATAGCTGACAAACTCTAAGATATAGAGAGATTTACTACACAAAAAATGTAGATCTCTTACTTCATATTTTATTTCCTTTTATTAACATATTCTAGATTGAAACATTTCCCAACTACTCGGTTTTGTACGTATGAAATTTACAATAGCTTACTACCCTCGAATGCCATCCTTTTTTCAATTTTTATCTCATGAACATACAAAGAGAACGGCATTTTAGGGTTATTACCAAGGCAACCACTACCTCCAAACATCTGACAATCATGTAATCTACTGTGTTCCCTTTGAACTCCAATAAGATAATGTTTATCTTGAAGTAGATACAGCAATAAGTGTTTGTACAGGAATAGTGAAAGTCATGTGTACATCACATAACGACCAAAACATTTGACTATCACTAAAAGTCTACTGTATTCCCAATAAGATTATGTTTATCTTGAAGTAGATAGAGCAATAAGTGTTTGTACAAGACTAGAGAAGGTCATGTATACATCACATAACGACCAAAACATTTGACTATCACTTAAAGTGTACTGTATTCCCAATAAGATAATGTTTATCTTGAAGTAGATAGAGCAATAAGTGTTTGTACAAGAGTAGAGAAAGTCATGTATACATCACATAACGACCAAAAAATTTGACTATCACTTAAAGTCTACTGTATTCCCAATAAGATAATGTTTATCTTGAAGTAGATAGAGCAATAAGTGTTTGTACAAGAGTAGAGAAAGTCATGTATACATCACATAACGACCAAAACATTTGACTATCACTTAAAGTCTACTGTATTCCCAATAAGATAATGTTTATCTTGAAGTAGATAGAGCAATAAGTGTTTGTACAACAGCAGAGAAAGTCATGTATACATCACATAACGACCAAAACATTTGACTATCACTTAAAGTCTACTGTATTCCCAATAAGATAATGTTTATCTTGAAGTAGATAGAGCAATAAGTGTTTGTACAAGAGTAGAGAAAGTCATGTATACATCACATAACGACCAAAACATTTGACTATCACTTAAAGTCTACTGTATTCCCAATAAGATAATGTTTATCTTGAAGTAGATATAGCAATGAGTGTTTGTACAAGAGTAGAGAAAGTCATGTATACATCACATAACGACCAAAACATTTGACTATCACTTAAAGTCTACTGTATTCCCAATAAGATAATGTTTATCTTGAAGTAGATATAGCAATAAGTGTTTGTACAAGAGTAGAGAAAGTCATGTATACATCACACAACGACCAAAACATTTGACTATCACTTAAAGTCTACTGTATTCCCAATAAGATAATGTTTATCTTGAAGTAGATAGAGCAATAAGTGTTTGTACAAGAGTAGAGAAAGTCATGTATACATCACATAACGACCAAAACATTTAACTATCCCTTAAAGTCTACTGTATTCCCAATAAGATAATGTTTATCTTGAAGTAGATAGAGCAATAAGTGTTTGTACAAGAGTAGAGAAAGTCATGTATACATCACATAACGACCAAAACATTTGACTATCACCTAAAGTCTACTGTATTCCCAATAAGATAATGTTTATCTTGAAGTAGATAGAGCAATAAGTGTTTGTACAAGAGTAGAGAAAGTCATGTATACATCACATAACGACCAAAACATTTGTCTATCACTTAAAGTCTACTGTATTCCCAATAAGATAATGTTTATCTTGAAGTAGATAGAGCAATAAGTGTTTGTACAAAAGTAGAGAAAGTCATGTATACATCACATAACGACCAAAACATTCGACTATCACTTAAGGTCTACTGTATTCCCAATAAGTTAATGTTTATCTTGAAGTAGATAGAGCAATAAGTGTTTGTACAACAGCAGAGAAAGTCATGTATACATCACATAACGACCAAAACATTTGACTATCACTTAAAGTCTACTGTATTCCCAATAAGATAATGTTTATCTTGAAGTAGATAGAGCAATAAGTGTTTGTACAAAAGTAGAGAAAGTCATGTATACATCACATAACGACCAAAACATTCGACTATCACTTAAGGTCTACTGTATTCCCAATAAGTTAATGTTTATCTTGAAGTAGATAGAGCAATAAGTGTTTGTACAACAGCAGAGAAAGTCATGTATACATCACATAACGACCAAAACATTTGACTATCACCTAAAGTCTACTGTATTCCCAATAAGATAATGTTTATCTTGAAGTAGATAGAGCAATAAGTGTTTGTACAAGAGTAGAGACAGTCATGTATACATCACATAACGACCAAAACATTTGTCTATCACTTAAAGTCTACTGTATTCCCAATAAGATAATGTTTATCTTGAAGTAGATAGAGCAATAAGTGTTTGTACAAAAGTAGAGAAAGTCATGTATACATCACATAACGACCAAAACATTCGACTATCACTTAAGGTCTACTGTATTCCCAATAAGTTAATGTTTATCTTGAAGTAGATAGAGCAATAAGTGTTTGTACAAGAGTAGAGAAAGTCATGTATACATCACATAACGACCAAAACATTTGACTATCACCTAAAGTCTACTGTATTCCCAATAAGATAATGTTTATCTTGAAGTAGATAGAGCAATAAGTGTTTGTACAAGAGTAGAGAAAGTCATGTATACATCACATAACGACCAAAACATTTGTCTATCACTTAAAGTCTACTGTATTCCCAATAAGATAATGTTTATCTTGAAGTAGATAGAGCAATAAGTGTTTGTACAAAAGTAGAGAAAGTCATGTATACATCACATAACGACCAAAACATTCGACTATCACTTAAGGTCTACTGTATTCCCAATAAGTTAATGTTTATCTTGAAGTAGATAGAGCAATAAGTGTTTGTACAACAGCAGAGAAAGTCATGTATACATCACATAACGACCAAAACATTTGACTATCACTTAAAGTCTACTGTATTCCCAATAAGATAATGTTTATCTTGAAGTAGATAGAGCAATAAGTGTTTGTACAAAAGTAGAGAAAGTCATGTATACATCACATAACGACCAAAACATTCGACTATCACTTAAGGTCTACTGTATTCCCAATAAGTTAATGTTTATCTTGAAGTAGATAGAGCAATAAGTGTTTGTACAACAGCAGAGAAAGTCATGTATACATCACATAACGACCAAAACATTTGACTATCACCTAAAGTCTACTGTATTCCCAATAAGATAATGTTTATCTTGAAGTAGATAGAGCAATAAGTGTTTGTACAAGAGTAGAGAAAGTCATGTATACATCACATAACGACCAAAACATTTGTCTATCACTTAAAGTCTACTGTATTCCCAATAAGATAATGTTTATCTTGAAGTAGATAGAGCAATAAGTGTTTGTACAAAAGTAGAGAAAGTCATGTATACATCACATAACGACCAAAACATTCGACTATCACTTAAGGTCTACTGTATTCCCAATAAGTTAATGTTTATCTTGAAGTAGATAGAGCAATAAGTGTTTGTACAAGAGTAGAGAAAGCCATGTATACATCACATAACGACCAAAAGATTTGACTATCACTTAAGGTCTACTGTATTCCCAATAAGTTAATGTTTATCTTGAAGTAGATAGAGCAATAAGTGTTTGTACAAGAGTAGAGAAAGTCATGTATACATCACATAACGACCAAAACATTTGACTATCACCTAAAGTCTACTGTATTCCCAATAAGATAATGTTTATCTTGAAGTAGATAGAGCAATAAGTGTTTGTACAAGAGTAGAGAAAGTCATGTATACATCACATAACGACCAAAACATTTGTCTATCACTTAAAGTCTACTGTATTCCCAATAAGATAATGTTTATCTTGAAGTAGATAGAGCAATAAGTGTTTGTACAAAAGTAGAGAAAGTCATGTATACATCACATAACGACCAAAACTTTCGACTATCACTTAAAGTCTACTGTATTCCCAATAAGTTAATGTTTATCTTGAAGTAGATAGAGCAATAAGTGTTTGTACAACAGCAGAGAAAGTCATGTATACATCACATAACGACCAAAACATTTGACTATCACTTAAAGTCTACTGTATTCCCAATAAGATAATGTTTATCTTGAAGTAGATAGAGCAATAAGTGTTTGTACAAAAGTAGAGAAAGTCATGTATACATCACATAACGACCAAAACATTTGACTATCACTTAAGGTCTACTGTATTCCCAATAAGATAATGTTTATCTTGAAGTAGATAGAGCAATAAGTGTTTGTACAAAAGTAGAGAAAGTCATGTATACATCACATAACGACCAAAACATTCGACTATCACTTAAGGTCTACTGTATTCCCAATAAGATAATGTTTATCTTGAAGTAGATAGAGCAATAAGTGTTTGTACAACAGCAGAGAAAGTCATGTCAGTTATTTTGATCGGTTTTACGTACATATATGTACGTGAGCATTTTTGTAAAATGTTTACTTCCTTAGGCACTTCAGAACGTATCTAATTTATGTAGAAAGCAACAAAGCTTCATAAGAACGTCGCTTATCGTGGTGAGGCTTGGTTCTTGCCGGAGCATGCGTGTTAGGTCCTTTGACGTGTCTCCAGATTTCACTTTGATGAAAAAGCATTTAAATCAGCGGTTGGCCAATATGTTAAAAGGGTACATCTCTCACATTATTGGCGGCTGCCTGCTCCTCATCATATGAGTGGTGGTGGTGGCGGCTTGCATTGCAATTTTCGGAATGTTCTCAGGAATCGATTTCTCGATACTTTGCTCCTTTTGTTTCCTGCGCCTGCTGCTAGAGGTGAAAGCCTTTTTTTGCTTCTCTCCTCATTATAGAAAGAGCACCTCGCGATATATATCGATATTTTACGATACTGAGGTATGCGCCTCGGGTTTGCTGCAGTTCACTCCAAATTCTTAAAGAAAAACTTGTAATCGAGATAAAAGTTTTTAGAAAAAAGTTGCATTTCCAGTTTGTTTATAGGTAGAGTACTGAAGTTATAGCTACGTGTTCAAAAGTCTTTTGTATAAAACTAAAATAACTTTATTTTTCAGCAAACTTTCAATACATGACCTAATTCTTCTGTCTAGACTATACCTTGACCTCTGGCACAGCGATACGCGGGCTGTTCAATAAAGAATGATCATAATAGTTTTAGTGTCATAAATTTTCGCAATAAAATTCAATCTTATTATATTCTGTTAGCATAATAGAAAACAAACACGCCGTAGTAGTTTCATTGTTGTTACTCCTGGTTCCCGCCTGTGATAACCAGGCAAGTTCAGACATCTTCAGTATCGCCTACCACTGCAATGGAGGTAACACGCGAGGAACAATATGCGGCTTTGAAATTCTGCTTTCGTCTCAACAAATCTTCAATTGAAGCCTATAAAATGTTACAGAAGGCTATGGAGAGTCTGTTCTTCCCTACAGCACAGCTCGAAGGTGGTTTAAAAAGTTTAAAGAGGGGAGAAAATCAATTTCAAAGGAAGGTGGACCCGGTGCTCCAATTACTGCTCTTGCGGAAGAAAACACCAACACTGCTGCTGTCCTTGTGAGAGAGGATCGACGAATTACCTTAAGATCACTTTCTGAAATACTGAACATTTCATTGGGTGCCACCCACACGTTGCTGACAGAAACATTACACATGAGACGTGTTTGTGTGCGATAGGTTCCAAGGCTGTTCATTCCCGAACAAAAGGACATTCGGATGCAGGTCTACATGCAGTTAAAGTTTATGTTAGGGGATGATCCGGTGTTTCTTTCAAACGTAACCACTGCTGATGAAACTCGGCTACATCATTTTGATCCTGAGAGCAAACAGCAAAGCTCAGTGTGGAAATCTCCTTCTTCACCAAACCACCCCCCCCCTCCGCCCCAAAAGGCATAAGTGGTTGCTTCTGCTGGGAAAGTTATGGTCATCTCATTCTTTGTTATTCATGGAATCGTTTATCAGTATGTTGTACCTGCACGCACATCAGTAACTAGACAATACTACAGAGATGTCCTGAGAATATTGTAAGTCCATATCAGGGGCTAAAAAGACCACATTTCCGTGAAGCAGGCTGCACCACGATAATGCGCGGCTGCATATTGCCAATGTTGTTGCTGAATATCTTGCAAAAATCAACCTGAAGTGCATCCCTCACCCTCCCTATAGTCCGAATTTAGCCACATGTGACCTTTTTGTATTCCCTAACTTGAAGAAACGCCTTCGTGGGAGGCATTATCCATCATCAGAAGCAGTGGTGAAGGCAGCGGAGGCGATTTTGAAGGATCTCTCAAAAATTTCCAGCATGTCTTTGAAGACTGACAGAAACGTTGGGACAAGTGCATCGCATTCAGGGGAGACTATTTTGAGAAGGACCATCAAAATTATGAGGATGAGTAATAGTACGATGTCAAAAAAGATTGTAATCATTCTTTATTGAACAGCGCTCGTAATAATAAAATGTAGGAGGCTCAAAGACAGTCAAATGTTTAAAAGTTGCTGGATATACTTTGCCTAGGAAACATTCCCCTTGCATTGCCAATAAATAACAAAATACGAATAACAGCGTCTTCTTTGTGTACAATCTACGCAGTTTTGTAATTGAGACCATTAATAAGGGAGTTAGCGGTAATAATTCTCTCTAAAAGTAAATTGAAGCGGTTGGAAGCAGAAGTTGTTAAGTCACTGTTTCAAAATTGCGCAGGAGGGTTGCTCAAGGTTTTGAAAAGTAATTTTAAATACCAAAATAGTAATACAAATGAAAGAATTTTAAGTGATGAGTCCGTTTGGAGGCACAAAGTACTGTGTTGAAGTGTTTCTCACGGTTTGACATATGTAGTATGTGTCACAGGATATTTCATTATTAGGACTTAACAACTTTTAATTTAAAATGGATGAAAAATTGTAACGTCACTTGACTTAACATCTTCTGATTCTTAGTGTTAGAGTTTGTCCATTATAAAATATTGTAATATGTATTCATAGATAAACTGTTACTTTATTTTCATCAATACATCTCTAATATGTACTAATCCGGTATGCACTTCATGGATTGACATACAACATTGTCATCAAAATATTGCTCCACTCTTCATTATCTTCTACATTACTTTCATATGCCATTGTGTCATAAAATGTGGTACCTTCTGGCAGAGTGCCATGTTCCAGTAGTGAACGAATATCGTAATATTTTGCCTTCTTAATCTTCCGAAGCCTATCTGATGTTTTTTTCGCACAATCACATGCCTTGTGTAAGGCTTGTAGTCTCACTACCCTCCTCAAAAGAGACTGAGGACGACAAAGTGAGGAAGTTATTGTATGACGAACTTCTGGTACACATCCTCTTTGGAAATACAAACCGGGATTGAAGTGAATTCAGGAGTACTTCTTACAAGGACATGGTTGAGGGCGAAAAGTTCAGCAACTGGAGTGCCATCATGTTCCCCGTTATCAATCAGTGCACCTTTGCCATGGCCAACAAAAATAGACTTCTTCTGTAGTGAATCTTTGATCAGTCTCACTCATGTGGAAGGGACTAAGAGTTCATCCATTGATCGTTTCTTCTTCTCAATATTGCCAAACTTTCTGTCAATAGGCATGAAGAGTGCCCTGGTATTGAGAAGTACAGATAAACTTTCTAAAAGTGCACTTGAGGAATGTCTAAAAATGTCTAATGTAAAATATATCAACAGCTGATATCAAAGAGCTTGATTGGCACAGTGTAGTGGCGGCACCAAACGGCTAATGCGGCAACTACTTCACTTAACAACATCTAACTCGAAAAGCCTGACTTAACAACTTTTATTTCTGAACTTGATACCCATTCAACATGCCAGGGTCATAATATTGTGACTTTGTAGGCTCGTAGAATTAAAAGTCCAATTTGCAGAAATTCAAAATGTACTTTATTTTCGTAGAGATACACTCTGTTCAAACCTTACGTAACATAATTACGTCATATACACAATCTACCAAAGTCGATGATCACGACAAACGTTCTGACTACCTCTGTTTACAACACTCGTGTTACACAACATCTGTTCACGACTGACTATTGGCGAGTCGTCGCCTTGTTAAGTATTTCATTGATAAATTCTAGATATTTCCGGAACAATAAAGAAGCCGAATAATCTCTATGAACCAATACGTCAGCAGAAATTTCCATTTATCTTAGTTCGTTTGTTTCGGCAGACCTTTATCTGCGTGATGTCTTTAACTGCTTATGCAAGTTCTTTATTACCGTCAAACACTATCACCCAGTTATCTATTTGCACCGAAATTTTATGCCCGTTGCCGCAACAATATGTTTGACCTAACATCTTCTGTTCCAAAAATCTTTTAGCACTATTACAGAACTGGTATTCAGAACATTTATCGCGTGTTTAACATTGACTTAACAGCTTCTGAATCTGAGTGCTTCCAATAATTTGACATAGATTCTGTGTTTCAACTCGATTTAGCGTTGTTGTTTGTTAAAACTTTGTCTTTCTCTTACAGTTTATCAGTTATATAAAAGTAACTGAAAACACATAATTTATAGAAGGCATTCTCATAAAATTAAAGATATAAATTTAATTTTTAATGAATATATCGTACAAATATTGCGCTTTACGGGGGCTGTTCAATAAAGAATGATCACAATTTTCTTTTGACAACGTACATTTACTCATCCTCATAAATTTGATGGTCCTTCTCAAAATAGTCTCCCCAGAATGCGATGTACTTGTCCCAAAGTTTCTGTCAGTCTTCAAAGACATGCTGGAAACCATTTTTGAGAGATCCTTCAAAATCGCCACTGCAGCCTTCACCACTGCTTCTGATGATGGATAATGTCTCCCACGAAGGCGTTTCTTCAAGTTAGAGAATAGAAAAAACATGTCATATGGGGCTAAATCCGGACTATAGGGAGGGTGACGGATGCATTTCACACTGATTTTTACAAGATATTCAGCAAAAATATTGGCAAAATGCGGCCGCGTATTATCGTGGTGTAGCATCCAGCCTGCTTCATGCAAATGTGGTCTTTTGTGCCTGATAGGGACTTGCAATGTTTTCAGGACATCCCTGTAGTATTGTCCAGTTACTGATTTGTGTGCAGGTACAACATGCTGATAAACCATTCCATGAATACCAAAGAATGAGATGACTATAGCTTTCCCAGCAAAAGCAACCACTTTTGCTTTTTTGGGGGTTGGTGATGAAGGAGATTTCCACACTGAGCTTTGCTGTTTGCTCTCAGGATCAAAATGATGTAGCCAAGTTTCATCAGCAGCGATTACGTTTGAAATAAACTCCAGATCTTCCTCTAACATCAACTTTAACTGCGTGTTACCTCCATTACAGCGGTAGGCGATACTGAATATGTCTGAACTTGCCTGGTTCTCACAGGTACTCACAAGAGTAACAACAATGAATTTACTACGGCGTTTTTGTTTCACATGAAGCTAACAGAATATAATAACATTGAACTTTAGTGCAAAGAATTATGTCCGTAAAAATTATGATCATTCTTTATTGAACAGCCGTCGAAATAAGAGTCCTTAGCCTTTTTTAAACGTAAGCGTTTTTGAACGTTTTTCGATGTAAAATTAATTTGTAAACGAGATATTTGTGTGAAAATTGTGATGATAAATGTTCATGGATTTAAAACAAAAATTTTAACTTTATTTCCCTGTTTGACTCATGTTCCTTAAAAACAAAACAAAATACTGCATTGACTCAGTTTTATTTTACCTAATTCTCCAATATTTAAACCTTTTTTGGAGTACCAGATACAAAAACAGTGTTATTAAACCTAATTTGTTGTATATTTACTAAATATATTTATTTCCGAAACGACAAGCTCGAAATATTCATCCTTAAAGTTTATTTTACGTTTAGTTGAAGCTGCATGCTAGCGTGTTTTGTTTTGTTAGAAAATTAAGTGAAGGTTTCGTTGCCCCAGTAACCACGTACTAAAGTAGGGATTATCTAGTTTATAAAACGGAATATCAACATAATCTCGTACAGGATTGTTTGTTTGAACTGGTTCTTTGTTATAAAGTGTTGATTTTCTCTGGATTATGTCTGTTTATATTATATCGTTTGTTATCGCTCGTATTTACATTAAAGAGTTTACATTTCTGTGTAATAGCAAGACGTTTAGCGCAGGAAAAAACCCACACAGCGTTCATATCATTTGCAGAACAATAAATCTTTTTATACAACGAGGCGTCTCACTTCCTTTGTTTTGAACCTTACCCAATCACAATCATACATTTTAAAGACAATCTGTATGGAGTTAGAGAAAACCTGATAATAACTTTCACGCAATTTTGAAAGGTAATATATTAAAAAACGAGCTTTTAATTGTAATTACGAGGGCTGTTCAATAAAGAATGATTATAACTTTTTACGCTCATAATTTTTCTCACTAAAATTCAAACTTATTATATTCTGTTAACCTAATGTGCAACAAATACGGCGTAGTAGTTCCATTGTTGGAACTCCTGGTTCCCGTTTGTTAGGACCAGGTAAGATCAGACATGTTCAGTATCGCCTACCGCTGCAATGGAGGTAACACGCGAGGAAGAATATGCAGCTTTGAAATTCTGCTTTCGTCTCAACAAATTTTCAGTTGAGGCCTATACAATGTTACAGGAGGCCTATAGAGAGTCTGTTCTTCCCTACAGCACAGCTCGAAGGTGGTTTAAAATTTTTAAAGAGGGGAGACAATCAATTTCAAAGGAAGGTGCATCCGGTGCTCCAGTTACTGCTCTTACGCAAGAAAACATCAACACTGCTGCTGCCATTGTGAGAGAGGATCGACGAATTACCTTAAGATCACCTTCTGAAATACTGAAAATTTCACTGGGTGCCACCCACACGTTGGTGACAGAAACATTACACATGAGACGTGTTTGTACGCGATGGGTTCTAAGACTGTTGATTCCCGAACAAAGTACACTCGCATGCAGTTAAAGTTGATGTTAGAGGAAGATCCGGCGTTTCTTCCAAACGTAATCACTGCTGATGAAACTTGGCTACATCATTTTGATCCTGAGAGCAAACAGCAAAGCTCAGTGTGGAAATCTCCTACATCACCAACCCCCAACAAAGCAAAAGTGGCTGCTTCTGCAGGGAAAGTTATGGTCATCTCATTCTTTGATATTCATGGAATGGTTTATCAGCATGTTGTACCTGTACACACATCAGTAACTGGACAATACTACAGGGATATCCTGAAAATGTTGCAGGTCCATATCAGGCGCAAGAAACTACATTTCCATGAAGCAGTTGGATGCTGCACCACGATAATGCGCGGCCGCATAATGCCAATGTTGTTCAGTGAAATGCATCCCTCAGCCTCCCTCAAGTTCGGATTTAGCCCCATGTGACTTTTTTCTATTCCCTAACTTGAAGAAACGCCTTCGTGGGAGGCATTATTCATCATCAGAAGCAGTGGTGAAGGCTGCGGAGGCGATTTTGAAGGATCTCTCAAAAAATGGTTTCCAGCATGTCTTTCAAGACTGACAGAAACGCTGGGACAGGTACATCGCATTCAGGGGAGACTATTTTGAGAAGGACCATCAAAATTATGAGAATGAGTAAAGGTACGTTGTCATTAAAAATTATAATCGTTCTTTATTGAACAGCCTACGTATTACTGCATTTTATCTGGGAAGCACGATAAGTATTCGAATTTTTGGAAAGCTCCATATTGAGATTTCGCTGAAATAATGGAATGGTAGGCAACTCGGATTTGTTCTCCAAAATCTGTTCCCTAGGTGACGATAGTGTACTGTTTTGTTGGAAGGAAGAAGTTAACTACCTGAGACAGTTGACTGTGTAATACGATTGTGTTTTGTCAGTCTAATTGACAAATCGAGCTTCTTTTACGGAAGCGAGGTATGTAGTTGCTGCATTTCTGGAATTTTTTTACTTTTAACTCAGTTTAAGATACAATGTGCATTGAACTTGCTACAGAAACTGGTACAAAAAGAAAACACAGACTTTCTTACATCCTTGTTGTTATGGCTACTTAATCAGTGCTGATACTTTTCTGAAATGGGAAGTCTTCATCACTTTATTTATTTATTTTTTTATTGTTTATTTGTGTATATGTCTATTTATTTGTTTATTTATTTGCTTATTATTTAGTTATTTACGAGGGGGCACCCAAAGTAAACCGGATTGTTGTCATAAAAGTTTATTGATGAACCTTTTTACAAAATTACTTCAGTCACCTTCAAAATACCCTCCATTACATACGATGCACTTGTCAAGTCTCTTTTCCCACTGTTGGAAGCATGTTTGGAACTCTTCAAGTATGATATTGTCCAGTGTCCTTTGCGAAGCTGTTTCTACCGCCTCCACATCGTCATAACGCTCCCCTTTTAGGTTTTCTTCATTCGTAGAAATAGGAAAAAGTCGCAAGGGGCTAGGTCGGAGCGTGGGGAACGACAGACCACCTCTGAGATGCCAAATAGTGGGTCACTCGTAAGGCCGTGTGTGCTGGAGCGTTGTCGTGATGCAGAGACCAATCACCTGATCGCCAAAGTTCCGGGCGTTTCCTTCTCACATCCTCTCACAGACGCCTTAAAACATCCAAGTAAAAGAGCTGGTTAACAGTCTGGCCAGGGGGTACGAATCTGCGATATACAATTCCACGAACATCAAAAAAGACAATGATCATCATCTTCACATTTGACCTCACTTGCCTTGCTTTTTTTGGTCTGGGAGAGTTGAGAGTCCTCCACTGGCTTGACGCTTGCTTGCTTTCTGGGTCATACCCGTAACACCAACTCTCATCCCCTGTAATAACTTTGTTCAAGAAGTTTGGATCACGTGCAATCTCTGTTTTCAAGTCCTGACACACATTCATGCGGATGGTTTTGTGCTCCTGTGTGAGAAGGCGCGGAACAAATTTAGTAGCAACACGTCTCATGTACAAATCCTCCCTCAAAATCCGCTGGCACGAGCTCCACCTGATTCCTATCGCTGCTGAAATTTGGTCGATCGTTTGGCGACGATCCTGGTTGATCTTTTGGCGGACCTTTTCAATGTTCTCCTCATTTCGCGATGTTGAAGGACGTCTAGAACGAGCTTGGTCTTCAACACACATCTCACCAAGTTTAAAGCGCCCAGACCACTGGAAAACCTGTGTGCGGCTCATAGCGTCCTCCTGGAAAGCTTCCTGAAGCATTTGGCGTGTCTCCGTTGTAGTTTTCTTAAGCAGGAAACAAAATTTCACACGCACTCTTTGTTCTTTTAAAGTTGCCATAACGACTTCGCAGAGGTAACCCGCCAACAGTCAGAGAAACACAATACCACTCTTGCACGTTCAGCTATACACTGACGCCATCTGCATAGCTGTTTCATGAAGGTCTCTACTAGCATCATCTAGCGTGAGAACCCTGTACTACGTCTACGAGTGGCAGCGCCCTCGGAGTCCGATTTCTTTTGGGTCTACCCTCCTGTTTATTTATCTATATATCGAGTTTTCTTTCCCATCAGCTAGATCCAGAACTGCTCCAGTTCTAGACCTGCCTACATATATTACGTCCCCATCACGGTGTAGTGTCTCTTGTGATAGGTTCTAGCCTCCTGTCGGATACCTTCATCTCATCACTCCTTCTAAGCCATCGACCGGAATGCAAGCTGTGACAGACACACAAAAGACTTTCATGGAAATATGCTATAAAACCATGATTATAAAATATCTTTGTCTGGATTTTTATACAACCTTATGAATGTAATCAGAGTAAGCAACAAGTTTAACCGCTCTTCAGAGATATCCAAAGGCCTTTAAAGCATACAATATATTTTAAATACCTTTTCTTTAGCATAAGCCATTTACGAGATTTCTAATTTTTGGAATTGTTCAATAACTGTTGATTCCTTTGAAGTCCTGTCGACATTCATCTGTCATGGAGACAGCATGTAATTTCAGAGCCAGCATACGACGTTCAGTTGTTAAACATTTGACAGACATTCCTGTGTGCTGCCTTTCGTGACAAATTTCAAGAGTCAGACGACGATGTGGGAAGTTTGTCCCCAGGAGGGTGATACAACTGTTTTACTTTGGAAATGGAAGAATCCTGGAACAGAACCACCCTCGCTTCAAAAAACCGACCGGGGGGGAAACAACCCTCTTTCATCTCAAGCATCTGTATCAGCCCTGAGCTGCGAAACTCCATGTATCTGAGTCAAAAAGGGTGACTGTTGATTCTTAAAAAAATATTATGCCTTCTTTCACATGAACTTCTCCACTCACCTATTATTTTAAAAGGTTCTTATTATACGGTGCCCTTCAAGTTATTCAAGCAAATATGCGTAGAAGTGATTTACTGACGTATTCTCTTATACGCACTGTAGAAATACGTCAATACAGTAGACTTCAAGTGATGTTCATCTTATAAAGGCCGGTCGCTATGTGACGTACTTTGAAATTGGCTTTCTTCACGCGGCCGAGAGATAAAAAAGAGGAATAACGTGCACCAGTAGGGACGCTTGCAATGAAGTGCTGCAACCGCCGCTTTACCAAGAATTTCAAAAGAAAAGTGACCAGTTCCGAGAGCTCATTCAGTACTGTATTTACGCATTAGTAACCTTTAATGACTTTCTTCGTAGGTTTCCGGAAGCTATTGCGTCTCTTCGATAGTTACGATGCACTGCAAGACTTTGTCACGTGAAGTCTCTGTAACGTGTAAAGAAAAGTTTATTTTTTGTTTTATGAGACACTTTTAAATACAAGTATACCTTTCGATAGCATTAGTAGATTGGTATTTCGTGGTGACATACAGGAAATTCTTGTGAAGCTTTTAGTTATTAGAAAAAGCGTGTGGATTGCATACTTTCTCTATGTTAGGCTAACAGCCCATGCAGTGTGGGTCACGGAACGTCTGAGTGGAAAGGGAAAGATTATAATGTGAGCAGGGCTACGTGTGACTGTGCAATTGAAAGAGTACTGAACAGTACTCTTAGTACTTTGAGTCATTATTCTCTCTTATATTAATGAAAATTATTATTTGTAGCTTCCCTCGCTTTGAAAGTCACACCACGCTACTGGACCTACGTGTGCCTGTACAATAGAAAGAGTACTGAAGAGTAGCCTGAGTTCTTTGAGTCACTATTATCTCTTATTTTAATGAAAATTATTATTTTGAGCTTCCCTGGCTTTGAAAGTCACACCTCGCTACTGGACCTACGTGTAACTGTACAATACAAAGAGTACCGAAGAGTAGCCTCAGTCCTTTGAGTCATAATTCTCTCTTATTTTAATGACAATTATTATTTGGAGCTTCCCTCAATTTGAAACTCACGCTTCGCTACTGGACCTACGTCTGACTGTACAACAGAAAGAATACTAAAGATTAGCCTTAGTTCTTCAAGTCATTATTCTCTCTTATTTTAATGACAATTATTATTTGGAGCTTGCCTCGCTTTGAAAGTCACGCCTCGCTACTGGACCTACGTGCGTCTGTACAATAGAAATTGTACTAAAGAGTAGCCTTAGTTCTTTGAGTCATTATTGTCTCCTATTTGAATGAAAATTATTATTTGGAGCTTCCCTCACTTTGAAACTCACGTTTCGCTACTGTACCTACGTCTGACTGTACAATAGAAAGAATACTAAAGATTAGCCTTAGTTCTTTAAGTCATTATTCTCTCTTATTTTAATGACAATTATTATTTGGAGCTTGCCTCGCTTTGAAAGTCACGCCTCGCTACTGGACCTACGTGCGTCTGTACAATAGAAATTGTACTAAAGAGTAGCCTTAGTTCTTTGAGTCATTATTCTCTCTTATTTTAATGACAATTATTAGTTGGAGCTTCCCTCGCTTTGAAAGTCACGCCTCGCTACTGGATCTACGTGTGACTGTACAATAGAAAGAGTACTAAAGAGTAGCCTTAATTCTTTGAGTCATTATTCTCTCTTATTTTAATGACAATTATTATTTGGAGCTTGCCTCGCTTTGAAAGTCACGCCTCGCTACTGGACCTACGTGTGACTGTACAATAGAAGGAGTACTGAAGAGTAGCCTTAGTTGTTTGAGTACTTATTCTCTCTTATTTTAATTACAATTATTATTTGGAGCTTCCTACCCTTTGAAAGTCACACCTCGCTACTGGACCTACGTGTGACTGTACAATAGAAAGAGTACTAAAGAGTAACATTAGTTCTTTGAGTCATTATTCTCTCTTATTTAAATGAAAATTATTATTTGGAGATTCCCTCACTTTGAAAAACTATACTTTTACGTATATTCGGATGCTGATAACGTGTTTTGTTTTAAAACAATGAAGTGGCTGGTTTGACAGATTCGTTTATCGACAGCGGTGTGTAACGAGGTTATGTCCGCAGCTAAATATGAAAATCAATGCCATTTGATATTTTTAGAGCATGTAATTTAGTATTTAAAATCATTTACGCTTGATTGGAGTAATCTCTGTAAAAAAGATATCCCGATTTGGCGTTTTGTTCCGCTTCAGATGCGCAGATTTCATTGTTTAATTTGTTTTACGTTTAGGCAGTTCTTTTTTTCGGTGGATATTGTAAATGACAAACGTCGTATACAAAAAGGTAGCTTTCAATATCTGCCACACGGCTCGATGGCGCTGATAAGCGGTTTATCGGGCGTTCAACTTTATTCTGTCAATAATTCACGTGCCGGATTAGCGTAATGACGAAATTGTGTTTCCTTCTCTGCAGGAAAAGAACAGAGCTGATGGTTCATTTGCCAGACGAATTTCTTGCTAAATTATACCAAGACGATCCTCTAAAGGTCTATGATGTTACACTACCATGACTTTCCCTACTCTTGTACAAACCCTTATTGCTCTGTCTACTTCAAGATAAACATTATCTTATTTGGAACACAGTAGACTTTAAGTGATAGTCAAGTGTTTTGGTCGTTATGTGATGTATACATGACTTTCTCTACTCTTGTACAAACACTTAGTGCTCTGTCTACTTCAAGATAAACATTATCTTATTGGGAATACAGTAGACTTTAAGTGATAGTCAAATGTTTTGGTTGTTATTTAATGTATACATGAATTTCTCTATTCTTGTACAAACCCTCATTGCTCTATCTACTTCAAGATAAACATTATTTTATTGGGAATACAGTAGACTTTAAGTGATACTCAAATGTTTTGGTCGTTATGTGATGTATACATGACTTTCTGTACTCTTGTACAAACACATATTGCTCTGTCTACTTCAAGGTAAACATTATCTTATTGGGAATGCAGTAGACTTTAAGTGATAGTCAAATGTTTTGGCCGTTATGTGATGTATACATGAATTTCTCTACTCTTGTACAAACACTCATTGCTCTATCTACTTCAAGATAAACATTATTTTATTGGGAATACAGTAGACTTTAAGTGATACTCAAATGTTTTGGTCGTTATGTGATGTATACATGAATTTCTCTACTCTTGTACAAACACATATTGCTCTGTCTACTTCAAGGTAAACATTATCTTATTGGGAATGCAGTAGACTTTAAGTGATAGTCAAATGTTTTGGCCGTTATGTGATGTATACATGACTTTCTCTACTCTTGTACAAACACTTATTGCTCTATCTACTTCAAGATAAACATTATCTTATTGGGAATACAGTAGACTTTAAGTGATAGTCAAGTGTTTTGGTCGTTATGTGATGTATACATGACTTTTTCTACTCTTGTACAAACACTTATTACTCTGTCTACTTCAAGATAAACATTATCTTATTGGGAATACAGTAGACTTTAAGTGATAGTCAAATGTTTCGGTCGTTATGTGATGTATACATGACTTTCTCTACTCTTGTAGAGATACTTATTGCTCTATCTACTTCAAGATAAAAATTATCTTATTGGGAATACAGTAGACTTTAAGTAACAGTCAAATTTTTTGGCCGTTATGTGATGTATACATGACTTTCTCTACTCTTGTACAAACACTTAGTGCTCCGTTTACTTCAAGATAAACATTATCTTATTTGGAATACAGTAGACTTTAAGTGATAGTCAAATGTTTTGGTCGTTAAGTGATGTATACATGAATTTCTCTGCTCTTATACAAACACTTATTGGTCTATCTACTTCAAGATAAACATTATCTTATTGGGAATACAGTAGACTTTAAGCGATAGCCAAATGTTTTGGTTGTTATGTGATGTATACATGACTTTCTCTATTCTTGTACAAACACTTAGTGCTCTATGTACTTCAAGATAAACATTATCTTATTGGGAATACAGTAGACTTTAAGTGATAGTCAAATGTTTTGGTTGTTATTTAATGTATACATGAATTTCTCTACTCTTGTACAAACACTCATTGCTCTATCTATTTCAAGATAAATATTATCTTATTGGGAATACAGTAGACTTTAAGTGATACTCAAATGTTTTGGTCGTTATGCGATGTATACATGACTTTCTCTACTCTTGTACAAACACTTATTGCTCTATCTACTTCAAGGTAAACATTATCTTATTGGGAATGCAGTAGACTTTAAGTGATAGTCGAATGTTTGAAAGGGCTGGTTGCTATGGAAGTTACTTTGAATTAATTCATCTTTATATGCCCTAGAGTTAAAAAACCAATAGTGAGTACCTTTATGCGAAAAGGAAGGCATTGGAAAGTTGGAAAAATAGTAAGGGATATTTCGGAAACAGTTAACTGTAAAAAAATAACTGACAGGTCCTCGACACTCACGATATTTGCATGGTACCGATATCTAAAGATACTTCAGAAAATTCGCTCGGTATATTTGCGATATTTCAATTGTATTTGTGCAATTTTTATTTTATTTTAAAATCACAAAATATTATTGCCGGAATTATAACATTATAAATCCCGAGAAATTGTCAGGAATGTGGTAGCTGTACAGTAACCTTATACAAGAAAATAATCGTGTGTCAACTGTCAGTTAAGAGTTCCCAAGAAGAAATCACTACATATCTCCTGTCACCTCCTCTTTCTAATACACTGTATTACTGGAAAACAATTGCCGCTAAATATTTTTGTATTCCCCCTGCAACTGTTTTCTCTGAAAGACTATTTAGTACACAAGGACTCATATGTGACAGAAAAAGTAGTATACTTGACCCCGAAACAGCTAAAATGCTAGTATTTTTGCACAAAAGCTTATTAAAGTGGACTGCTTTGCTTTTAAATGTCTAATGTAGAGTTTAAAAATAAGAACGCCGATAGTTTTAAGTTTTGTTTCATTAAATATGTACATCTATTCAATTTTATTAACATTACACAGTTTTCCCAACATTTGATTTTGTACTGAAACTAGAAGTAGAAATGACGGAACCGAGAATAGAGAGAAACTGGTATCGACCTGTAACTAATAAAATGTGTTTGATATAATTGCTTATTTTAACCAGGTCTACATTTATGTGCAGTAATACCTCCTGTTTGAGTTAATGACGTTCACAAACACACACAGAAAACCCTCTTTTTCAGAAAATGAATCTTCTTATTGTTATAGGACTTCAAAACGTGATATTTGGCTATCGAAGGTTCCGATAGAATGCATTAACTTCTCCACCACTTACACACTTAGTAGAAAAATTAAGTTGAAAATGGAAACCAATAACAAAGAATACCTAGGAACCGTTAGTGCTACAACTGCGATGAATTGTGGGTATTTTAGCGAGGGAGAGCTTTTTACAGTAAATAAATGAATGAATAAATAAATAAATAAATAAATAAATAAATAAATAAATAAATAAATAAATAAATAAATAAATAAATAAATAAATAAATAAATAAATAAATAAATAAATAAAT